>OY804584.1:104353779-104851997 GCA_963680875.1 Bathymodiolus brooksi
AGACAATACCATTGACAACAGAAGAGAAAGAAGAAAGACAGACAACAGACAATACCATTGACAAAAGAAGAGAAAGAAGAAAGACAGACAACAGACAATACCATTGACAAAAGAAGAGAAAGAAGAAATACAGACAACAGACAATACCATTGACAAAAGAAGAGACAGAAGAAAGACAGACAACAGACAATACCATTGACAAAAGAAGAGAAAGAAGAAAGACAGACAACAGACAATACCATTGACAAAAGAAGAGAAAGAAGAAAGACAGACAACAGACAATACCATTGACAAAAGAGGAAAAAGAAGAAATAGAGACAACAGACAATACCATTGACAAAAGAAGAGAAAGAAGAAAGACAGACAACAGACAATACCATTGACAAAAGAAGTAAAAGAGGAAAGACAGACAACCAACAATACCATTGACAAAAGAAGAGAAAGAATAAAGACAGACAACAGACAATACCATAGACAAAAGAAGAGAAAGAAGAAAGACAGACAACAGACAATACCATTGACAAAGGAAGAGAAAGAAGAAAGACAGACAACAGACAATACCATTGACAAAAGAAGAGAAAGAAGAAAGACAGACAACAGATAATACCATTGACAACAGAAGAGAAAGAAGAAAGACAGACAACAGACAATACCATTGACAAAATAAGAGAAAGAGGAAAGACAGACAACAGACAATACCATTGACAAAAGAAGAGAAAGAAGAAAAACAGACAACAGACAATACCATTGACAAAAGAAGAGAAAGAAGAAAGACAGACAACAGACAATACCATTGACAAAAGAAGAGAAAGAGGAAAGATAGACAACAGACAATACCATTGACAAAAGAAGAAAAAGAAGAAAGACAGACAACAGACAATACCATTGACAAAAGAAGAGAAAGAAGAAAGACAGACAACAGACAATACCATTGACAAAAGAAGAGAAAGAAGAAAGACAGACAACAGACAATACCATTGACAACAGAAGAGAAAGAAGAAAGAGAGACAACAGACAATACCATTGACAAAAGAAGAGAAAGAAGAAAGACAGACAACAGACAATACCATTGCCAAAAGAAGAGAAAGAAGAAAGACAGACAACAGACAATACCATTGGCAAAAGAAGAGAAAGAATAAAGACAGACAACAGACAATACCATTGACAAAAGAAGAGAAAGAAGAAATACAGACAACAGACAATACCATTGACAAAAGAAGAGACAGAAGAAAGACAGACAACAGACAATACCATTGACAAAAGAAGAGAAAGAAGTAAGACAGACAACAGACAATACCATTGACAAAGGAAGAGAAAGAAGAAAGACAGACAACAGACAATACCATTGACAAAAGAAGAGACAGAAGAAAGACAGACAACAGACAATACCATTGACAAAAGAAGAGAAAGAAGAAAGACAGACAACAGACAATACCATTGACAAAAGAAGAGAAAGAAGAAAGACAGACAACAGACAATACCATTGACAAAAGAGGAAAAAGAAGAAATAGAGACAACAGACAATACCATTGACAAAAGAAGAGAAAGAAGAAAGACAGACAACAGACAATACCATTGACAAAAGAAGTAAAAGAGGAAAGACAGACAACAGACTATACCATTGACAAAACAAGGGAAAGAAGACAGATAGATAACAGACAAAACCATTGACAAAAGAAGAGAAAGAAGAAAGACAGACAACAGACAATACCATTGACAAAAGAAGAGAAAGAAGAAAGACAGACAACAGACAATACCATTGACAAAAGAAGAGAAAGAAGTAAGACAGACAACAGACAATACCATTGACAACAGAAGAGAAAGAAGAAAGACAGACAACAGACAATACCATTGACAAAAGAAGAGAAAGAAGAAATACAAACAACAGACAATACCATTGACAAAAGAAGAGAAAGAAGTAAGACAGACAACAGACAATACCATTGACAACAGAAGAGAAAGAAGAAAGACAGACAACAGACAATACCATTGACAAAAGAAGAGAAAGAAGAAAGACAGACAACAGACAATACCATTGACAACAGAAGAGAAAGAAGAAAGACAGACAACAGACAATACCATTGACAAAAGAAGAGAAAGAGGAAAGACAGACAACAGACAATACCATTGACAAAAGAAGAGAAAGAAGAAAAACAGACAACAGACAATACCATTGACAAAAGAAGAGAAAGAAGAAAGACAGACAACAGACAATACCATTGACAAAGGAAGAGAAAGAAGAAAGACAGACAACAGACAATACCATTGACAAAAGAAGAGAAAGAAGAAAGACAGACAACAGACAATACCATTGACAACAGAAGAGAAAGAAGAAAAACAGACAACAGACAATACCATTGACAAAAGAAGAAAAAGAAGAAAGACAGACAACAGACAATACCATTTGACAACAGAAGAGAAAGAAGAAAGACAGACAACAGACAATACCATTGACAAAGGAAGAGAAAGAAGAAAGACAGACAACAGACAATACCATTGACAACAGAAGAGAAAGAAGAAAGACAGACAACAGACAATACCATTGACAAAGGAAGAGAAAGAAGAAAGACAGACAACAGACAATACCATTGACAAAAGAAGAGAAAGAAGAAAGACAGACAACAGACAATACCATTGACAACAGAAGAGAAAGAAGAAAGACAGACAACAGACAATACCATTGACAAAAGAAGAAAAAGAAGAAAGACAGACAACAGACAATACCATTGACAAAAGAAGAAAAAGAAGAAAGACAGACAACAGACAATACCATTGACAAAGAAGAGAAAGAAGAAAGACAGACAACAGACAATACCATTGACAAAAGAAGAGAAAGAAGAAAGACAGACAACAGACAATACCATTGACAACAGAAGAGAAAGAAGAAAGACAGACAACAGACAATACCATTGACAAAAGAAGAGAAAGAAGAAAGACAGACAACAGACAATACCATTGACAAAAGAAGAGAAAGAAGAAATACAGACAACAGACAATACCATTGACAAAAGAAGAGACAGAAGAAAGACAGACAACAGACAATACCATTGACAAAAGAAGAGAAAGAAGAAAGACAGACAACAGACAATACCATTGACAAAGGAAGAGAAAGAAGAAAAACAGACAACAGACAATACCATTGACAAAAGAGGAAAAAGAAGAAATAGAGACAACAGACAATACCATTGACAAAAGAAGAGAAAGAAGAAAAACAGACAACAGACAATACCATTGACAAAAGAAGAGAAAGAAGAAAGACAGACAACAGACAATACCATTGACAAAGGAAGAGAAAGAAGAAAGACAGACAACAGACAATACCATTGACAAAAGAAGAGAAAGAAGAAAGACAGACAACAGACAATACCATTGACAACAGAAGAGAAAGAAGAAAGACAGACAACAGACAATACCATTGACAAAAGAAGAAAAAGAAGAAAGACAGACAACAGACAATACCATTGACAACAGAAGAGAAAGAAGAAAGACAGACAACAGACAATACCATTGACAAAGGAAGAGAAAGAAGAAAGACAGACAACAGACAATACCATTGACAAAAGAAGAGAAAGAAGAAAGACAGACAACAGACAATACCATTGACAACAGAAGAGAAAGAAGAAAGACAGACAACAGACAATACCATTGACAAAGGAAGAGAAAGAAGAAAGACAGACAACAGACAATACCATTGACAAAAGAAGAGAAAGAAGAAAGACAGACAACAGACAATACCATTGACAACAGAAGAGAAAGAAGAAAGACAGACAACAGACAATACCATTGACAAAAGAAGAAAAAGAAGAAAGACAGACAACAGACAATACCATTGACAAAAGAAGAAAAAGAAGAAAGACAGACAACAGACAATACCATTGACAAAGGAAGAGAAAGAAGAAAGACAGACAACAGACAATACCATTGACAAAAGAAGAGAAAGAAGAAAGACAGACAACAGACAATACCATTGACAACAGAAGAGAAAGAAGAAAGACAGACAACAGACAATACCATTGACAAAAGAAGAGAAAGAAGAAAGACAGACAACAGACAATACCATTGACAAAAGAAGAGAAAGAAGAAATACAGACAACAGACAATACCATTGACAAAAGAAGAGACAGAAGAAAGACAGACAACAGACAATACCATTGACAAAAGAAGAGACAGAAGAAAGACAGACAACAGACAATACCATTGACAAAGGAAGAGAAAGAAGAAAGACAGACAACAGACAATACCATTGACAAAAGAGGAAAAAGAAGAAATAGAGACAACAGACAATACCATTGACAACAGAAGAGAAAGAAGAAAGACAGACAACAGACAATACCATTGACAAAAGAAGAAAAAGAAGAAAGACAGACAACAGACAATACCATTGACAAAAGAAGAAAAAGAAGAAAGACAGACAACAGACAATACCATTGACAAAGGAAGAGAAAGAAGAAAGACAGACAACAGACAATACCATTGACAAAAGAAGAGAAAGAAGAAAGACAGACAACAGACAATACCATTGACAACAGAAGAGAAAGAAGAAAGACAGACAACAGACAATACCATTGACAAAAGAAGAGAAAGAAGAAAGACAGACAACAGACAATACCATTGACAAAAGAAGAGAAAGAAGAAATACAGACAACAGACAATACCATTGACAAAAGAAGAGACAGAAGAAAGACAGACAACAGACAATACCATTGACAAAAGAAGAGACAGAAGAAAGACAGACAACAGACAATACCATTGACAAAGGAAGAGAAAGAAGAAAGACAGACAACAGACAATACCATTGACAAAAGAGGAAAAAGAAGAAATAGAGACAACAGACAATACCATTGACAAAAGAAGAGAAAGAAGAAAGACAGACAACAGACAATACCATTGACAAAAGAAGTAAAAGAGGAAAGACAGACAACCGACAATACCATTGACAAAAGAAGAGAAAGAAGAAAAACAGACAACAGACAATACCATTGACAAAAGAAGAGAAAGAAGAAAGACAGACAACAGACAATACCATTGACAAAGGAAGAGAAAGAAGTAAGACAGACAACAGACAATACCATTGACAACAGAAGAGAAAGAAGAAAGACAGACAACAGACAATACCATTGACAAAAGAAGAGAAAGAAGAAATACAAACAACAGACAATACCATTGACAAAAGAAGAGAAAGAAGTAAGACAGACAACAGACAATACCATTGACAACAGAAGAGAAAGAAGAAAGACAGACAACAGACAATACCATTGACAAAAGAAGAGAAAGAAGAAAGACAGACAACAGACAATACCATTGACAACAGAAGAGAAAGAAGAAAGACAGACAACAGACAATACCATTGACAAAAGAAGAGAAAGAGGAAAGACAGACAACAGACAATACCATTGACAAAAGAAGAGAAAGAAGAAAAACAGACAACAGACAATACCATTGACAAAAGAAGAGAAAGAAGAAAGACAGACAACAGACAATACCATTGACAAAGGAAGAGAAAGAAGAAAGACAGACAACAGACAATACCATTGACAAAAGAAGAGAAAGAAGAAAGACAGACAACAGACAATACCATTGACAACAGAAGAGAAAGAAGAAAAACAGACAACAGACAATACCATTGACAAAAGAAGAAAAAGAAGAAAGACAGACAACAGACAATACCATTGACAACAGAAGAGAAAGAAGAAAGACAGACAACAGACAATACCATTGACAAAGGAAGAGAAAGAAGAAAGACAGACAACAGACAATACCATTGACAACAGAAGAGAAAGAAGAAAGACAGACAACAGACAATACCATTGACAAAGGAAGAGAAAGAAGAAAGACAGACAACAGACAATACCATTGACAAAAGAAGAGAAAGAAGAAAGACAGACAACAGACAATACCATTGACAACAGAAGAGAAAGAAGAAAGACAGACAACAGACAATACCATTGACAAAAGAAGAAAAAGAAGAAAGACAGACAACAGACAATACCATTGACAAAAGAAGAAAAAGAAGAAAGACAGACAACAGACAATACCATTGACAAAGGAAGAGAAAGAAGAAAGACAGACAACAGACAATACCATTGACAAAAGAAGAGAAAGAAGAAAGACAGACAACAGACAATACCATTGACAACAGAAGAGAAAGAAGAAAGACAGACAACAGACAATACCATTGACAAAAGAAGAGAAAGAAGAAAGACAGACAACAGACAATACCATTGACAAAAGAAGAGAAAGAAGAAATACAGACAACAGACAATACCATTGACAAAAGAAGAGACAGAAGAAAGACAGACAACAGACAATACCATTGACAAAAGAAGAGAAAGAAGAAAGACAGACAACAGACAATACCATTGACAAAGGAAGAGAAAGAAGAAAAACAGACAACAGACAATACCATTGACAAAAGAGGAAAAAGAAGAAATAGAGACAACAGACAATACCATTGACAAAAGAAGAGAAAGAAGAAAAACAGACAACAGACAATACCATTGACAAAAGAAGAGAAAGAAGAAAGACAGACAACAGACAATACCATTGACAAAGGAAGAGAAAGAAGAAAGACAGACAACAGACAATACCATTGACAAAAGAAGAGAAAGAAGAAAGACAGACAACAGACAATACCATTGACAACAGAAGAGAAAGAAGAAAGACAGACAACAGACAATACCATTGACAAAAGAAGAAAAAGAAGAAAGACAGACAACAGACAATACCATTGACAACAGAAGAGAAAGAAGAAAGACAGACAACAGACAATACCATTGACAAAGGAAGAGAAAGAAGAAAGACAGACAACAGACAATACCATTGACAAAAGAAGAGAAAGAAGAAAGACAGACAACAGACAATACCATTGACAACAGAAGAGAAAGAAGAAAGACAGACAACAGACAATACCATTGACAAAGGAAGAGAAAGAAGAAAGACAGACAACAGACAATACCATTGACAAAAGAAGAGAAAGAAGAAAGACAGACAACAGACAATACCATTGACAACAGAAGAGAAAGAAGAAAGACAGACAACAGACAATACCATTGACAAAAGAAGAAAAAGAAGAAAGACAGACAACAGACAATACCATTGACAAAAGAAGAAAAAGAAGAAAGACAGACAACAGACAATACCATTGACAAAGGAAGAGAAAGAAGAAAGACAGACAACAGACAATACCATTGACAAAAGAAGAGAAAGAAGAAAGACAGACAACAGACAATACCATTGACAACAGAAGAGAAAGAAGAAAGACAGACAACAGACAATACCATTGACAAAAGAAGAGAAAGAAGAAAGACAGACAACAGACAATACCATTGACAAAAGAAGAGAAAGAAGAAATACAGACAACAGACAATACCATTGACAAAAGAAGAGACAGAAGAAAGACAGACAACAGACAATACCATTGACAAAAGAAGAGACAGAAGAAAGACAGACAACAGACAATACCATTGACAAAGGAAGAGAAAGAAGAAAGACAGACAACAGACAATACCATTGACAAAAGAGGAAAAAGAAGAAATAGAGACAACAGACAATACCATTGACAACAGAAGAGAAAGAAGAAAGACAGACAACAGACAATACCATTGACAAAAGAAGAAAAAGAAGAAAGACAGACAACAGACAATACCATTGACAAAAGAAGAAAAAGAAGAAAGACAGACAACAGACAATACCATTGACAAAGGAAGAGAAAGAAGAAAGACAGACAACAGACAATACCATTGACAAAAGAAGAGAAAGAAGAAAGACAGACAACAGACAATACCATTGACAACAGAAGAGAAAGAAGAAAGACAGACAACAGACAATACCATTGACAAAAGAAGAGAAAGAAGAAAGACAGACAACAGACAATACCATTGACAAAAGAAGAGAAAGAAGAAATACAGACAACAGACAATACCATTGACAAAAGAAGAGACAGAAGAAAGACAGACAACAGACAATACCATTGACAAAAGAAGAGACAGAAGAAAGACAGACAACAGACAATACCATTGACAAAGGAAGAGAAAGAAGAAAGACAGACAACAGACAATACCATTGACAAAAGAGGAAAAAGAAGAAATAGAGACAACAGACAATACCATTGACAAAAGAAGAGAAAGAAGAAAGACAGACAATACCATTGACAAAAGAAGTAAAAGAGGAAAGACAGACAACCGACAATACCATTGACAAAAGAAGAGAAAGAAGAAAAACAGACAACAGACAATACCATTGACAAAAGAAGAGAAAGAAGAAAGACAGACAACAGACAATACCATTGACAAAGGAAGAGAAAGAAGAAAGACAGACAACAGACAATACCATTGACAAAAGAAGAGAAAGAAGAAAGACAGACAACAGACAATACCATTGACAACAGAAGAGAAAGAAGAAAGACAGACAACAGACAATACCATTGACAAAAGAAGAAAAAGAAGAAAGACAGACAACAGACAATACCATTGACAACAGAAGAGAAAGAAGAAAGACAGACAACAGACAATACCATTGACAAAGGAAGAGAAAGAAGAAAGACAGACAACAGACAATACCATTGACAAAAGAAGAGAAAGAAGAAAGACAGACAACAGACAATACCATTGACAACAGAAGAGAAAGAAGAAAGACAGACAACAGACAATACCATTGACAAAGGAAGAGAAAGAAGAAAGACAGACAACAGACAATACCATTGACAAAAGAAGAGAAAGAAGATAGACAGACAACAGACAATACCATTGACAACAGAAGAGAAAGAAGAAAGACAGACAACAGACAATACCATTGACAAAAGAAGAAAAAGAAGAAAGACAGACAACAGACAATACCATTGACAAAAGAAGAAAAAGAAGAAAGACAGACAACAGACAATACCATTGACAAAGGAAGAGAAAGAAGAAAGACAGACAACAGACAATACCATTGACAAAAGAAGAGAAAGAAGAAAGACAGACAACAGACAATACCATTGACAACAGAAGAGAAAGAAGAAAGACAGACAACAGACAATACCATTGACAAAAGAAGAGAAAGAAGAAAGACAGACAACAGACAATACCATTGACAAAAGAAGAGAAAGAAGAAATACAGACAACAGACAATACCATTGACAAAAGAAGAGACAGAAGAAAGACAGACAACAGACAATACCATTGACAAAAGAAGAGACAGAAGAAAGACAGACAACAGACAATACCATTGACAAAGGAAGAGAAAGAAGAAAGACAGACAACAGACAATACCATTGACAAAAGAGGAAAAAGAAGAAATAGAGACAACAGACAATACCATTGACAAAAGAAGAGAAAGAAGAAAGACAGACAACAGACAATACCATTGACAAAAGAAGTAAAAGAGGAAAGACAGACAACCGACAATACCATTGACAAAAGAAGAGAAAGAAGAAATACAGACAACAGACAATACCATTGACAAAAGAAGAGACAGAAGAAAGACAGACAACAGACAATACCATTGACAAAAGAAGAGACAGAAGAAAGACAGACAACCGACAATACCATTGACAAAAGAAGAGAAAGAAGAAATACAGACAACAGACAATACCATTGACAAAAGAAGAGAAAGAAGAAAGACAGACAACAGACAATACCATTGACAAAAGAGGAGAAAGAAGAAAGACAGACAACAGACAATACCATTGACAAAAGAAGAGAAAGAAGAAAGACAGACAACAGACAATACCATAGACAAAAGAAGAGAAAGAAGAAAGACAGACAACAGACAATACCATTGACAAAAGAAGAGAAAGAAGAAATACAGACAACAGACAATACCATTGACAAAAGAAGAGAAAGAGGAAAGATAGACAACAGACAATACCATTGACAAAAGAAGAAAAAGAAGAAATAGAGACAACAGACAATACCATTGACAAAAGAAGAGAAAGAAGAAAGACAGACAACAGACAATACCATTGACAAAAGAAGTAAAAGAGGAAAGACAGACAACCGACAATACCATTGACAAAAGAAGAGAAAGAATAAAGACAGACAACAGACAATACCATAGACAAAAGAAGAGAAAGAAGAAAGACAGACAACAGACAATACCATTGACAAAAGAAGAGAAAGAAGAAAGACAGACAACAGACAATACCATTGACAAAAGAAGAGAAAGAAGAAAGACAGACAACAGACAATACCATTGACAAAAGAAGAGACAGAAGAAAGACAGACAACAGACAATACCATTGACAAAGGAAGAGAAAGAAGAAATAGAGACAACAGACAATACCATTGACAAAAGAAGTAAAAGAGGAAAGACAGACAACCGACAATACCATTGACAAAAGAAGAGAAAGAAGAAATACAGACAACAGACAATACCATTGACAAAAGAAGAGACAGAAGAAAGACAGACAACAGACAATACCATTGACAAAAGAAGAGACAGAAGAAAGACAGACAACCGACAATACCATTGACAAAAGAAGAGAAAGAAGAAATACAGACAACAGACAATACCATTGACAAAAGAAGAGAAAGAAGAAAGACAGACAACAGACAATACCATTGACAAAAGAGGAGAAAGAAGAAAGACAGACAACAGACAATACCATTGACAAAAGAAGAGAAAGAAGAAAGACAGACAACAGACAATACCATAGACAAAAGAAGAGAAAGAAGAAAGACAGACAACAGACAATACCATTGACAAAAGAAGAGAAAGAAGAAATACAGACAACAGACAATACCATTGACAAAAGAAGAGAAAGAGGAAAGATAGACAACAGACAATACCATTGACAAAAGAAGAAAAAGAAGAAATAGAGACAACAGACAATACCATTGACAAAAGAAGAGAAAGAAGAAAGACAGACAACAGACAATACCATTGACAAAAGAAGTAAAAGAGGAAAGACAGACAACCGACAATACCATTGACAAAAGAAGAGAAAGAATAAAGACAGACAACAGACAATACCATAGACAAAAGAAGAGAAAGAAGAAAGACAGACAACAGACAATACCATTGACAAAAGAAGAGAAAGAATAAAGACAGACAACAGACAATACCATTGACAAAAGAAGAGAAAGAAGAAATACAAACAACAGACAATACCATTGACAAAAGAAGAGAAAGAAGAAAGACAGACAACAGACAATACCATTGACAAAAGAAGAGAAAGAAGTAAGACAGACAACAGACAATACCATTGACAAAAGAAGTAAAAGAGGAAAGACAGACAACAGACTATACCATTGACAAAAGAAGGGAAAGAAGACAGATAGATAACAGACAAAACCATTGACAAAAGAAGAGAAAGAAGAAAGACAGACAACAGACAATACCATTGACAAAAGAAGAGAAAGAAGGAAGACAGACAACAGACAATATCATTGACAAAAGAAGAGAAAGAAGAAAGACAGACAACAGACAATACCATTGACAAAGGAAGAGAAAGAAGAAAGGCAGACAACAGACAATACCATTGTCAAAAGAAGAGAAAGAAGAAAGACAGACAACAGACAATACCATTGACAAAAGAAGAGAAAGAAGAAAGACAGACAACCGACAATACCATTGACAAAAGAAGAGAAAGAAGAAAGACAGACAACAGACAATATCATTGACAAAAGAAGAGAAAGAAGAAAGACAGACAACAGACAATACCATTGACAAAAGAAGAGAAAGAAGAAAGACAGACAACAGACAATACCATTGACAAAAGAAGAGAAAGAAGAAATACAGACAACAGACAATACCATTGACAAAAGAAGAGAAAGAAGTAAGACAGACAACAGACAATACCATAGACAACAGAAGAGAAAGAAGAAAGACAGACAACAGACAATACCATTGACAAAAGAAGAGACAGAAGAAATACAGACAACAGACAATACCATTGACAAAAGAAGAGAAAGAAGAAAGACAGACAACAGACAATACCATTGGCAAAAGAAGAGGAAGAAAAAAGACAGGTAACAGACAATACCATTGACAAAAGAAGAGAAAGAAGAAAGACAGACAACAGACAATACCATTGGCAAAAGAAGAGAAAGAAAAAAGACAGGTAACAGACAATACCATTGACAAAGGAAGAGAAAGAAGAAATACAGACAACAGACAATACCATTGACAAAAGAAGAGAAAGAAGAAAGACAGACAACAGACAATACCATTGACAAAGGAAGAGAAAGAAGAAAGACAGACAACAGACAATACCATTGACAAAAGAAGAGAAAGAAGAAAGACAGACAACAGACAATACCATAGACAACAGAAGAAAAAGAAGAAATACAGACAACAGACAATACCATTGACAAAAGAAGAAAAAGAAGAAAGACAGACAACAGACAATACCATTGACAAAAGAAGAGACAGAAGAAATACAGACAACAGACAATACCATTGACAAAAGAAGAGAAAGAAGAAAGACAGACAACAGACAATACCATAGACAACAGAAGAAAAAGAAGAAATACAGACAACAGACAATACCATTGACAAAAGAAGAGAGAGAAGAAAGACAGACAACAGACAATACCATAGACAACAGAAGAAAAAGAAGAAATACAGACAACAGACAATACCATTGACAAAAGAAGAGACAGAAGAAAGACAGACAACAGACAATACCATAGACAACAGAAGAAAAAGAAGAAATACAGACAACAGACAATACCATTGACAAAAGAAGAGAAAGAAGAAAGACAGACAACAGACAATACCATAGACAACAGAAGAAAAAGAAGAAATACAGACAACAGACAATACCATTGACAAAAGAAGAGACAGAAGAAATACAGACAACAGACAATACCATTGACAAAAGAAGAGAAAGAAGAAAGACAGACAACAGACAATACCATTGGCAAAAGAAGAGGAAGAAAAAAGACAGGTAACAGACAATACCATTGACAAAAGAAGAGAAAGAAGAAAGACAGACAACAGACAATACCATTGGCAAAAGAAGAGAAAGAAGAAAGACAGACAACAGACAATACCATTGGCAAAAGAAGAGGAAGAAAAAAGACAGGTAACAGACAATACCATTGACAAAAGAAGAGAAAGAAGAAATACAGACAACAGACAATACCATTGACAAAAGAAGAGAAAGAAGAAAGACAGACAACAGACAATACCATTGACAAAAGAAGAGAAAGAAGAAAGACAGACAACAGACAATACCATTGACAACAGAAGAGAAAGAAGAAAGACAGACAACAGACAATACCATTGACAAAAGAAGAGAAAGAAGAAAGACAGACAACAGACAATACCATTGACAAAAGAAGAGAAAGAAGAAAGACAGACAACAGACAATACCATTGACAAAAGAAGAGAAAGAAGAAAGACAGACAACAGACAATACCATTGACAAAAGAAGAGAAAGAAGAAAGACAGACAACAGACAATACCATTGACAAAAGAAGAGAAAGAAGAAAGACAGACAACAGACAATACCATTGACAAAAGAAGAGAAAGAAGAAAGACAGACAACAGACAATACCATTGACAACAGAAGAGAAAGAAGAAAGACAGACAACAGACAATACCATTGACAAAAGAAGAGAAAGAAGAAAGACAGACAACAGACAATACCATTGACAAAAGAAGAGAAAGAAGAAAGACAGACAACAGACAATACCATTGACAACAGAAGAGAAAGAAGAAAGACAGACAACAGACAATACCATTGACAAAAGAAGAGAAAGAAGTAAGACAGACAACAGACAATATCATTGCCAACAGAAGAGAAAGAAGAAAGACAGTCGACAGACAATACCATTGACAAAAGAAGAGAAAGAAGAAAGACAGACAACAGACAATACCATTGACAAAAGAAGAGAAAGAGGAAAGACAGGTAACAGACAATACCATTGACAAAAGAAGAGAAAGAAGAAAAACAGACAACAGACAATACCATTGACAAAAGGAGAGAAAGAAGAAAGACAGACAACAGACAATACCATTGACAAAAGAAGAGAAAGAAGAAAGACAGACGACAGACAATACAATTGACAAAAGAAGAGAAAGAAGAAAGACAGACGACAGACAATATCATTGACAAAAGAAGAGAAAGAAGAAAGACAGACAACCGACAATACCATTGACAAAAGAAGAGAAAGAAGAAAGACAGACAACAGACAATACCATTGACAAAAGAAGAGAAAGAAGAAAGACAGACAACAGACAATACCATTGACAAAAGAAGAGAAAGAAGAAAGACAGACAACCGACAATACCATTGACAAAAGAAGAGAAAGAAGAAAGACAGACAACAGACAATACCATTGACAACAGAAGAGAAAGAAGAAAGACAGACAACAGACAATACCATTGACAAAAGAAGAGAAAGAAGAAAGACAGACAACAGACAATACCATTGACAAAAGAAGAGAAAGAAGAAAGACAGACAACAGACAATACCATTGACAAAAGAAGAGAAAGAAGAAAGACAGACAACAGACAATACCATTGACAAAAGAAGAGAAAGAAGAAAGACAGACAACAGACAATACCATTGACAACAGAAGAGAAAGAAGAAAGACAGACAACAGACAATACCATTGACAAAAGAAGAGAAAGAAGAAAGACAGACAACAGACAATACCATTGACAAAAGAAGTGAAAGAAGAAAGACAGACAACAGACAATACCATTGGCAAAAGAAGAGAAAGAAGAAAGACAGGTAACAGACAATACCCTTGACAAAAGAAGAGAAAGAAGTAAGACAGACAACAGACAATACCATTGCCAACAGAAGAGAAAGAAGAAAGACAGACAACAGACAATACCATTGACAAAAGAAGAGAAAGAAGAAAGACAGACAACAGACAATACCATTGACAAAAGAAGAGAAAGAAGTAAGACAGACAACAGACAATACCATTGACAAAAGAAGAGAAAGAAGAAATAGAGACAACAGGCAATACCATTGACAAAAGAAGAGAAAGAAGAAAGACAGACGACAGACAATACCATTGACAAAAGAAGAGAGAGAAGGAAGACAGACGACAGACAATACCCTTGACAAAAGAAGAGAGAGAAGGAAGACAGACAACAGACAATACCATTGACAAAGGAAGAGAAAGAAGAAATACAAACAACAGACAATACCATTGACAAAAGAAGAGAAAGAAGAAAGATAGACAACAGACAATACCATTGACAACAGAAGAGAAAGAAGAAAGACAGACAACCGACAATACCATTGCCAAAAGAAGAGAAAGAAGAAAGACAGACAACAGACAATACTATTGACAAAAGAAGAGAAAGAGGAAAGACAGACAACAGACAATACCATTGACAAAAGAAGAAAAAGAGGAAAGACAGACAACAGACAATATCATTGACAAAAGAAGAGAAAGAAGAAAGACAGACAACAGAAAATACCATTGACAAAAGAAGAGAAAGAAGAAAGACAGACAACAGACAATACCATTGACAAAAGAAGAGAAAGAAGAACGACAGACAACAGACAATACCATTGACAAAGGAAGAGAAAGAAGAAATACAAACAACAGACAATACCATTGACAAAAGAAGAGAAAGAAGAAAGACAGACAACAGACAATACCATTGACAACAGAAGAAAAAGAAGAAAGGCAGACAACAGACAATGCCATTGTCAAAAGAAGAAAAAGAGGAAAGACAGACAACAGACAATATCATTGACAAAAGAAGAGAAAGAAAAAAGACAGACAACAAACAATACCATTGACAAAAGAAGAGAAAGAAGAAAGACAGACAACAGACAATACCATTGACAAAAGAAGAGAAAGAAGAAAGACAGACAACAGACAATACCATTGACAAAAGAAGAGAAAGAAGAAATACAGACAACAGACAATACCATTGACAACAGAAGAGAAAGAAGAAAGACAGACAACAGACAATACCATTGACAAAAGAAGAGAAAGAAGAAATACAGACAACAGACAATACCATTGACAAAAGAAGAGAAAGAAGAAAGACAGACAACAGACAATACCCTTGACAAAAGAAGAGAAAGAAGTAAGACAGACAACAGACAATACCATTGCCAACAGAAGAGAAAGAAGAAAGACAGACGACAGACAATACCATTGACAACAGAAGAGAAAGAAGAAATACAGACAACAGATAATTCCATTGACAAAAGAAGAGAAAGAAGAAAGACAGACAACAGACAATACCATAGACAAAAGAAGAGAAAGAAGAAAGACAGACGACAGACAATACCCTTGATAAAAGAAGAGAGAGAAGAACGACAGACAACAGACAATACCATTGACAAAGGAAGAGAAAGAAGAAATGCAAACAACAGACAATACCATTGACAAAAGAAGAGAAAGAAGAAAGACAGACAAAAGACAATACCATTGACAACAGAAGAGAAAGTAGAAAGACAGACAACAGACAATACCATTGACAAAAGAAGAGAAAGAAGAAAGACAGACAACAGACAATACCATTGACAAAGAAGAGAAAGAAGAAAGACAGACAACAGACAATACCATTGACAAAAGAAGAGAAAGAAGAAAAACAGACAACAGACAATATCATTGACAAAAGAAGAGAAAGAAGAAAGACAGACAACAGACAATACCATTGACAAAAGAAGAGAAAGAAGAAAGACAGACAACAGACAATACCATTGACAAAAGAAGAGAAAGAAGAACGACAGACAACAGACAATACCATTGACAACAGAAGAGAAAGAAGAAAGGCAGACAACAGACAATACCATTGTCAAAAGAAGAGAGAAAAAAAAGACAGACAACAGACAATACCATTGACAAAAGAAGAGAAAGAAGAAAGACAGACAACAGACAATATCATTGACAAAGGAAGAGAAAGAAGAAAGACAGACAACAGACAATACCATTGACAAAAGAAGAGAAAGAAGAAAGACAGACAAAAGACAATACCATTGACAACAGAAGAGAAAGTAGAAAGACAGACAACAGACAATACCATTGACAAAAGAAGAGAAAGAAGAAAGACAGACAACAGACAATACCATTGACAAAGAAGAGAAAGAAGAAAGACAGACAACAGACAATACCATTGACAAAAGAAGAGAAAGAAGAAAAACAGACAACAGACAATATCATTGACAAAAGAAGAGAAAGAAGAAAGACAGACAACAGACAATACCATTGACAAAAGAAGAGAAAGAAGAAAGACAGACAACAGACAATACCATTGACAAAAGAAGAGAAAGAAGAACGACAGACAACAGACAATACCATTGACAACAGAAGAGAAAGAAGAAAGGCAGACAACAGACAATACCATTGTCAAAAGAAGAGAAAAAAAAAGACAGACAACAGACAATACCATTGACAAAAGAAGAGAAAGAAGAAAGACAGACAACAGACAATATCATTGACAAAGGAAGAGAAAGAAGAAATACAAACAACAGACAATACCATTGACAAAAGAAGAGAAAGAAGAAAGACAGACAACAGACAATACCATTGACAACAGAAGAGAAAGAAGAAAGGCAGACAACAGACAATACCATTGTCAAAAGAAGAGAAAAAAAAAGACAGACAACAGACAATACCATTGACAAAAGAAGAGAAAGAAGAAAGACAGACAACAGACAATATCATTGACAAAAGAAGAGAAAGAAGAAAGACAGACAACAGACAATACCATTGACAACAGAAGAGAAAGAAGGAAGGCAGACAACAGACAATACCATTGTCAAAAGAAGAGAAAGAAGAAAGACAGACAACAGACAATACCATTGACAAAAGAAGAGAAAGAAGAAAGACAGACAACCGACAATACCATTGACAAAAGAAGAGAAAGAAGAAAGACAGACAACAGACAATATCATTGACAAAAGAAGAGAAAGAAGAAAGACAGACAACAGACAATACCATTGACAAAAGAAGAGAAAGAAGAAAGACAGACAACAGACAATACCATTGACAAAAGAAGAGAAAGAAGAAATACAGACAACAGACAATACCATTGACAAAAGAAGAGACAGAAGAAAGACAGACAACAGACACTACCATTGACAAAAGAAGAGAAAGAAGAAAGACAGACAACAGACAATACCATTGGCAAAAGAAGAGGAAGAAAAAAGACAGACAACAGACAATACCATTGACAAAAGAAGAGAAAGAAGAAAGACAGACAACAGACAATACCATTGACAAAAGAAGAGAAAGAAGAAATACAAACAACAGACAATACCATTGACAAAAGAAGAGAAAGAAGAAAGACAGACAACAGACAATACCATAGACAAAAGAAGAGAAAGAAGAAAGACAGACGACAGACAATACCCTTGATAAAAGAAGAGAGAGAAGAACGACAGACAACAGACAATACCATTGACAAAGGAAGGGGGAAAAAAATGCAAACAACAGACAATACCATTGACAAAAGAAGAGACAGAAGAAAGACAGACAACAGACAACACCATTGACAACAGAAGAGAAAGAAAAAAGACAGACAACAGACAATACCATTGACAAAAGAAGAGAAAGAAGAAAAACAGACAACAGACAATACCATTGACAAAAGAAGAGAAAGAAGAAAGACAGACAACAGACAATACCATTGACAAAAGAAGAGAAAGAAGAAAGACAGACGACAGACAATACAATTGACAAAAGAAGAGAAAGAAGAAAAACAGACAACAGACAATACCATTGACAAAAGGAGAGAAAGAAGAAAGACAGACAACAGACAATACCATTGACAAAAGAAGAGAAAGAAGAAAGACAGACGACAGACAATACAATTGACAAAAGAAGAGAAAGAAGAAAGACAGACGACAGACAATACCATTGACAAAAGAAGAGAAAGAAGAAAGACAGACAACAGACAATACCATTGACAAAAGAAGAGAAAGAAGAAAGACAGACAACCGACAATACCATTGACAAAAGAAGAGAAAGAAGAAAGACAGACAACAGACAATACCATTGACAAAAGAAGAGAAAGAAGAAAGACAGACAACAGACAATACCATTGACAAAAGAAGAGAAAGAAGAAAGACAGACAACAGACAATACCATTGACAAAAGAAGAGAAAGAAGAAAGACAGACAACAGACAGTACCATTGACAAAAGAAGAGAAAGAAGAAAGACAGACAACAGACAATACCATTGACAAAAGAAGAAATAGACAAAAGGACAACGGACCATATAGAACTACACAGAAAGCTAAAGTTGAGCAACACGAATACCACTACGAAAAGGGGGTGAATTCATGTGTTCCTGGATGCTAAGAAGTTCCTGTTCCACTAATGACACCCGTCGTGTTACTGTTGAACGACACGAACATCATGTTATATGGAAATCGTATTGGACATCAGTATGCGTAAATCACTACAATTAATATAAAGAAGAACATGTTTAAGATAACAAAGGGGTAATCAGAAGGTGGAAATTGATGAAGGACAGATAATACATTGGACGAAAGAAAAAGGACAAAAAGACAAACAATAGTCTACGAAACACTACACAGAAAAATTAACATTGCGCAACACAAATCTCACCAAAGAGAACGGATGTGAACTCAGGTGCTCCGGGAGGGGATGAGTTCCATACATGCAAACCAATAAAGCAAATGTAAGTGAAGACGAATAAGGGTAATAACAAAATTATCGAACTCCGAACAATCTTACAAAGGGAAAGTCAAAACTCATAAGTATATAAACAGACAAAATCAGTCAACAACCGGAAAACTGTGAAAACCATAATGACCCTGACTTGGTACAGGCATTTATAAAGAAATGGTGGGTTGAATCAGATTTTAAAGCGCCAAACCTCCCGCTTTCATTACGGCTCAAAGGTTCCGGCTGTCACTATAACAGTATTTATAGCAATACTGGAACAAAATAGGTAAAATAGTTGTCAAAGCAGTACCAAATTCAGTGGAGTAAATGTCAAAAACACCTTTACGTTACACATTGATAAAAAAAATATTTGTGACATTTTTGTTGATTTCCTTATCTTTATACATTTTCACTATTTGAAAATCCATCGTTTATTATCGTCTCTGCAGAGACGGAATATATTTCGACAAGATCTTGGTATCGAAATATAAACTTTTTAAGAGATCGAATAAGGCGAATTTGCTTATAGCTCTGGTCCAGTAGCCTGTTTCTCAGATAAAGATGCGAATCAATTGCCAGATGTTAACACCATATGCAGGAGAAGCTGGTATATTGCTGCACGTATTTGGAAAATTTGTGATTTTAAAATTGAAGTCGTCCCGTTTATCATAAATTTTAGCACTGAGTTGACCACTGTCGTCAAATTCGAGGTATAAGTCCAAACATGATGCGGACGAAGCTGTATCTGTGCTCTCTTTAGCTAACCACAGATCATTCATGACCTCTTTAAACATTCCTTCTGGTAAAGAGTCTGAGGATTTACCCTATTTATATTGGATACCTAAACTCCATAAGACACAATACAAAGAAAGTACATAGCGGGATCATCAACTTGTTCGACGAAAGAATTGTCTATTCACCTGACAAAGATTCTGTCTGCAGTAAAAGAGGGACAACAGAAATATTGTGAAACTGTTTACTCGCGTAGTGGCATAAATCACATGTGGATTTTGAAAAACTCTAAAGATCTTTTGGATAACCTGAAATCAAGATCTTTCTCTCAGGTATCCTCCATCAAACTTTTGATTTTCAACTCTATATACCACCCTACCGCATGACAAATTAAAAACCCGCTTAAAAGAAACAATTCATAAAGCTTTCAGTCATAGAAATTATGGCTCAAAAGTTGTTGTGTTAGGCTACAATTCCACATATTTTTCAAACAAAATTCAAAAAGGTAAAACATGCTACTCCGAGGAACAAGTGATCAGTATGCTGGAGTTCCGCATCGATAACATATTTGTCTCCTTTGGAGGGACACTGTTTCAGCAGGTCGTCGGCACACCAATGGGTACAAATTGTGCCCCTCTTCTAGCCGATTTCCTTTTATAATCATATGAGTCGGAGTTTCTTCAAAAGCTTGTAAAAGATATGAAGATTCATGAGGTTAGAGCCTTTAATTTCACATACAGGTATATTGATGACGTTTTATCTATCAATAATTCTAGATTTGCAGAATTTCTTCCATTGATATATCTTCCAGAGCTGGAAGTTAAAGAGACCACAGATACAGCTTCGTCCGCATCATTTTTGGACATATACCTCGAATTTGACGACAGTGGTCAACTCAGTACTAACATTTATGATAAACGGGACGACTTAAATTTTAAAATCATAAATTTTCCAAACATGTGCAGCAATATACCAGCTTCTCCTGCATATGGTGTTTACATCTCGCAATTGATTCGCTATGCAAGGACCAGTAGCAATTATTCTGATTTCCTGAAACGTCATCTTCATCTGAGAAACAGGCTACTGGACCAGGGCTATTAAACGATTCCCCTTATTCGATCTCTTAAAAAGTTTATATTCCGATACCAAGATTTTGTCGAAATATATTCCGTCTCTGCAGAAACGATTATAAACGATGCATTTTCAAATAGTGAAAATGTATAAAGATAAGCAAGCCAAGAAAAATGTCAAAAATATTTTTTTATCAATGTGTGACGTAAAAGTGTCTTTGACATTTACTTCACTGAATATGATACTGCTTTGACGACTGTTTTATCTATTTTGTTCCTGTATTTAAATACTATTATAGTGACAGCCGGAACCTTTGAACCGTAATGAGAGCGGGAGGTTTGGCGCTTTAAAACCTGATTCAACCCACCATTTCTTTAGAAATGCCTGTACCCGTTCAGGGTCATTACGTTTTCACAGTTTTCCGGTTGTTGACTGATTTTGTCTGTTTATATAATTATGAGTTTTGACTTTCCCTTTGTAAGATTGTTCGGAGTTCGATAATTTTGTTATTACCCTTATTTCCAGCTCTGGAGAATATATCAATTGAAAAAATTCTGCAAATCTAGAATTATTGATAGATAAAACGTCACCAATATACCTGTATGTGAAATTAAAGGCTTTAACCTCATGAATCTTCTTATCTTTTACAAGCTTTTTAAGAAACTCATATGAGTATAAAAATAAATCAGCTAGAAGAGGGACACAATTTGTACCCATTGGTATGCCGACGACCTGCTGAAACAGTGTCCCTCCAAAGGAGACAAATATGTTATCGATGAGGAATTCCAGCAACGTTTGAAACTTTAAAGGACAAATACATTTCTAAATGCAGCGTTTCTACAATAACATTCTTATTAAAGTCACCGATAACGCATGGTTGTTAACTTGTTCGTTCCCCCTCCATCGTCAGTGGGTGAATAATTTATATGAAAAGCGTAGTTTCTGATTTGTTCCGGAAGTGATCAATATTTAACTCAACTTCAGACTAGTGACCGTTAACGTTTCATACTTATTTTAGGGTAGGAGTTTATCATTTAAGAACATACTGTTTTCGTGAAATATAGAACAGCGATTAAAACGCTATCTCTCTGCTTACGTGTGTGTCTAAAAATAGAAATTGATAGTCTCTCACTAATTAGCTGTTTCTATGGCGACATAACTACCCTGCATTTGCCTTGATATCCGTCTTGAGCAGATTATGAAAGATACGACCTGACTAGTCAATGAAAGCCGCGGGTGATTATAATCTTTGGTATCTTCAACCTCTTCTTTCCTACAATTTAACATGTTGTTTGGGTTACATTATGGACCATGACAACGGTCTTACCTACAATTTAACATGTTGTTTGTGTTATATTATGGATCATCACAACGGTCTTACCTACAATTTATCATATTGTTTGGGTTACATTATGGACCATGACAAGGTCTTACCTACAATTTAACATGTTGTTTGGGTTACATTATGGACCATGACAAGGTCTTACCTACAATTTAACATATTGTTTGAGTTACATTATGGACCATGACAACGGTCTTACCTACAATTTATCATGTTGTTTGGATTACATTATGGACCATATCATGACAACGGTCTTGCCTACAATTTATCATATTGATTGGGTTACATTATGGACCATGACAACGGTCTTACCTACAATTTAACATATTGTTTGGGTTACATTATGGACCATGACAACGGTCTTACCTACAAATTAACATGTTGTTTGGGTTACATTATGGATCATGACAACGGTCTTACCTACAATTTAACATGTTGTTTGGGTTACATTATGGACCATGACAAGGTCTTACCTACAATTTAACATATTGTTTGAGTTACATTATGGACCATGACAACGGTCTTACCTACAATTTATCATGTTGTTTGGATTACATTATGGACCATATCATGACAACGGTCTTGCCTACAATTTATCATATTGTTTGGGTTACATTATGGACCATGACAACGGTCTTACCTACAATTTAACATGTTGTTTGGGTTATATTTTGGACCATGACAACGTTCTTACCTACAATTTATCATATTGTTTGAGCTACATTATGGATCATGACAACGGTCTAACCTACAATTTAGCATGTTGTTTGTGTTACATTATGGATCATGACAAGGTCTTACCTACAATTTAACATATTGTTTGGGTTACATTATGGACCATGACAAGGTCTTACCTACAATTTAACATATTGTTTGGGTTACATTATGGACCATGACAAGGTCTTACCTACAATTTAACATATTGTTTGGGTTACATTATGGACCATGACAAGGTCTTACCTACAATTTAACATATTGTTTGGGTTACATTATGGCCCACGACAACGGTCTTACCTACAATTTAACATATTGTTTGGGTTACATTATGGACCATGACAAGGTCTTACCTACAATTTATCATATTGTTTGGGTTACATTATGGACCATGACAAGGTCATACCTACAATTTAACATATTGTTTGGGTTACATTATGGACCATGACAAGGTCTTACCTACAATTTAACATATTGTTTGGGTTACATTATGGACCATGACAAGGTCTTACCTACAATTTAACATATTGTTTGGGTTACATTATGGACCATGACAAGGTCTTACCTACAATTTAACATATTGTTTGGGTTACATTATGGCCCACGACAACGGTCTTACCTACAATTTAACATATTGTTTGGGTTACATTATGGACCATGACAAGGTCTTACCTACAATTTAACATATTGTTTGGGTTACATTATGGACCATGACAAGGTCTTACCTACAATTTAACATATTGTTTGGGTTACATTATGGACCATGACAAGGTCTTACCTACAATTTATCATATTGTTTGGGTTACATTATGGATCATGACAACGGTCTTACCTACAATTTAACATATTGTTTGGGTTACATTATGGACCATGACAAGGTCTTACCTACAATTTAACATATTGTTTGGGTTACATTATGGACCATGACAAGGTCTTACCAACAATTTAACATATTGTTTGGGTTACATTATGGACCATGACAAGGTCTTACCTACAATTTAACATATTGTTTGAGTTACATTATGGACCATGACAAGGTCTTACCTACAATTTAACATGTTGTTTGAGTTACATTATGGACCATGACAAGGTCTTACCTACAATTTAACATATTGTTTGGGTTACATTATGGACCATGACAAGGTCTTACCTACAATTTAACATATTGTTTGGGTTACATTATGGACCATGACAAGGTCTTACCTACAATTTAACATATTGTTTGGGTTACATTATGGACCATGACAAGGTCTTACCTACAATTTATCATATTGTTTGAGTTACATTATGGACCATGACAATGTCTTACCTACAATTTAACATATTATTTGAGCTACATTATGGATCATGACAACGGTTTTACCTACAATTTATCATATTGTTTGGGTTACATTATGGATCATGACAACGGTCTTACCTACAATTTAACATATTGTTTGGGTTACATTATGGACCATGACAAGGTCTTACCTACAATTTAACATATTGTTTGGGTTACATTATGGACCATGACAAGGTCTTACCAACAATTTAACATATTGTTTGAGTTACATTATGGCCCACGACAACGGTCTTATCTACAATTTAACATATTGTTTGAGTTACATTATGGACCATGACAAGGTCTTACCTACAATTTAACATATTGTTTGGGTTACATTATGGACCATGACAAGGTCTTCCCTACAATTTAACATATTGTTTGAGTTACATTATGGACCATGACAAGGTCTTACCTACAATTTAACATGTTGTTTGAGTTACATTATGGACCATGACAAGGTCTTACCTACAATTTAACATATTGTTTGGGTTACATTATGGACCATGACAAGGTCTTACCTACAATTTAACATATTGTTTGGGTTACATTATGGACCATGACAAGGTCTTACCTACAATTTAAAATATTGTTTGGGTTACATTATGGACCATGACAAGGTCTTACCTACAATTTATCATATTGTTTGAGTTATATTATGGACCATGACAAGGTCTTACCTACAATTAAACATATTGTTTGGGTTACATTATGGACCATGACAAGGTCTTACCTACAATTTAGCATATTGTTTGAGTTACAATATGGACCATGACAAGGTCTTACCTACAATTTAACATATTGTTTGAGCTACATTATGGATCATGACAACGGTCTTACCTTCAATTTAGCATGTTGTCTGTGTTATATTATGGATCATCACAACGGTCTTACCTACAATTTATCATATTGTTTGGGTTACATTATGGACCATGACAAGGTCTTACCTACAATTTAACATATTGTTTGAGCTACATTATGGATCATGACAACGGTCTTACCTACAATTTAGCATGTTGTCTGTGTTATATTATGGATCATCACAACGGTCTTACCTACAATTTATCATATTGTTTGTGTTACATTATGGACCATGACAACGGTCTTACCTACAATTTAACATGTTGTTTGGGTTACATTTTGGACCATGACAACGGTATTACCTACAATTTATCATATTGTTTGAGCTACACTATGGATCATGACAACGGTCTAACCTACAATTTAGCATGTTGTTTGTGTTACATTATGGATCATGACAACGGTCTTACCTACAATTTAACATGTTGTTTGGGTTACATTTTGGACCATGACAACGGTCTTACCTACAATTTATCATATTGTTTGAGCTACATTATGGATCATCACAACGGTCTTACCTACAATTTATCATATTGTTTGTGTTACATTATGGATCATGACAACGGTCTTACCTACAATTTAACATGTTGTTTGGGTTACATTTTGGACCATGACAACGGTATTACCTACAATTTATCATATTGTTTGAGCTACATTATGGATCATGACAACGGTCTAACCTACAATTTAGCATGTTGTTTGTGTTACATTATGGATCATGACAACGGTCTTACCTACAATTTAACATATTGTTTGGGTTACATTATGGACCATGACAAGGTCTTACCTACAATTTAACATATTGTTTGGGTTACATTTTGGACCATGACAAGGTCTTACCTACAATTTAACATATTGTTTGGGTTACATTATGGACCATGACAAGGTCTTACCTACAATTTATCATATTGTTTGGGTTACATTATGGACCATGACAAGGTCTTACCTACAATTTAACATATTGTTTGGGTTACATTATGGACCATGACAAGGTCTTACCTACAATTTAACATATTGTTTGAGTTGCATTATGGATCATGACAACGGTCTTACCTACAATTTAACATATTGTTTGGGTTACATTATGGACCATGACAAGGTCTTACCTACAATTTAACATGTTGTTTGGGTTACATTTTGGACCATGACAACGGTCTTACCTACAATTTATCATATTGTTTGAGCTACATTATGGATCATGACAACGGTCTAACCTACAATTTAGCATGTTGTTTGTGTTTCATTGTGGATCATGACAACGGTCTTACCTACAATTTAACATATTGTTTGGGTTACATTATGGACCATGACAAGGTCTTGCCTACAATTTAACATATTGTTTGGGTTACATTATGGACCATGACAAGGTCTTACCTACAATTTAACATATTGTTTGGGTTACATTATGGACCATGACAAGGTCTTACCTACAATTTAACATATTGTTTGGGTTACATTTTGGACCATGACAAGGTCTTACCTACAATTTAACATATTGTTTCGGTTACATTATGGACCATGACAAGGTCTTACCTACAATTTATCATATTGTTTGGGTTACATTATGGACCATGACAAGGTCTTACCTACAATTTAACATATTGTTTGGGTTACATTATGGACCATGACAAGGTCTTACCTACAATTTAACATATTGTTTGAGTTGCATTATGGATCATGACAACGGTCTTACCTACAATTTAGCATGTTGTTTGTGTTTCATTATGGATCATGACAACGGTCTTACCTACAATTTAACATATTGTTTGGGTTACATTATGGACCATGACAAGGTCTTACCTACAATTTAACATGTTGTTTGGGTTACATTTTGGACCATGACAACGGTCTTACCTACAATTTATCATATTGTTTGAGCTACATTATGGATCATGACAACGGTCTAACCTACAATTTAGCATGTTGTTTGTGTTTCATTATGGATCATGACAACGGTCTTACCTACAATTTAACATATTGTTTGGGTTACATTATGGACCATGACAAGGTCTTGCCTACAATTTAACATATTGTTTGGGTTACATTATGGACCATGACAAGGTCTTACCTACAATTTAACATATTGTTTGAGTTACATTATGGACCATGACAAGGTCTTACCTACAATTTAACATATTGTTTGGGTTACATTATGGACCATGACAAGGTCTTACCTACAATTTAACATATTGTTTGAGTTACATTATGGATCATGACAACGGTCTTACCTACAATTTATCATATTGTTTGAGTTACATTATGGACCATGACAACGGTCTTACCTACAATTTAACATGTTGTTTGGATTACATTATGGACCATATCATGACAAGGTCTTGCCTACAATTTATCATATTGTTTGGGTTACATTATGGACCATGACAACGGTCTTACCTACAATTTAACATGTTGTTTGGGTTATATTTTGGACCATGACAACGGTCTTACCTACAATTTATCATATTGTTTGAGCTACATTATGGATCATGACAACGGTCTAACCTACAATTTAGCATGTTGTTTGTGTTACATTATGGATCATGACAAGGTCTTACCTACAATTTAACATATTGTTTGGGTTACATTATGGACCATGACAAGGTCTTACCTACAATTTAACATATTGTTTGGGTTACATTATGGACCATGACAAGGTCTTACCTACAATTTAACATATTGTTTGGGTTACATTATGGACCATGACAAGGTCTTACCTACAATTTAACATATTGTTTGGGTTACATTATGGCCCACGACAACGGTCTTACCTACAATTTAACATATTGTTTGGGTTACATTATGGACCATGACAAGGTCTTACCTACAATTTAACATGTTGTTTGGGTTACATTTTGGACCATGACAACGGTCTTACCTACAATTTATCATATTGTTTGAGCTACATTATGGATCATGACAACGGTCTAACCTACAATTTAGCATGTTGTTTGTGTTTCATTGTGGATCATGACAACGGTCTTACCTACAATTTAACATATTGTTTGGGTTACATTATGGACCATGACAAGGTCTTGCCTACAATTTAACATATTGTTTGGGTTACATTATGGACCATGACAAGGTCTTACCTACAATTTAACATATTGTTTGGGTTACATTATGGACCATGACAAGGTCTTACCTACAATTTAACATATTGTTTGGGTTACATTTTGGACCATGACAAGGTCTTACCTACAATTTAACATATTGTTTCGGTTACATTATGGACCATGACAAGGTCTTACCTACAATTTATCATATTGTTTGGGTTACATTATGGACCATGACAAGGTCTTACCTACAATTTAACATATTGTTTGGGTTACATTATGGACCATGACAAGGTCTTACCTACAATTTAACATATTGTTTGAGTTGCATTATGGATCATGACAACGGTCTTACCTACAATTTAGCATGTTGTTTGTGTTTCATTATGGATCATGACAACGGTCTTACCTACAATTTAACATATTGTTTGGGTTACATTATGGACCATGACAAGGTCTTACCTACAATTTAACATGTTGTTTGGGTTACATTTTGGACCATGACAACGGTCTTACCTACAATTTATCATATTGTTTGAGCTACATTATGGATCATGACAACGGTCTAACCTACAATTTAGCATGTTGTTTGTGTTTCATTATGGATCATGACAACGGTCTTACCTACAATTTAACATATTGTTTGGGTTACATTATGGACCATGACAAGGTCTTGCCTACAATTTAACATATTGTTTGGGTTACATTATGGACCATGACAAGGTCTTACCTACAATTTAACATATTGTTTGAGTTACATTATGGACCATGACAAGGTCTTACCTACAATTTAACATATTGTTTGGGTTACATTATGGACCATGACAAGGTCTTACCTACAATTTAACATATTGTTTGAGTTACATTATGGATCATGACAACGGTCTTACCTACAATTTATCATATTGTTTGAGTTACATTATGGACCATGACAACGGTCTTACCTACAATTTAACATGTTGTTTGGATTACATTATGGACCATATCATGACAAGGTCTTGCCTACAATTTATCATATTGTTTGGGTTACATTATGGACCATGACAACGGTCTTACCTACAATTTAACATGTTGTTTGGGTTATATTTTGGACCATGACAACGGTCTTACCTACAATTTATCATATTGTTTGAGCTACATTATGGATCATGACAACGGTCTAACCTACAATTTAGCATGTTGTTTGTGTTACATTATGGATCATGACAAGGTCTTACCTACAATTTAACATATTGTTTGGGTTACATTATGGACCATGACAAGGTCTTACCTACAATTTAACATATTGTTTGGGTTACATTATGGACCATGACAAGGTCTTACCTACAATTTAACATATTGTTTGGGTTACATTATGGACCATGACAAGGTCTTACCTACAATTTAACATATTGTTTGGGTTACATTATGGCCCACGACAACGGTCTTACCTACAATTTAACATATTGTTTGGGTTACATTATGGACCATGACAAGGTCTTACCTACAATTTATCATATTGTTTGGGTTACATTATGGACCATGACAAGGTCATACCTACAATTTAACATATTGTTTGGGTTACATTATGGACCATGACAAGGTCTTACCTACAATTTAACATATTGTTTGGGTTACATTATGGACCATGACAAGGTCTTACCTACAATTTAACATATTGTTTGGGTTACATTATGGACCATGACAAGGTCTTACCTACAATTTAACATATTGTTTGGGTTACATTATGGCCCACGACAACGGTCTTACCTACAATTTAACATATTGTTTGGGTTACATTATGGACCATGACAAGGTCTTACCTACAATTTAACATATTGTTTGGGTTACATTATGGACCATGACAAGGTCTTACCTACAATTTAACATATTGTTTGGGTTACATTATGGACCATGACAAGGTCTTACCTACAATTTATCATATTGTTTGGGTTACATTATGGATCATGACAACGGTCTTACCTACAATTTAACATATTGTTTGGGTTACATTATGGACCATGACAAGGTCTTACCTACAATTTAACATATTGTTTGGGTTACATTATGGACCATGACAAGGTCTTACCAACAATTTAACATATTGTTTGAGTTACATTATGGCCCATGACAACGGTCTTATCTACAATTTAACATATTGTTTGAGTTACATTATGGACCATGACAAGGTCTTACCTACAATTTAACATATTGTTTGGGTTACATTATGGACCATGACAAGGTCTTACCTACAATTTAACATATTGTTTGAGTTACATTATGGACCATGACAAGGTCTTACCTACAATTTAACATGTTGTTTGAGTTACATTATGGACCATGACAAGGTCTTACCTACAATTTAACATATTGTTTGGGTTACATTATGGACCATGACAAGGTCTTACCTACAATTTAACATATTGTTTGGGTTACATTATGGACCATGACAAGGTCTTACCTACAATTTAACATATTGTTTGGGTTACATTATGGACCATGACAAGGTCTTACCTACAATTTATCATATTGTTTGAGTTACATTATGGACCATGACAAGGTCTTACCTACAATTTAACATATTATTTGAGCTACATTATGGATCATGACAACGGTTTTACCTACAATTTATCATATTGTTTGGGTTACATTATGGATCATGACAACGGTCTTACCTACAATTTAACATATTGTTTGGGTTACATTATGGACCATGACAAGGTCTTACCTACAATTTAACATATTGTTTGGGTTACATTATGGACCATGACAAGGTCTTACCAACAATTTAACATATTGTTTGAGTTACATTATGGCCCACGACAACGGTCTTATCTACAATTTAACATATTGTTTGAGTTACATTATGGACCATGACAAGGTCTTACCTACAATTTAACATATTGTTTGGGTTACATTATGGACCATGACAAGGTCTTCCCTACAATTTAACATATTGTTTGAGTTACATTATGGACCATGACAAGGTCTTACCTACAATTTAACATGTTGTTTGAGTTACATTATGGACCATGACAAGGTCTTACCTACAATTTAACATATTGTTTGGGTTACATTATGGACCATGACAAGGTCTTACCTACAATTTAACATATTGTTTGGGTTACATTATGGACCATGACAAGGTCTTACCTACAATTTAACATATTGTTTGGGTTACATTATGGACCATGACAAGGTCTTACCTACAATTTATCATATTGTTTGAGTTATATTATGGACCATGACAAGGTCTTACCTACAATTAAACATATTGTTTGGGTTACATTATGGACCATGACAAGGTCTTACCTACAATTTAGCATATTGTTTGAGTTACAATATGGTCCATGACAAGGTCTTACCTACAATTTAACATATTGTTTGAGCTACATTATGGATCATGACAACGGTCTTACCTTCAATTTAGCATGTTGTCTGTGTTATATTATGGATCATCACAACGGTCTTACCTACAATTTATCATATTGTTTGGGTTACATTATGGACCATGACAAGGTCTTACCTACAATTTAACATATTGTTTGAGCTTCATTATGGATCATGACAACGGTCTTACCTACAATTTAGCATGTTGTCTGTGTTATATTATGGATCATCACAACGGTCTTACCTACAATTTATCATATTGTTTGTGTTACATTATGGACCATGACAACGGTCTTACCTACAATTTAACATGTTGTTTGGGTTACATTTTGGATCATGACAACGGTATTACCTACAATTTATCATATTGTTTGAGCTACATTATGGATCATGACAACGGTCTAACCTACAATTTAGCATGTTGTTTGTGTTACATTATGGATCATGACAACGGTCTTACCTACAATTTAACATGTTGTTTGGGTTACATTTTGGACCATGACAACGGTCTTACCTACAATTTATCATATTGTTTGAGCTACATTATGGATCATCACAACGGTCTTACCTACAATTTATCATATTGTTTGTGTTACATTATGGATCATGACAACGGTCTTACCTACAATTTAACATGTTGTTTGGGTTACATTTTGGACCATGACAACGGTATTACCTACAATTTATCATATTGTTTGAGCTACATTATGGATCATGACAACGGTCTAACCTACAATTTAGCATGTTGTTTGTGTTACATTATGGATCATGACAACGGTCTTACCTACAATTTAACATATTGTTTGGGTTACATTATGGACCATGACAAGGTCTTACCTACAATTTAACATATTGTTTGGGTTACATTTTGGACCATGACAAGGTCTTACCTACAATTTAACATATTGTTTGGGTTACATTATGGACCATGACAAGGTCTTACCTACAATTTATCATATTGTTTGGGTTACATTATGGACCATGACAAGGTCTTACCTACAATTTAACATATTGTTTGGGTTACATTATGGACCATGACAAGGTCTTACCTACAATTTAACATATTGTTTGAGTTGCATTATGGATCATGACAACGGTCTTACCTACAATTTAGCATGTTGTTTGTGTTTCATTATAGATCATGACAACGGTCTTACCTACAATTTAACATATTGTTTGGGTTACATTATGGACCATGACAAGGTCTTACCTACAATTTAACATGTTGTTTGGGTTACATTTTGGACCATGACAACGGTCTTACCTACAATTTATCATATTGTTTGAGCTACATTATGGATCATGACAACGGTCTAACCTACAATTTAGCATGTTGTTTGTGTTTCATTATGGATCATGACAACGGTCTTACCTACAATTTAACATATTGTTTGGGTTACATTATGGACCATGACAAGGTCTTGCCTACAATTTAACATATTGTTTGGGTTACATTATGGACCATGACAAGGTCTTACCTACAATTTAGCATATTGTTTGGGTTACATTATGGACCATGACAAGGTCTTACCTACAATTTAACATATTGTTTGGGTTACATTTTGGACCATGACAAGGTCTTACCTACAATTTAACATATTGTTTGGGTTACATTATGGACCATGACAAGGTCTTACCTACAATTTATCATATTGTTTGGGTTACATTATGGACCATGACAAGGTCTTACCTACAATTTAACATATTGTTTGGGTTACATTATGGACCATGACAAGGTCTTACCTACAATTTAACATATTGTTTGAGTTGCATTATGGATCATGACAACGGTCTTACCTACAATTTAGCATGTTGTTTGTGTTTCATTATGGATCATGACAACGGTCTTACCTACAATTTAACATATTGTTTGGGTTACATTATGGACCATGACAAGGTCTTACCTACAATTTAACATGTTGTTTGGGTTACATTTTGGACCATGACAACGGTCTTACCTACAATTTATCATATTGTTTGAGCTACATTATGGATCATGACAACGGTCTAACCTACAATTTAGCATGTTGTTTGTGTTTCATTATGGATCATGACAACGGTCTTACCTACAATTTAACATATTGTTTGGGTTACATTATGGACCATGACAAGGTCTTGCCTACAATTTAACATATTGTTTGGGTTACATTATGGACCATGACAAGGTCTTACCTACAATTTAACATATTGTTTGAGTTACATTATGGACCATGACAAGGTCTTACCTACAATTTAACATATTGTTTGGGTTACATTATGGACCATGACAAGGTCTTACCTACAATTTAACATATTGTTTGAGTTACATTATGGATCATGACAACGGTCTTACCTACAATTTATCATATTGTTTGAGTTACATTATGGACCATGACAACGGTCTTACCTACAATTTAACATGTTGTTTGGATTACATTATGGACCATATCATGACAAGGTCTTACCTACAATTTAACATATTGTTTGAGTTGCATTATGGATCATGACAACGGTCTTACCTACAATTTAGCATGTTGTTTGTGTTTCATTATGGATCATGACAACGGTCTTACCTACAATTTAACATATTGTTTGGGTTACATTATGGACCATGACAAGGTCTTACCTACAATTTAACATGTTGTTTGGGTTACATTTTGGACCATGACAACGGTCTTACCTACAATTTATCATATTGTTTGAGCTACATTATGGATCATGACAACGGTCTAACCTACAATTTAGCATGTTGTTTGTGTTTCATTATGGATCATGACAACGGTCTTACCTACAATTTAACATATTGTTTGGGTTACATTATGGACCATGACAAGGTCTTACCTACAATTTAACATATTGTTTGGGTTACATTATGGACCATGACAAGGTCTTACCTACAATTTAACATATTGTTTGGGTTACATTATGGACCATGACAACGTCTTACCTACAATTTAACATATTGTTTGGGTTACAATATGGACCATGACAAGGTCTTACCAACAATTTAACATATTGTTTGAGCTACATTATGGATCATGACAACGGTCTTACCTACAATTTAGCATGTTATCTGTGTTATATTATGGATCATGACAACGGTCTTACCTACAATTTATCATATTGTTTGGGTTACATTATGGATCATGACAACGGTCTTACCTACAATTTAACATGTTGTTTGGGTTACATTATGGACCATGACTAGGTCTTACCTACAATTTAACATATTGTTTGAGTTACATTATGGACCATGACAACGGTCTTACCTACAATTTAACATGTTGTTTGGGTTACATTTTGGACCATGACAACCATCTTATCTACAATTTATCATATTGTTTTAGCTACATTATGGACCATGACAAGGTCTTACCTACAATTTAACATATTGTTTGAGTTACATTATGGACCATGACAAGGTCTTACCTACAATTTAACATATTGTTTGGGTTACATTATGGACCATGACAAGGCCTTACCTACAATTTAACATATTGTTTGAGTTACATTATGGACCATGACAAGGTCTTACCTACAATTTAACATATTGTTTGGGTTACATTTTGGACCATGACAAGGTCTTACCTACAATTTAACATATTGTTTGGGTTATATTATGGACCATGACAAGGTCTTACCTACAATTTAACATATTGTTTGAGTTACATTATGGATCATGACAAGGTCTTACCTACAATTTAACATGTTGTTGGGTTACATTATGGACCATGACAAGGTCTTACCTACAATTTAACATGTTGTTTGAGTTACATTATGGACCATGACAAGGTCTTACCTATAATTTAACATGTTGTTTGAGTTACATTATGGACCATGACAAGGTCTTACCTACAATTTAACATATTGTTTGGGTTACATTATGGACCATGACAAGGTCTTACCTACAATTTAACATATTGTTTGAGTTACATTATGGACCATGACAAGGTCTTACCTACAATTTAACATGTTGTTTGAGTTACATTATGGACCATGACAAGGTCTTACCTACAATTTAACATATTGTTTGAGCTACATTATGGACCATGACAAGGTCTTACCTACAATTTAACATATTGTTTGGGTTACATTATGGACCATGACAAGGTCTTACCTACAATTTAACATATTGTTTGAGTTACATTATGGACCATGACAAGGTCTTACCTACAATTTAACATATTGTTTGGGTTACATTATGGACCATGACAAGGTCTTACCTACAATTTAACATATTGTTTGGGTTACATTATGGACCATGACAAGGTCTTACCTACAATTTAGCATATTGTTTGAGTTACATTATGGACCATGACAAGGTCTTACCTACAATTTAACATATTGTTTGAGCTACATTATGGGTCATGACAACGGTCTTACCTACAATTTATCATATTGTTTGGGTTACATTATGGACCATGACAACGGTCTTACCTACAATTTAACATATTGTTTGGGTTACATTATGGACCATGACAAGGTCTTACCTACAATTTAACATATTGTTTGAGCTACATTATGGATCATGATAACGGTCTTACCTAAAATTTAGCATGTTGTTTGTGTTATATTATGGATCATCACAACGGTCTTACCTACAATTTATCATATTGTTTGGGTTACATTATGGATCATGACAACGGTCTTACCTACAATTTAACATATTGTTTGGGTTACATTATGGACCATGACAAGGTCTTACCTACAATTTAACATATTGTTTGAGTTACATTATGGACCATCACAACGGTCTTACCTACAATTTAACATGTTGTTTGGATTACATTATGGACCATATCATGACAACGGTCTTACCTACAATTTAACATGTTGTTTGGGTTACATTTTGGACCATGACAACGGTCATACCTACAATTTATCATATTGTTTGAGCTACATTATGGATCATGACGACGGTCTTACCTACAATTTAACATGTTGTTTGTGTTACATTATGGATCATGACAACGGTCTTACCTACAATTTATCATATTGTTTGTGTTACATTATGGACCATGACAAGGTATTACCTACAATTTAACATATTGTTTGTGTTACATTATGGATCATGACAACGGTCTTACCTACAATTTAACATGTTGTTTGGGTTACATTATGGACCATGACAACGGTCTTACCTACAATTTAACATGTTGTTTGGGTTACATTATGGACCATGACAAGGTCTTACCTACAATTTAACATGTTGTTTGGGTTACATTATGGACCATGACAAGGTCTTACCTACAATTTAACATGTTGTTTGGGTTACATTATGGACCATGACAACGGTCTTACCTACAATTTATCATATTGTTTGTGTTACATTATGGATCATGACAACGGTCTTACCTACAATTTAACATGTTGTTTGGGTTACATTATGGACCATGACAAGGTCTTACCTACAATTTAACATATTGTTTGAGTTACATTATGGACCATGACAAGGTCTTACCTACAATTTAACATATTGTTTGGGTTACATTATGGACCATGACAAGGTCTTACCTACAATTTATCATATTGTTTGGGTTACATTATGGACCATGACAAGGTCTTACCTACAATTTAACATATTGTTTGGGTTATATTATGGACCATGACAAGGTCTTACCTACAATTTAACATATTGTTTGAGTTGCATTATGGATCATGACAACGGTCATACCTACAATTTATCATATTGTTTGAGCTACATTATGGATCATGACAACGGTCTAACCTACAATTTAGCATGTTGTTTGTGTTACATTATGGATCATGACAACGGTCTTACCTACAATTTAACATATTGTTTGGGTTACATTTTGGACCATGACAAGGTCTTACCTACAATTAAACATATTGTTTGGGTTACATTATGGACCATGACAAGGTCTTACCTACAATTTATCATATTGTTTGGGTTACATTATGGACCATGACAAGGTCTTACCTACAATTTAACATATTGTTTGGGTTATAATATGGACCATGACAAGGTCTTACCTACAATTTAACATATTGTTTGAGTTGCATTATGGATCATGACAACGGTCTTAACTACAATTTATCATATTGTTTGGGTTGCATTATGGACCATGACAAGGTCTTACCTACAATTTAATATATTGTTTGGGTTACATTATGGACCATGACAAGGTCTTACCTACAATTTAACATGTTGTTTGGGTTACATTATGGATCATGACAAGGTCTTACCTACAATTTAACATATTGTTTGGGTTACATTATGGACCATGACAAGGTCTTACCTACAATTTAACATATTGTTTGAGTTACATTATGGATCATGACAACGGTCTTACCTACAATTTAACATATTGTTTGGGTTACATTATGGACCATGACAAGGTCTTACCTACAATTTAACATGTTGTTTGGGTTACATTATGGACCATGACAAGGTCTTACCTACAATTTAACATATTGTTTGGGTTACATTATGGACCATGACAAGGTCTTACCTACAATTTAACATGTTGTTTGGGTTACATTTTGGACCATGACAACCATCTTATCTACAATTTATCATATTGTTTTAGCTACATTATGGACCATGACAAGGTCTTACCTACAATTTAACATATTGTTTGAGTTACATTATGGACCATGACAAGGTCTTACCTACAATTTAACATATTGTTTGGGTTACATTATGGACCATGACAAGGTCTTACCTACAATTTAACATATTGTTTGAGTTACATTATGGACCATGACAAGGTCTTACCTACAATTTAACATATTGTTTGGGTTACATTTTGGACCATGACAAGGTCTTACCTACAATTTAACATATTGTTTGGGTTACATTATGGACCAAGACAAGGTCTTACCTACAATTTAACATATTGTTTGAGTTACATTATGGATCATGACAACGGTCTTACCTACAATTTAGCATATTGTTTGGGTTACATTATGGACCATGACAAGGTCTTACCAACAATTTAACATATTGTTTGAGTTACATTATGGCCCAAGACAACGGTCTTACCTATAATTTAACATGTTGTTTGAGATACATTATGGACCTTGACAAGATCTTACCTACAATTTAACATATTGTTTGGGTTACATTATGGACCATGACAAGGTCTTACCTACAATTTAACATATTGTTTGAGCTACATTATGGACCATGACAAGGTCTTACATACAATTTAACATATTGTTTGAGTTACATTATGGACCATGACAAGGTCTTACCTACAATTTAACATATTGTTTGGGTTACATTATGGACCATGACAAGGTCTTACCTACAATTTAACATATTGTTTGAGTTACATTATGGACCATGACAAGGTCTTACCTACAATTTAACATATTGTTTGGGTTACATTATGGACCATGACAAGGTCTTACCTACAATTTAACATATTGTTTGGGTTACACTATGGACCATGACAAGGTCTTACCTACAATTTAACATATTGTTTGAGTTACATTATGGACCATGACAAGGTCTTACCTACAATTTAACATATTGTTTGAGCTACATTATGGATCATGACAACGGTCTTACCTACAATTTATCATATTGTTTGGGTTACATTATGGACCATGACAAGGTCTTACCTACAATTTAACATATTGTTTGGGTTACATTATGGACCATGACAAGGTCTTACCTACAATTTAACATATTGTTTGAGCTACACTATGGATCATGACAACGGTCTTACCTAAAATTTAGCATGTTGTTTGTGTTATATTATGGATCATCACAACGGTCTTACTTACAATTTATCATATTGTTTGGGTTACATTATGGATCATGACAACGGTCTTACCTACAATTTAACATGTTGTTTGGGTTACATTATGGACCATGACAAGGTCTTACCTACAATTTAACATATTGTTTGAGTTACATTATGGACCATCACAACGGTCTTACCTACAATTTAACATGTTGTTTGGATTACATTATGGACCATATCATGACAACGGTCTTACCTACAATTTAACATGTTGTTTGGGTTACATTTTGGACCATGACAACGGTCATACCTACAATTTATCATATTGTTTGAGCTACATTATGGTTCATGACAACGGTCTAACCTACAATTTAGCATGTTGTTTGTGTTACATTATGGACCATGACAAGGTCTTACCTACAATTTAACATATTGTTTGGGTTACATTATGGACCATGACAAGGTCTTACCTACAATTTAACATATTGTTTGAGTTACATTATGGACCATGACAAAGTCTTATCTACAATTTAACATATTTTTTGAGTTACATTATGGACCATGACAAGGTCTTACCTACAATTTAACATATTGTTTGGGTTACATTATGGACCATGACAAGGTCTAACCTACAATTTAACATATTGGTTGAGCTACATTATGGATCATGAGAACGTCTTACCTACAATTTATCATATTGTTTGGGATACAGTATGGATCATGACAACGGTCTTACCTACAATTTAACATGTTGTTTGGGTTACATTATGGACCATGACAAGGTCTTACCTACAATTTAACATATTCTTTGAGTTACATTATGGACCATGACAACGGTCTTACCTACAATTTAATATGTTGTTTGGGTTACATTATAGACCATATCATGACAACGGTCTTACCTACAATTTATCATATTGTTTGGGTTACATTATGGATCATGACAAGGTCTTACCTACAATTTAAAATATTGTTTGAGTTACATTATGGACCATGACAAGGTCTTACCTACAATTTAACATATTGTTTGAGTTGCATTATGGATCATGACAACGGTCTTACCTACAATTTAGCATGTTGTTTGTGTTTCATTATGGATCATGACAACGGTCTTACCTACAATTTAACATATTGTTTGGGTTACATTATGGACCATGACAAGGTCTTACCTACAATTTAACATGTTGTTTGGGTTACATTTTGGACCATGACAACGGTCTTACCTACAATTTATCATATTGTTTGAGCTACATTATGGATCATGACAACGGTCTAACCTACAATTTAGCATGTTGTTTGTGTTTCATTATGGATCATGACAACGGTCTTACCTACAATTTAACATATTGTTTGGGTTACATTATGGACCATGACAAGGTCTTGCCTACAATTTAACATATTGTTTGGGTTACATTATGGACCATGACAAGGTCTTACCTACAATTTAACATATTGTTTGAGTTACATTATGGACCATGACAAGGTCTTACCTACAATTTAACATATTGTTTGGGTTACATTATGGACCATGACAAGGTCTTACCTACAATTTAACATATTGTTTGAGTTACATTATGGATCATGACAACGGTCTTACCTACAATTTATCATATTGTTTGAGTTACATTATGGACCATGACAACGGTCTTACCTACAATTTAACATGTTGTTTGGATTACATTATGGACCATATCATGACAAGGTCTTACCTACAATTTAACATATTGTTTGAGTTGCATTATGGATCATGACAACGGTCTTACCTACAATTTAGCATGTTCTTTGTGTTTCATTATGGATCATGACAACGGTCTTACCTACAATTTAACATATTGTTTGGGTTACATTATGGACCATGACAAGGTCTTACCTACAATTTAACATGTTGTTTGGGTTACATTTTGGACCATGACAACGGTCTTACCTACAATTTATCATATTGTTTGAGCTACATTATGGATCATGACAACGGTCTAACCTACAATTTAGCATGTTGTTTGTGTTTCATTATGGATCATGACAACGGTCTTACCTACAATTTAACATATTGTTTGGGTTACATTATGGACCATGACAAGGTCTTACCTACAATTTAACATATTGTTTGGGTTACATTATGGACCATGACAAGGTCTTACCTACAATTTAACATATTGTTTGGGTTACATTATGGACCATGACAACGTCTTACCTACAATTTAACATATTGTTTGGGTTACAATATGGACCATGACAAGGTCTTACCAACAATTTAACATATTGTTTGAGCTACATTATGGATCATGACAACGGTCTTACCTACAATTTAGCATGTTATATGTGTTATATTATGGATCAAGACAACGGTCTTACCTACAATTTATCATATTGTTTGGGTTACATTATGGATCATGACAACGGTCTTACCTACAATTTAACATGTTGTTTGGGTTACATTATGGACCATGACTAGGTCTTACCTACAATTTAACATATTGTTTGAGTTACATTATGGACCATGACAACGGTCTTACCTACAATTTAACATGTTGTTTGGGTTACATTTTGGACCATGACAACCATCTTATCTACAATTTATCATATTGTTTTAGCTACATTATGGACCATGACAAGGTCTTACCTACAATTTAACATATTGTTTGAGTTACATTATGGACCATGACAAGGTCTTACCTACAATTTAACATATTGTTTGGGTTACATTATGGACCATGACAAGGCCTTACCTACAATTTAACATATTGTTTGAGTTACATTATGGACCATGACAAGGTCTTACCTACAATTTAACATATTGTTTGGGTTACATTTTGGACCATGACAAGGTCTTACCTACAATTTAACATATTGTTTGGGTTATATTATGGACCATGACAAGGTCTTACCTACAATTTAACATATTGTTTGAGTTACATTATGGATCATGACAAGGTCTTACCTACAATTTAACATGTTGTTGGGTTACATTATGGACCATGACAAGGTCTTACCTACAATTTAACATGTTGTTTGAGTTACATTATGGACCATGACAAGGTCTTACCTATAATTTAACATGTTGTTTGAGTTACATTATGGACCATGACAAGGTCTTACCTACAATTTAACATATTGTTTGGGTTACATTATGGACCATGACAAGGTCTTACCTACAATTTAACATATTGTTTGAGTTACATTATGGACCATGACAAGGTCTTACCTACAATTTAACATGTTGTTTGAGTTACATTATGGACCATGACAAGGTCTTACCTACAATTTAACATATTGTTTGAGCTACATTATGGACCATGACAAGGTCTTACCTACAATTTAACATATTGTTTGGGTTACATTATGGACCATGACAAGGTCTTACCTACAATTTAACATATTGTTTGAGTTACATTATGGACCATGACAAGGTCTTACCTACAATTTAACATATTGTTTGGGTTACATTATGGACCATGACAAGGTCTTACCTACAATTTAACATATTGTTTGGGTTACACTATGGACCATGACAAGGTCTTACCTACAATTTAGCATATTGTTTGAGTTACATTATGGACCATGACAAGGTCTTACCTACAATTTAACATATTGTTTGAGCTACATTATGGGTCATGACAACGGTCTTACCTACAATTTATCATATTGTTTGGGTTACATTATGGACCATGACAACGGTCTTACCTACAATTTAACATATTGTTTGGGTTACATTATGGACCATGACAAGGTCTTACCTACAATTTAACATATTGTTTGAGCTACATTATGGATCATGATAACGGTCTTACCTAAAATTTAGCATGTTGTTTGTGTTATATTATGGATCATCACAACGGTCTTACCTACAATTTATAATATTGTTTGGGTTACATTATGGATCATGACAACGGTCTTACCTACAATTTAACATATTGTTTGGGTTACATTATGGACCATGACAAGGTCTTACCTACAATTTAACATATTGTTTGAGTTACATTATGGACCATCACAACGGTCTTACCTACAATTTAACATGTTGTTTGGATTACATTATGGACCATATCATGACAACGGTCTTACCTACAATTTAACATGTTGTTTGGGTTACATTTTGGACCATGACAACGGTCATACCTACAATTTATCATATTGTTTGAGCTACATTATGGATCATGACGACGGTCTTACCTACAATTTAACATGTTGTTTGTGTTACATTATGGATCATGACAACGGTCTTACCTACAATTTATCATATTGTTTGTGTTACATTATGGACCATGACAAGGTATTACCTACAATTTAACATATTGTTTGTGTTACATTATGGATCATGACAACGGTCTTACCTACAATTTAACATGTTGTTTGGGTTACATTATGGACCATGACAACGGTCTTACCTACAATTTAACATGTTGTTTGGGTTACATTATGGACCATGACAAGGTCTTACCTACAATTTAACATGTTGTTTGGGTTACATTATGGACCATGACAAGGTCTTACCTACAATTTAACATGTTGTTTGGGTTACATTATGGACCATGACAACGGTCTTACCTACAATTTATCATATTGTTTGTGTTACATTATGGATCATGACAACGGTCTTACCTACAATTTAACATGTTGTTTGGGTTACATTATGGACCATGACAAGGTCTTACCTACAATTTAACATATTGTTTGAGTTACATTATGGACCATGACAAGGTCTTACCTACAATTTAACATATTGTTTGGGTTACATTATGGACCATGACAAGGTCTTACCTACAATTTATCATATTGTTTGGGTTACATTATGGACCATGACAAGGTCTTACCTACAATTTAACATATTGTTTGGGTTATATTATGGACCATGACAAGGTCTTACCTACAATTTAACATATTGTTTGAGTTGCATTATGGATCATGACAACGGTCATACCTACAATTTATCATATTGTTTGAGCTACATTATGGATCATGACAACGGTCTAACCTACAATTTAGCATGTTGTTTGTGTTACATTATGGATCATGACAACGGTCTTACCTACAATTTAACATATTGTTTGGGTTACATTTTGGACCATGACAAGGTCTTACCTACAATTTAACATATTGTTTGAGTTGCATTATGGATCATGACAACGGTCTTAACTACAATTTATCATATTGTTTGGGTTGCATTATGGACCATGACAAGGTCTTACCTACAATTTAATATATTGTTTGGGTTACATTATGGACCATGACAAGGTCTTACCTACAATTTAACATGTTGTTTGGGTTACATTATGGATCATGACAAGGTCTTACCTACAATTTAACATATTGTTTGGGTTACATTATGGACCATGACAAGGTCTTACCTACAATTTAACATATTGTTTGAGTTACATTATGGATCATGACAACGGTCTTACCTACAATTTAACATATTGTTTGGGTTACATTATGGACCATGACAAGGTCTTACCTACAATTTAACATGTTGTTTGGGTTACATTATGGACCATGACAAGGTCTTACCTACAATTTAACATATTGTTTGGGTTACATTATGGACCATGACAAGGTCTTACCTACAATTTAACATGTTGTTTGGGTTACATTTTGGACCATGACAACCATCTTATCTACAATTTATCATATTGTTTTAGCTACATTATGGACCATGACAAGGTCTTACCTACAATTTAACATATTGTTTGAGTTACATTATGGACCATGACAAGGTCTTACCTACAATTTAACATATTGTTTGGGTTACATTATGGACCATGACAAGGTCTTACCTACAATTTAACATATTGTTTGAGTTACATTATGGACCATGACAAGGTCTTACCTACAATTTAACATATTGTTTGGGTTACATTTTGGACCATGACAAGGTCTTACCTACAATTTAACATATTGTTTGGGTTACATTATGGACCAAGACAAGGTCTTACCTACAATTTAACATATTGTTTGAGTTACATTATGGATCATGACAACGGTCTTACCTACAATTTAGCATATTGTTTGGGTTACATTATGGACCATGACAAGGTCTTACCAACAATTTAACATATTGTTTGAGTTACATTATGGCCCACGACAACGGTCTTACCTATAATTTAACATGTTGTTTGAGATACATTATGGACCTTGACAAGGTCTTACCTACAATTTAACATATTGTTTGGGTTACATTATGGACCATGACAAGGTCTTACCTACAATTTAACATATTGTTTGAGCTACATTATGGACCATGACAAGGTCTTACATACAATTTAACATATTGTTTGAGTTACATTATGGACCATGACAAGGTCTTACCTACAATTTAACATATTGTTTGAGCTACATTATGGACCATGACAAGGTCTTACCTACAATTTAACATATTGTTTGGGTTACATTATGGACCATGACAAGGTCTTACCTACAATTTAACATATTGTTTGAGTTACATTATGGACCATGACAAGGTCTTACCTACAATTTAACATATTGTTTGGGTTACATTATGGACCATGACAAGGTCTTACCTACAATTTAACATATTGTTTGGGTTACACTATGGACCATGACAAGGTCTTACCTACAATTTAACATATTGTTTGAGTTACATTATGGACCATGACAAGGTCTTACCTACAATTTAACATATTGTTTGAGCTACATTATGGATCATGACAACGGTCTTACCTACAATTTATCATATTGTTTGGGTTACATTATGGACCATGACAAGGTCTTACCTACAATTTAACATATTGTTTGGGTTACATTATGGACCATGACAAGGTCTTACCTACAATTTAACATATTGTTTGAGCTACACTATGGATCATGACAACGGTCTTACCTAAAATTTAGCATGTTGTTTGTGTTATATTATGGATCATCACAACGGTCTTACTTACAATTTATCATATTGTTTGGGTTACATTATGGATCATGACAACGGTCTTACCTACAATTTAACATGTTGTTTGGGTTACATTATGGACCATGACAAGGTCTTACCTACAATTTAACATATTGTTTGAGTTACATTATGGACCATCACAACGGTCTTACCTACAATTTAACATGTTGTTTGGATTACATTATGGACCATATCATGACAACGGTCTTACCTACAATTTAACATGTTGTTTGGGTTACATTTTGGACCATGACAACGGTCATACCTACAATTTATCATATTGTTTGAGCTACATTATGGTTCATGACAACGGTCTAACCTACAATTTAGCATGTTGTTTGTGTTACATTATGGACCATGACAAGGTCTTACCTACAATTTAACATATTGTTTGGGTTACATTATGGACCATGACAAGGTCTTACCTACAATTTAACATATTGTTTGAGTTACATTATGGACCATGACAAAGTCTTATCTACAATTTAACATATTGTTTGAGTTACATTATGGACCATGACAAGGTCTTACCTACAATTTAACATATTGTTTGGGTTACATTATGGACCATGACAAGGTCTAACCTACAATTTAACATATTGGTTGAGCTACATTATGGATCATGAGAACGTCTTACCTACAATTTATCATATTGTTTGGGATACAGTATGGATCATGACAACGGTCTTACCTACAATTTAACATGTTGTTTGGGTTACATTATGGACCATGACAAGGTCTTACCTACAATTTAACATATTCTTTGAGTTACATTATGGACCATGACAACGGTCTTACCTACAATTTAATATGTTGTTTGGGTTACATTATAGACCATATCATGACAACGGTCTTACCTACAATTTATCATATTGTTTGGGTTACATTATGGATCATGACAAGGTCTTACCTACAATTTAAAATATTGTTTGAGTTACATTATGGACCATGGCAAGGTCTTACCTACAATTTAACATATTGTTTGGGTTACATTATGGACCATGACAAGGTCTTACATACAATTGAACATATTGTTTGAGTTACATTATGGACCATGACAAGGTCTTACCTACAATTTAACATATTGTTTGGGTTACATTATGGACCATGACAAGGTCTTACCTACAATTTAACATATTGTTTGGGTTCCATTATGGACCATGACAAGGTCTTACCTACAATTTAACATATTGTTTGAGTTACATTATGGACCATAACAACGGTCTTACCTACAATTTATCATATTGTTTGATCTACATTATGGATCATGACAACGGTCTTACCTACAATTTAACATATTGTTTGGGTTACATTATGGACCATGACAAGGTCTTACCTATAATTTAACATATTGTTTGGGTTACATTATGGATCATGACAAGGTCTTACCTACAATTTAACATATTGTTTGGGTTACATTATGGACCATGACAAGGTCTTACCTATAATTTAACATATTGTTTGAGTTACATTATGGATCATGACAACGGTCTTACCTATAATTTAACATATTATTTGAGTTACATTATGGCCCACGACAACGGTCTTACCTATAATTTAACATGTTGTTTGAGTTACATTATGGACCATGACAAGGTCTTACCTACAATTTAACATGTTGTTTGGGTTACATTATGGACCATGACAAGGTCTTACCTACAATTTAACATATTGTTTGGGTTACATTATGGACCATGACAATGTCTTACCTACAATTTAACATGTTGTTTGGGTTACATTTTGGACCATGACAACCATCTTATCTACAATTTATCATATTGTTTTAGCTACATTATGGACCATGACAAGGTCTTACCTACAATTTAACATATTGTTTGAGTTACATTATGGACCATGACAAGGTCTTACCTACAATTTAACATATTGTTTGGGTTACATTATGGACCATGACAAGGTCTTACCTACAATTTAACATATTGTTTGAGTTACATTATGGACCATGACAAGGTCTTACCTACAATTTAACATATTGTTTGGGATACATTTTGGACCATGACAAGGTCTTACCTACAATTTAACATATTGTTTGGGTTACATTATGGACCAAGACAAGGTCTTACCTACAATTTAACATATTGTTTGAGTTACATTATGGATCATGACAACGGTCTTACCTACAATTTAGCATATTGTTTGGGTTACATTATGGACCATGACAAGGTCTTACCAACAATTTAACATATTGTTTGAGTTACATTATGGCCCACGACAACGGTCTTACCTATAATTTAACATGTTGTTTGAGATACATTATGGACCTTGACAAGGTCTTACCTACAATTTAACATATTGTTTGGGTTACATTATGGACCATGACAAGGTCTTACCTACAATTTAACATATTGTTTGAGCTACATTATGGACCATGACAAGGTCTTACATACAATTTAACATATTGTTTGAGTTACATTATGGACCATGACAAGGTCTTACCTACAATTTAACATATTGTTTGAGCTACATTATGGACCATGACAAGGTCTTACCTACAATTTAACATATTGTTTGGGTTACATTATGGACCATGACAAGGTCTTACCTACAATTTAACATATTGTTTGAGTTACATTATGGACCATGACAAGGTCTTACCTACAATTTAACATATTGTTTGGGTTACATTATGGACCATGACAAGGTCTTACCTACAATTTAACATATTGTTTGGGTTACACTATGGACCATGACAAGGTCTTACCTACAATTTAACATATTGTTTGAGTTACATTATGGACCATGACAAGGTCTTACCTACAATTTAACATATTGTTTGAGCTACATTATGGATCATGACAACGGTCTTACCTACAATTTATCATATTGTTTGGGTTACATTATGGACCATGACAAGGTCTTACCTACAATTTAACATATTGTTTGGGTTACATTATGGACCATGACAAGGTCTTACCTACAATTTAACATATTGTTTGAGCTACACTATGGATCATGACAACGGTCTTACCTAAAATTTAGCATGTTGTTTGTGTTATATTATGGATCATCACAACGGTCTTACTTACAATTTATCATATTGTTTGGGTTACATTATGGATCATGACAACGGTCTTACCTACAATTTAACATGTTGTTTGGGTTACATTATGGACCATGACAAGGTCTTACCTACAATTTAACATATTGTTTGAGTTACATTATGGACCATCACAACGGTCTTACCTACAATTTAACATGTTGTTTGGATTACATTATGGACCATATCATGACAACGGTCTTACCTACAATTTAACATGTTGTTTGGGTTACATTTTGGACCATGACAACGGTCATACCTACAATTTATCATATTGTTTGAGCTACATTATGGTTCATGACAACGGTCTAACCTACAATTTAGCATGTTGTTTGTGTTACATTATGGACCATGACAAGGTCTTACCTACAATTTAACATATTGTTTGGGTTACATTATGGACCATGACAAGGTCTTACCTACAATTTAACATATTGTTTGAGTTACATTATGGACCATGACAAAGTCTTATCTACAATTTAACATATTGTTTGAGTTACATTATGGACCATGACAAGGTCTTACCTACAATTTAACATATTGTTTGGGTTACATTATGGACCATGACAAGGTCTAACCTACAATTTAACATATTGGTTGAGCTACATTATGGATCATGAGAACGTCTTACCTACAATTTATCATATTGTTTGGGATACAGTATGGATCATGACAACGGTCTTACCTACAATTTAACATGTTGTTTGGGTTACATTATGGACCATGACAAGGTCTTACCTACAATTTAACATATTCTTTGAGTTACATTATGGACCATGACAACGGTCTTACCTACAATTTAATATGTTGTTTGGGTTACATTATAGACCATATCATGACAACGGTCTTACATACAATTTATCATATTGTTTGGGTTACATTATGGATCATGACAAGGTCTTACCTACAATTTAAAATATTGTTTGAGTTACATTATGGACCATGGCAAGGTCTTACCTACAATTTAACATATTGTTTGGGTTACATTATGGACCATGACAAGGTCTTACATACAATTGAACATATTGTTTGAGTTACATTATGGACCATGACAAGGTCTTACCTACAATTTAACATATTGTTTGGGTTACATTATGGACCATGACAAGGTCTTACCTACAATTTAACATATTGTTTGGGTTCCATTATGGACCATGACAAGGTCTTACCTACAATTTAACATATTGTTTGAGTTACATTATGGACCATAACAACGGTCTTACCTACAATTTATCATATTGTTTGATCTACATTATGGATCATGACAACGGTCTTACCTACAATTTAGCATATTGTTTGGGTTACATTATGGACCATGACAAGGTCTTACCTATAATTTAACATATTGTTTGGGTTACATTATGGATCATGACAAGGTCTTACCTACAATTTAACATATTGTTTGGGTTACATTATGGACCATGACAAGGTCTTACCTATAATTTAACATATTGTTTGAGTTACATTATGGATCATGACAACTGTCTTACCTATAATTTAACATATTATTTGAGTTACATTATGGCCCACGACAACGGTCTTACCTATAATTTAACATGTTGTTTGAGTTACATTATGGACCATGACAAGGTCTTACCTACAATTTAACATATTGTTTGAGCTACATTATGAACCATGACAAGGTCTTACCTACAATTTAACATATTGTTTGGGTTACATTATGGACCATGACAAGGTCTTACCTATAATTTAACATATTATTTGAGTTACATTATGGCCCACGACAACGGTCTTACCTATAATTTAACATGTTGTTTGAGTTACATTATGGACCATGACAAGGTCTTACCTACAATTTAACATATTGTTTGAGCTACATTATGGACCATGACAAGGTCTTACCTACAATTTAACATATTGTTTGGGTTACATTATGGACCATGACAAGGTCTTACCTATAATTTAACATATTGTTTGAGTTACATTATGGATCATGACAACGGTCTTACCTACAATTTAGAATATTGTTTGGGTTACATTATGGACCATGACAAGGTCTTACCTACAATTTAACATATTATTTGAGTTACATTATGGCCCACGACAACGGTCTTACCTATAATTTAACATGTTGTTTGAGTTACATTATGGACCATGACAAGGTCTTACCTACAATTTAACATATTGTTTGAGCTACATTATGGACCATGACAAGGTCTTACCTACAATTTAACATATTGTTTGGGTTACATTATGGACCATGACAAGGTCTTACCTATAATTTAACATATTGTTTGAGTTACATTATGGATCATGACAACGGTCTTACCTACAATTTAGCATATTGTTTGGGTTACATTATGGACCATGACAAGGTCTTACCTACAATTTAACATATTATTTGAGTTACATTATGGCCCACGACAACGGTCTTACCTACAATTTAACATATTGTTTGAGCTACATTATGGACCATGACAAGGTCTTACCTACAATTTAACATATTGTTTGGGTTACATTATGGACCATGACAAGGTCTTACCTACAATTTAACATATTGTTTGAGCTACATTATGGATCATGACAACGGTCTTACCTACAATTTTTCATATTGTTTGGGTTACATTATGGACCATGACAAGGTCTTACCTACAATTTAACATATTGTTTGGGTTACATTATGGACCATGACAAGGTCTTACCTACAATTTAACATATTGTTTGAGTTACATTATGGACCATGACAAGGTCTTACCTACAATTTAACATATTGTTTGGGTTACATTATGGTCCATGACAAGGTCTTACCTACAATTTAACATATTGTGTGAGTTTCATTATGAACCATGACAAGGTCTTACCTACAAATTAACATGTTGTTTGAGTTACATTATGGACCATGACAAGGTCTTACCTACAATTTAACATATTGTTTGGATTACATTATGGACCATGACAAGGTCTTACCTACAATTTGAAATATTGTTTGAGTTACATTATGGACCATGGCAAGGTCTTACCTACAATTTAACATATTGTTTGGGTTACATTATGGACCATGACCAGGTCTTACATACAATTGAACATATTGTTTGAGTTACATTATGGACCATGACAAGGTCTTACCTACAATTTAACATATTGTTTGGGTTACATTATGGACCATGACAAGGTCTTACCTACAATTTAACATATTGTTTGAGTTCCATTATGGACCATGACAAGGTCTTACCTACAATTTAACATATTGTTTGAGCTACATTATGGACCATGACAACGGTCTTACCTACAATTTATCATATTGTTTGATCTACATTATGGATCATGACAACGGTCTTACCTACAATTTAGCATGTTGTTTGTGTTACATTATGGATCATGACAACGGTCTTACCTACAATTTATCATATTGTTTGGGTTACATTATGGACCATGACAAGGTCTTACCTACAATTTAACATATTGTTTGAGTTACATTATGGACCATGACAAGGTCTTACCTACAATTTAACATATTGTTTGGGTTGCATTATGGACCATGACAAGGTCTTACCTACAATTTAGCATATTGTTTGTGTTACATTATGGACCATGACATGGTCTTACCTACAATTTAACATATTGTTTGAGCTACATTTTGGATCATGACCACGGTCTTACCTACAATTTATCATATTGTTTGGGTTACATTATGGACCATGACAAGGTCTTACCTACAATTTAACATGTTGTTTGAGTTACATTATGGACCATGACAAGGTCTTACCTACAATTTAACATATTGTTTGGGTTACATTATGGACCATGACAAGGTCTTACCTACAATTTAACATATTGTTTGATTTACATTATGGACCATGACAAGGTCTTACCTACAATTTAACATATTGCTTGAGTTACACTATGGACCATGACAAGGTCTTACCTACAATTTAACATATTGTTTGGGTTACATTATGGACCATGACAAGGTCTTACCTACAATTTAGCATATTGTTTGAGTTACATTATGGACCATGACAAGGTCTTACCTACAATTTAACATATTGTTTGAGCTACATTATGGATCATGACAACGGTCTTACCTACAATTTATCATATTGTTTGGGTTACATTATGGACCATATCATGACAACGGTCTTACCTACAATTTATCATATTGTTTGGGTTACATTATGGATCATGACAACGGTCTTACCTACAATTTAACATGTTGTTTGGGTTACATTTTGGACCATGACAACGGTCTTACCTACAATTTATCATATTGTTTGAGCTACATTATGGATCATGACCACGGTCTTACCTACAATTTATCATATTGTTTGGGTTACATTATGGACGATGACAACGGTCTTACCTACAATTTAACATATTGTTTGGGTTACATTATGGACCATGACAAGGTCTTACCTACAATTTATCATATTGTTTGGGTTACATTATGGACCATGACAAGGTCTTACCTACAATTTATCATATTGTTTGTGTTACATTATGGACCATGACAAGGTCTTACCTACAATTTAGAATAATGTTTGAGTTACATTATGGACCATGATAAGATCTTACCTACAATTTAACATATTATTTGAGTTACATTATGGCCCACGACAACGGTCTTACCTATAATTTAACATGTTGTTTGAGTTACATTATGGACCATGACAAGGTCTTACCTACAATTTAACATATTGTTTGGGTTACATTATGGACCATGACAAGGTCTTACCTACAATTTAGCATATTGTTTGAGTTACATTATGGACCATGACAAGGTCTTACCTACAATTTAACATATTGTTTGAGCTACATTATGGATCATGACAACGGTCTTACCTACAATTTATCATATTGTTTGGGTTACATTATGGACCATGACAAGGTCTTACCTACAATTTAACATATTGTTTGGGTTACATTATGGACCATGACAAGGTCTTACCTACAATTTAACATATTGTTTGAGCTACATTATGGATCATGACAACGGTCTTACCTACAATTTAGCATGTTATTTGTGTTATATTATGGATCATCACAACGGTCTTACCTACAATTTATCATATTTTTTGGGTTACATTATGGATCATTACAACGGTCTTACCTACAATTTAACATGTTGTTTGGGTTACATTATAGACCATATCATGACAACGGTCTTACCTACAATTTAACATATTGTTTGGGTTACATTATGAACCATGACAAGGTCTTACCTACAATTTAACATATTGTTTGCGTTACATTATGGACCATGACAAGGTCTTACCTACAATTTAACATATTGTTTGGGTTACATAATGGACCATGACAAGGTCTTACCTACAATTTAGCATATTGTTTGAGTTACATTATGGACCATGACAAGGTCTTACCTACAATTTAACATATTGTTTGAGCTACATTATGGATCATGACAACGGTCTTACCTACAATTTATCATGTTGTTTGGGTTACATTATGGACCATGACAAGGTCTTACCTACAATTTAACATGTTGTTTGGGTTACATTTTGGACCATGACAACGGTCTTACCTACAATTTATCATATTGTTTGAGCTACATTATGGATCATGACAACGGTCTAACCTACAATTTAGCATGTTGTTTGTGTTTCATTATGGATCATGACAACGGTCTTACCTACAATTTAACATATTGTTTGAGCTACATTATGGATCATGACAACGGTCTTACCTACAATTTAGCATGTTGTTTGTGTTATATTATGGATCATGACAACGGTCTTACCTACAATTTATCATATTTTTTGGGTTACATTATGGATCATTACAATGGTCTTACCTAAAATTTAACATGTTGTTTGGGTTACATTTTGGACCATGACAACGGTCTTACCTACAATTTATCATATTGTTTGAGCTACATTATGGATCATGACAACGGTCTAACCTACAATTTAGCATGTTGTTTGTGTTACATTATGGATCATGACAACGGTCTTACCTACAATTTAACATATTGTTTGGGTTACATTATGGACCATGACAAGGTCTTACCTACAATTTAACATATTGTTTGGGTTACATTATGGACCATGACAAGGTCTTACCTACAATTTAACATATTGTTTGGGTTACATTATGGACCATGACAAGGTCTTACCTACAATTTATCATATTGTTTGGGTTACATTATGGACCATGACAAGGTCTTACCTACAATTTAACATATTGTTTGGGTTACATTATGGACCATGACAAGGTCTTACCTACAATTTAACATATTGTTTGAGTTACATTATGGACCATGACAAGGTCATACCTACAATTTAACATATTGTTTGGGTTACATTATGGACCATGACAAGGTCTTACCTACAATTTAACATATTGTTTGGGTTACATTATGGACCATGACAGGTCTTACCTACAATTTAACATATTGTTTGGGTTACATTATGGACCATGACAGGTCTTACCTACAATTTAGCATATTGTTTGAGTTACATTATGGACCATGACAAGGTTTTACCTACAATTTAACATATTGTTTGAGTTACATTATGGCCCACGACAACGGTCTTACCTATAATTTAGCATGTTAATTGAGTTACATTATGGACCATGACAAGGTCTTACCTACAATTTAACATATTGTTTGGGTTACATTATGGACCATGACAAGGTCTTACTTACAATTTAACATATTGTTTGAGTTACATTATGGACCATGACAAGGTCTTACCTACAATTTAACATATTGTTTGGGTTACATTATGGACCATGACAAGGTCTTACCTACAATTTAACATATTGTTTGAGTTACATTATGGATCATGACAAGGTCTTACCTACAATTTAACATATTGTTTGGGTTACATTATGGACCATGACAAGGTCTTACCTACAATTTAACATATTGTTTGGGTTACATTATGGACCATGACAAGGTCTTACCTACAATTTAACATATTGTTTGAGTTACATTATGGACCATGACAAGGTCTTACCTACAATTTAACATATTGTTTGAGCTACATTATGGATCATGACAACGGTCTTACCTACAATTTATCATATTGTTTGGGTTACATTATGGACCATGACAATGTCTTACCTACAATTTATCATATTGTTTGAGTTACATTATGGACCATGACAACGGTCTTACCTACAATTTAACATGTTGTTTGGGTTACATTATGGACCATATCATGACAACGGTCTTACCTACAATTTATCATATTGTTTGGGTTACATTATGGATCATGACAACGGTCTTACCTTGAATTTAACATGTTGTTTGGGTTACATTTTGGACCATGACAACGGTCTTACCTACAATTTATCATATTGTTTGAGCTACATTATGGATCATGACAACGGTCTTACCTACAATTTAGCATGTTGTTTGTGTTACATTACGGACCATGACAAGGTCTTACCTACAATTTATCATATTGTTTGGGTTACATTATGGACGATGACAAGGTCTTGCCTACAATTTAACATATTGTTTGGGTTACATTATGGACCATGACAAGGTCTTACCTACAATTTATCATATTGTTTGGGTTACATTATGGACCATGACAAGGTCTTACCTACAATTTAACATATTGTTTGGGTTACATTATGGACCATGACAAGGTCTTACCTACAATTTAGCATAATGTTTGAGTTACATTATGGACCATGATAAGATCTTACCTACAATTTAACATATTATTTGAGCTACATTATGGCCCACGACAACGGTCTTACCTATAATTTAACATGTTGTTTGAGTTACATTATGGACCATGACAAAGTCTTACCTACAATTTAACATATTGTTTGGGTTACATTATGGACCATGACAAGGTCTTACCTACAATTTAACATATTGTTTGAGTTACATTATGGACCATGACAAGGTCTTACCTACAATTTAACATATTGTTTGGGTTACATTATGGACCATGACAAGGTCTTACCTACAATTTAGCATATTGTTTGGGTTACATTATGGACCATGACAAGGTCTTACCTACAATTTAACATATTGTTTGGGTTACATTATGGACCATGACAAGGTCTTACCTACAATTTAACATATTGTTTGAGTTACATTATGGACCATGACAAGGTCATACCTACAATTTAACATATTGTTTGGGTTACATTATGGACCATGACAAGGTCTTACCTACAATTTAACATATTGTTTGGGTTACATTATGGACCATGACAGGTCTTACCTACAATTTAACATATTGTTTGGGTTACATTATGGACCATGACAGGTCTTACCTACAATTTAGCATATTGTTTGGGTTACATTATGGACCATGACAAGGTTTTACCTACAATTTAACATATTGTTTGAGTTACATTATGGCCCACGACAACGGTCTTACCTATAATTTAGCATGTTAATTGAGTTACATTATGGACCATGACAAGGTCTTACCTACAATTTAACATATTGTTTGGGTTACATTATGGACCATGACAAGGTCTTACTTACAATTTAACATATTGTTTGAGTTACATTATGGACCATGACAAGGTCTTACCTACAATTTAATATATTGTTTGGGTTACATTATGGACCATGACAAGGTCTTACCTACAATTTAACATATTGTTTGAGTTACATTATGGATCATGACAAGGTCTTACCTACAATTTAACATATTGTTTGGGTTACATTATGGACCATGACAAGGTCTTACCTACAATTTAACATATTGTTTGGGTTACATTATGGACCATGACAAGGTCTTACCTACAATTTAACATATTGTTTGAGTTACATTATGGACCATGACAAGGTCTTACCTACAATTTAACATATTGTTTGAGCTACATTATGGATCATGACAACGGTCTTACCTACAATTTATCATATTGTTTGGGTTACATTATGGACCATGACAAGGTCTTACCTACAATTTATCATATTGTTTGAGTTACATTATGGACCATGACAACGGTCTTACCTACAATTTAACATGTTGTTTGGGTTACATTATGGATCATGACAACGGTCTTACCTTGAATTTAACATGTTGTTTGGGTTACATTTTGGACCATGACAACGGTCTTACCTACAATTTATCATATTGTTTGAGCTACATTATGGATCATGACAACGGTCTTACCTACAATTTAGCATGTTGTTTGTGTTACATTATGGACCATGACAAGGTCTTACCTACAATTTATCATATTGTTTGGGTTACATTATGGACGATGACAAGGTCTTGCCTACAATTTAACATATTGTTTGGGTTACATTATGGACCATGACAAGGTCTTACCTACAATTTATCATATTGTTTGGGTTACATTATGGACCATGACAAGGTCTTACCTACAATTTAACATATTGTTTGGGTTACATTATGGACCATGACAAGGTCTTACCTACAATTTAGCATAATGTTTGAGTTACATTATGGACCATGATAAGATCTTACCTACAATTTAACATATTATTTGAGCTACATTATGGCCCACGACAACGGTCTTACCTATAATTTAACATGTTGTTTGAGTTACATTATGGACCATGACAAAGTCTTACCTACAATTTAACATATTGTTTGGGTTACATTATGGACCATGACAAGGTCTTACCTACAATTTAACATATTGTTTGAGTTACATTATGGACCATGACAAGGTCTTACCTACAATTTAACATATTGTTTGGGTTACATTATGGACCATGACAAGGTCTTACCTACAATTTAGCATATTGTTTGAGTTACATTATGGACCATGACAAGGTCTTACCTACAATTTAACATATTGTTTGAGCTACATTATGGATCATGACAACGGTCTTACCTACAATTTATTATATTGTTTGGGTTACATTATGGACCATGACAAGGTCTTACCTACAATTTAACATATTGTTTGGGTTACATTATGGACCATGACAAGGTCTTACCTACAATTTAACATATTGTTTGAGCTACATTATGGATCATGACAACGGTCTTACCTACAATTTATCATATTGTTTGGGTTACATTATGGATCATGACAAGGTCTTACCTACAATTTATCATATTGTTTGGGTTACATTATGGACCATGACAAGGTCTTACCTACAATTTAGCATATTGTTTGAGTTACATTATGGATCATGACAACGGTCTTACCTACAATTTAGCATATTGTTTGAGTTACATTATGGACCATGACAAGGTCTTACCTACAATTTAGCATATTGTTTGAGTTACATTATGGATCATGACAACGGTCTTACCTACAATTTAACATATTGTTTGGGTTACATTATGGACCATGACAAGGTCTTACCTACAATTTATCATATTGTTTGGGTTACATTATGGACCATGACAAGGTCTTACCTACAATTTAACATATTGTTTGGGTTACATTATGGACCATGACAAGGTCTTACCTACAATTTATCATATTGTTTGGGTTACATTATGGACCATGACAAGGTCTTACCTACAATTTAACATATTGTTTGGGTTACATTATGGACCATGACAAGGTCTTACCTACAATTTAACATATTGTTTGGGTTACATTATGGACCATGACAAGGTCTTACCTACAATTTATCATATTGTTTGGGTTACATTATGGACCATGACAAGGTCTTACCTACAAATTAACATATTGTTTGGGTTACATTATGGACCATGACAAGGTCTTACCTACAATTTAACATATTGTTTGACTTACATTATGGACCATGACAAAGTCTTATCTACAATTTGACATATTGCTTGAGTTACATTATGGACCATGACAAGGTCTTACCTACAATTTAACATATTGTTTGGGTTACATTATGGACCATGACAAGGTCTTACCTACAATTTAACATATTGTTTGAGTTACATTATGGACCATGACAAGGTCTTACCTACAATTTAACATGTTGTTTGAGTTACATTATGGACCATGACAAGGTCTTACCTACAATTTAAAATATTGTTTGAGTTACATTATGGTCCATGACAAGGTCTTACCTACAATTTAACATATTGTTTCAGTTACATTATGGACCATGACAAGGTCTTACCTACAATTTAACATATTGTTTGGGTTACATTATGGACCATGACAAGGTCTTACCTACAATTTAGCATATTGTTTGAGTTACATTATGGATCATGACAACGGTCTTACCTACAATTTAACATATTGTTTGAGTTACATTATGGACCATGACAAGGTCTTACCTACAAATTAGCATATTGTTTGAGTTACATTATGGATCATGACCACGGTCTTACCTACAATTTATCATATTGTTTGGGTTACATTATGGACCATGACAAGGTCTTACCTACAATTTAACATGTTGTTTGAGTTACATTATGGACCATGACAAGGTCTTACCTACAATTTAACATATTGTTTGGGTTACATTATGGACCATGACAAGGTCTTACCTACAATTTAACATATTGTTTGAGTTACATTATGGACCATGACAAGGTCTTACCTACAATTTAACATATTGTTTGGGTTACATTATGGACCATGACAAGGTCTTACCTACAATTTAACATATTGTTTGAGCTACATTATGGATCATGACAACGGTCTTACCTATAATTTAGCATGTTGTCTGTGTTATATTATGGATCATGAGAACGGTCTTACCTACAATTTATCATATTGTTTGGGTTACAGTATGGATCATGACAACGGTCTTACCTACAATTTAACATGTTGTTTGGGTTACATTATGGACCATGACAAGGTCTTACCTACAATTTAACATATTGTTTGAGTTACATTATGGACCATGACAACGGTCTTACCTACAATTTAACATTTTGTTTGGGTTACATTATGGACCATATCATGACAACGGTCTTACCTACAATTTATCATATTGTTTGGGTTACAGTATGGATCATGACAACGGTCTTACCTACAATTTAACATGTTGTTTGGGTTACATTATGGACCATGACAGGTCTTACCTACAATTTAACATGTTGTTTGGGTTACATTATGGACCATGACAAGGTCTTACCTACAATTTATCATATTGTTTGAGCTACATTATGGATCATGACAAGGTCTTACCTACAATTTATCATATTGTTTGTGTTACATTATGGATCATGACAACGGTCTTACCTACAATTTAACATATTGTTTCGGTTACATTATGGATCATGACAAGGTCTTACCTACAATTTATCATATTGTTTGGGTTACATTATGGACCATGACAAGGTCTTACCTACAATTTAGCATAATGTTTGAGTTACATTATGGACCATGATAAGGTCTTACCTACAATTTAACATATTATTTGAGTTACATTATGGCCCACGACAACGGTCTTACCTATAATTTAACATGTTGTTTGAGTTACATTATGGACCATGACAAGGTCTTACCTACAATTTAACATATTGTTTGGGTTACATTATGGACCATGACAAGGTCTTACCTACAATTTAACATATTGTTTGGGTTACATTATGGTCCATCACAAGGTCTTACCTACAATTTAACATATTGTTTGAGTTACATTATGGACCATGACAAGGTCCTACCTACAAATTAACATGTTGTTTGAGTTACATTATGGACCATGACAAGGTCTTACCTATAATTTAACATATTGTTTGGATTACATTATGGACCATGACAAGGTCTTACCTACAATTTAACATATTGTTTAAGTTACATTATGGACCATGGCAAGGTCTTACCTACAATTTAACATATTGTTTGGGTTACATTATAGACCATGACAAGGTCTTACCTACAATTTAACATATTGTTTGAGTTACATTATGGACCATGACAAGGTCTTACCTACAATTTAACATATTGTTTGGGTTACATTATGGACCATGACAAGGTCTTACCTACAATTTAACATAATGTTTGGGTTACATTATGGACCATGACAAGGCCTTACCTACAATTTAACATATTGTTTGAGTTACATTATGGACCATGACAACGGTCTTACCTACAATTTATCATATTGTTTGAGCTACATTATGGATCATGACAACGGTCTTAACTACAATTTAGCATGTTGTTTGTGTTACATTATGGATCATGACAACGGTCTTACCTACAATTTAACATATTGTTTGGGTTACATTATGGACCATGACAAGGTCTTACCTACAATTTAACATATTGTTTGGGTTACATTATGGATCATGACAAGGTCTTACCTACAATTTAACATATTGTTTGGGTTACATTATGGATCATGACAAGGTCTTACCAACAATTTAACATGTTGTTTGAGTTACATTATGGACCATGACAAGGTCTTACCTACAATTTAACATATTGTTTGAGTTACATTATGGACCATGACAAGGTCTTACCTACAATTTAACATATTGTTTGGGTTACATTATGGACCATGACAAGGTCTTACCTACAATTTAACATATTGTTTGAGCTACATTATGGATCATGACAATGGTCTTACCTACAATTTAACATGTTGTTTGAGTTACATTATGGACCATGACAAGGTCTTACCTACAATTTAACATATTGTTTGAGTTACATTATGGATTATGACAACGGTCTTACCTACAATTTAACATGTTGTTTGAGTTACATTATGGACCATGACAAGGTCTTACCTACAATTTAACATATTGTTTGAGTTACATTATGGACCATGACAAGGTCTTACCTACAATTTAACATATTGTTTGGGTTACATTATGGACCATGACAAGGTCTTACCTACAATTTAACATATTGTTTGAGCTACATTATGGATCATGACAATGGTCTTACCTACAATTTAACATGTTGTTTGAGTTACATTATGGACCATGACAAGGTCTTACCTACAATTTAACATATTGTTTGAGCTACATTATGGATCATGACAACGGTCTTACCTACAATTTAACATGTTGTTTGAGTTACATTATGGACCATGACAAGGTCTAACCTACAATTTAACATATTGTTTGAGTTACATTATGGACCATGACAAGGTCTTACCTACAATTTAACATATTGTTTGGGTTACATTATGGACCATGACAAGGTCTTACCTACAATTTAACATATTGTTTGAGCTACATTATGGATCATGACAATGGTCTTACCTACAATTTAGCATGTTGTCTGTGTTATATTATGGATCATGAGAACGGTCTTACCTACAATTTATCATATTGTTTGGGTTACAGTATGGATCATGACAACGGTCTTACCTACAATTTAACATGTTGTTTGGGTTACATTATGGACCATGACAAGGTCTTACCTACAATTTAACATATTGTTTGAGTTACATTATGGACCATGACAACGGTCTTACCTACAATTTAAAATGTTGTTTGTGTTACATTATGGACCATGACAAGGGCTTACCTACAATTTATCATATTGCTTGAGTTACATTATGGACCATGACAACGTCTTCCCTACAATTTATCATATTGTTTGGGTTACATTATGGACCATGACAAGGTCTTGCCTACAATTTATCATATTGTTTGAGCTACATTATGGATCATGACAACGGTCTTACCTACAATTTTGCATGTTGTTTGTGTTACATTATGGATCATGACAACGGTCTTACCTACAATTTAACATATTGTTTGAGTTACATTATGGATCATGACAACGGTCTTACCTACAATTTAGCATATTGTTTGGGTTACATTATGGACCATGACAAGGTCTTACCTACAATTTAACATATTATTTGAGTTACATTATGGCCCACGACAACGGTCTTACCTATAATTTAACATGTTGTTTGAGTTACATTATGGACCATGACAACGGTCTTACCTACAATTTAACATATTGTTTGGGTTTCATTATGGACCATGACAAGGTCTTACCTACAATTTAACATATTGTATGAGCTACATTATGGATCATGACAACGGTCTTACCTACAATTTAACATATTGTTTGGGTTACATTATGGACCATGACAAGGTCTTACCTACAATTTAACATATTGTTTGAGTTACATTATGGATCATGACAACGGTCTTACCTACAATTTAGCATATTGTTTGGGTTACATTATGGACCATGACAAGGTCTTACCTACAATTTAACATATTATTTGAGTTACATTATGGCCCACGACAACGGTCTTACCTATAATTTAACATGTTGTTTGAGTTACATTATGGACCATGACAAGGTCTTACCTACAATTTAACATATTGTTTGAGTTACATTATGGACCATGACAAGTTCTCACCTACAATTTAACATATTTTTTGGGTTACATTATGTTCCATGACAAGGTCTTACCTACAATTTAACATATTGTTTGAGTTACATTATGGACCATGACAAGGTCTTACCTACAAATTAACATGTTGTTTGAGTTACATTATGGACCATGACAAGGTCTTACCTACAATTTAACATATTGTTTGGATTAAATTATGGACCATGACCAGGCCTTACCTACAATTTAACATATTGTTTGAGTTACATTATGGACCATGGCAAGGTCTTACCTACAATTTAACATATTGTTTGGGTTACATTATGGACCATGACAAGGTCTTACCTACAATTTAACATATTGTTTGAGTTACATTATGGACCATGACAAGGTCTTACCTACAATTTAACATATTATTTGGGTTACATTATGGACCATGACAATGTCTTACCTACAATTTAACATATTGTTTGGGTTACATTATGGACCATGACAGGTCTTACCTACAATTTAACATATTGTTTGGGTTACATTATGGACCATGACAAGGTTTTACCTACAATTTAACATATTGTTTGAGTTACATTATGGCCCACGACAACGGTCTTACCTATAATTTAACATGTTGTTTGAGTTACATTATGGACCATGACAAGGTCTTACCTACAATTTAACATATTGTTTGGGTAACATTATGGACCATGACAAGGTCTTACCTACAATTTAACATATTGTTTGAGTTACATTATGGACCATGACAAGGTCTTACCTACAATTTAACATATTGTTTGGGTTACATTATGAACCATGACAAGGTCTTACTTACAATTTAACATATTGTTTGAGTTACATTATGGACCATGACAAGGTCTTACCTACAATTTAACATATTGTTTGGGTTACATTATGGACCATGACAAGGTCTTACCTACAATTTAACATATTGTTTGAGTTACATTATGGATCATGACAAGGTCTTACCTACAATTTAACATATTGTTTGGGTTACATTATGGATCATGACAAGGTCTTACCTACAATTTAACATATTGTTTGGGTTACATTATGGACCATGACAAGGTCTTACCTACAATTTAACATATTGTTTGAGTTACATTATGGACCATGACAAGGTCTTACCTACAATTTAACATATTGTTTGAGCTACATTATGGATCATGACAACGGTCTTACCTACAATTTATCATATTGTTTGGGTTACATTATGGACCATGACAAGGTCTTACCTACAATTTAACATATTGTTTGGGTTACATTATGGACCATGACAAGGTCTTACCTACAATTTAGCATATTGTTTGAGCTACATTATGGATCATGACAACGGTCTTACCTACAATTTAGCATATTGTTTGGGTTACATTATGGACCATGACAAGGTTTTACCTACAATTTAACATATTGTTTGAGTTACATTATGGCCCACGACAACGGTCTTACCTATAATTTAACATGTTGTTTGAGTTACATTATGGACCATGACAAGGTCTTACCTACAATTTAACATATTGTTTGAGTTACATTATGGACCATGACAAGGTCTTACCTACAATTTAACATATTGTTTGAGTTACATTATGGAACATGACAAGGTCTTACCTACAATTTAACATATTGTTTGGGTTACATTATGGACCATGACAAGGTCTTACTTACAATTTAACATATTGTTTGAGTTACATTATGGACCATGACAAGGTCTTACCTACAATTTAACATATTGTTTGGGTTACATTATGGACCATGACAAGGTCTTACCTACAATTTAACATATTGTTTGAGTTACATTATGGATCATGACAAGGTCTTACCTACAATTTAACATATTGTTTGGGTTACATTATGGATCATGACAAGGTCTTACCTACAATTTAACATATTGTTTGAGCTACATTATGGACCATGACAAGTTCTCACCTACAATTTAACATATTTTTTGGGTTACATTATGTTCCATGACAAGGTCTTACCTACAATTTAACATATTGTTTGAGTTACATTATGGACCATGACAAGGTCTTACCTACAAATTAACATGTTGTTTGAGTTACATTATGGACCATGACAAGGTCTTACCTACAATTTAACATATTGTTTGGATTAAATTATGGACCATGACCAGGCCTTACCTACAATTTAACATATTGTTTGAGTTACATTATGGACCATGGCAAGGTCTTACCTACAATTTAACATATTGTTTGGGTTACATTATGGACCATGACAAGGTCTTACCTACAATTTAACATATTGTTTGAGTTACATTATGGACCATGACAAGGTCTTACCTACAATTTAACATATTGTTTGGGTTACATTATGGACCATGACAATGTCTTACCTACAATTTAACATATTGTTTGGGTTACATTATGGACCATGACAGGTCTTACCTACAATTTAACATATTGTTTGAGTTACATTATGGATCATGACAACGGTCTTACCTACAATTTAGCATATTGTTTGGGTTACATTATGGACCATGACAAGGTTTTATCTACAATTTAACATATTGTTTGAGTTACATTATGGCCCACGACAACGGTCTTACCTATAATTTAACATGTTGTTTGAGTTACATTATGGACCATGACAAGGTCTTACCTACAATTTAACATATTGTTTGGGTAACATTATGGACCATGACAAGGTCTTACCTACAATTTAACATATTGTTTGAGTTACATTATGGACCATGACAAGGTCTTACCTACAATTTAACATATTGTTTGGGTTACATTATGGACCATGACAAGGTCTTACTTACAATTTAACATATTGTTTGAGTTACATTATGGACCATGACAAGGTCTTACCTACAATTTAACATATTGTTTGGGTTACATTATGGACCATGACAAGATCTTACCTACAATTTAACATATTGTTTGAGTTACATTATGGATCATGACAAGGTCTTACCTACAATTTAACATATTGTTTGGGTTACATTATGGATCATGACAAGGTCTTACCTACAATTTAACATTTTGTTTGGGTTACATTATGGACCATGACAAGGTCTTACCTACAATTTTACATATTGTTTGAGTTACATTATGGACCATGACAAGGTCTTACCTACAATTTAACATATTGTTTGAGCTACATTATGGATCATGACAACGGTCTTACCTACAATTTATCATATTGTTTGGGTTACATTATGGACCATGACAAGGTCTTACCTACAATTTAACATATTGTTTGGGTTACATTATGGACCATGACAAGGTCTTACCTACAATTTAGCATATTGTTTGAGCTACATTATGGATCATGACAACGGTCTTACCTACAATTTAGCATATTGTTTGGGTTACATTATGGACCATGACAAGGTTTTACCTACAATTTAACATATTGTTTGAGTTACATTATGGCCCACGACAACGGTCTTACCTATAATTTAACATGTTGTTTGAGTTACATTATGGACCATGACAAGGTCTTACCTACAATTTAACATATTGTTTGGGTTACATTATGGACCATGACAAGGTCTTACCTACAATTTAACATATTGTTTGAGTTACATTATGGAACATGACAAGGTCTTACCTACAATTTAACATATTGTTTGGGTTACATTATGGACCATGACAAGGTCTTACTTACAATTTAACATATTGTTTGAGTTACATTATGGACCATGACAAGGTCTTACCTACAATTTAACATATTGTTTGGGTTACATTATGGACCATGACAAGGTCTTACCTACAATTTAACATATTGTTTGAGTTACATTATGGATCATGACAAGGTCTTACCTACAATTTAACATATTGTTTGGGTTACATTATGGATCATGACAAGGTCTTACCTACAATTTAACATATTGTTTGAGTTACATTATGGACCATGACAAGTTCTCACCTACAATTTAACATATTTTTTGGGTTACATTATGTTCCATGACAAGGTCTTACCTACAATTTAACATATTGTTTGAGTTACATTATGGACCATGACAAGGTCTTACCTACAAATTAACATGTTGTTTGAGTTACATTATGGACCATGACAAGGTCTTACCTACAATTTAACATATTGTTTGGATTAAATTATGGACCATGACCAGGCCTTACCTACAATTTAACATATTGTTTGAGTTACATTATGGACCATGGCAAGGTCTTACCTACAATTTAACATATTGTTTGGGTTACATTATGGACCATGACAAGGTCTTACCTACAATTTAACATATTGTTTGAGTTACATTATGGACCATGACAAGGTCTTACCTACAATTTAACATATTGTTTGGGTTACATTATGGACCATGACAATGTCTTACCTACATTTAACATATTGTTTGGGTTACATTATGGACCATGACAGGTCTTACCTACAATTTAACATATTGTTTGAGTTACATTATGGATCATGACAACGGTCTTACCTACAATTTAGCATATTGTTTGGGTTACATTATGGACCATGACAAGGTTTTATCTACAATTTAACATATTGTTTGGGTTACATTATGGCCCACGACAACGGTCTTACCTATAATTTAACATGTTGTTTGAGTTACATTATGGACCATGACAAGGTCTTACCTACAATTTAACATATTGTTTGAGTTACATTATGGACCATGACAAGGTCTTACCTACAATTTAACATATTGTTTGGGTTACATTATGGACCATGACAAGGTCTTACTTACAATTTAACATATTGTTTGAGTTACATTATGGACCATGACAAGGTCTTACCTACAATTTAACATATTGTTTGGGTTACATTATGGACCATGACAAGGTCTTACCTACAATTTAACATATTGTTTGAGTTACATTATGGATCATGACAAGGTCTTACCTACAATTTAACATATTGTTTGGGTTACATTATGGATCATGACAAGGTCTTACCTACAATTTAACATATTGTTTGGGTTACATTATGGACCATGACAAGGTCTTACCTACAATTTAACATATTGTTTGAGTTACATTATGGACCATGACAAGGTCTTACCTACAATTTAACATATTGTTTGAGCTACATTATGGATCATGACAACGGTCTTACCTACAATTTATCATATTGTTTGGGTTACATTATGGACCATGACAAGGTCTTACCTACAATTTAACATATTGTTTGGGTTACATTATGGACCATGACAAGGTCTTACCTACAATTTAGCATATTGTTTGAGCTACATTATGGATCATGACAACGGTCTTACCTACAATTTAGCATATTGTCTGTGCTATATTATGGATCATGGCAACGGTCTTACCTACAATTTATCATATTGTTTGGGTTACATTATGGAACATGACAACGGTCTTACCTACAATTTAACATGTTGTTTGGGTTACATTATGGACCATGACAAGGTCTTACCTACAATTTAACATGTTGTTTGGGTTACATTATGGACCATATCATGACAACGGTCTTACCCACAATTTATCATATTGTTTGGGTTACATTTTGGATCATGACAACGGTCTTACCTACAATTTAACATGTTGTTTGGGTTATATTTTGGACCATGACAACGGTCTTACCTACAATTTATCATATTGTTTGAGCTACATTTTGGATCATGACACGGTCTTACCTACAATTTAGCATGTTGTTTTTGTTACATTATGGACCATGACAAGGTCTTACCTACAATTTAACATATTGTTTGAGTTACATTATGGACCATGACAAGGTCTTACCTACAATTTAACATATTGTTTGAGCTACATTATGGATCATGACAACGGTCTTACCTACAATTTATCATATTGTTTGGGTTACATTATGGACCATGACAAGGTCTTACCTACAATTTATCATATTGTTTGGGTTACATTATGGATCATGACAACGGTCTTACCTACAATTTAACATATTGTTTGGGTAACATTATGGACCATGACAAGGTCTTACCTACAATTTAACATATTGTTTGAGTTACATTATGGACCATGACAAGGTCTTACCTACAATTTAACATATTGTTTGAGCTACATTATGGATCATGACAACGGTCTTACCTACAATTTATCATATTGTTTGGGTTACATTATGGACCATGACAAGGTCTTACCTACAATTTAACATATTGTTTGGGTTACATTATGGACCATGACAAGGTCTTACCTACAATTTAGCATATTGTTTGAGCTACATTATGGATCATGACAACGGTCTTACCTACAATTTAGCATATTGTTTGGGTTACATTATGGACCATGACAAGGTTTTACCTACAATTTAACATATTGTTTGAGTTACATTATGGCCCACGACAACGGTCTTACCTATAATTTAACATGTTGTTTGAGTTACATTATGGACCATGACAAGGTCTTACCTACAATTTAACATATTGTTTGGGTTACATTATGGACCATGACAAGGTCTTACCTACAATTTAACATATTGTTTGAGTTACATTATGGAACATGACAAGGTCTTACCTACAATTTAACATATTGTTTGGGTTACATTATGGACCATGACAAGGTCTTACTTACAATTTAACATATTGTTTGAGTTACATTATGGACCATGACAAGGTCTTACCTACAATTTAACATATTGTTTGGGTTACATTATGGACCATGACAAGGTCTTACCTACAATTTAACATATTGTTTGAGTTACATTATGGATCATGACAAGGTCTTACCTACAATTTAACATATTGTTTGGGTTACATTATGGATCATGACAAGGTCTTACCTACAATTTAACATATTGTTTGAGTTACATTATGGACCATGACAAGTTCTCACCTACAATTTAACATATTTTTTGGGTTACATTATGTTCCATGACAAGGTCTTACCTACAATTTAACATATTGTTTGAGTTACATTATGGACCATGGCAAGGTCTTACCTACAATTTAACATATTGTTTGGGTTACATTATGGACCATGACAAGGTCTTACCTACAATTTAACATATTGTTTGAGTTACATTATGGACCATGACAAGGTCTTACCTACAATTTAACATATTGTTTGGGTTACATTATGGACCATGACAATGTCTTACCTACAATTTAACATATTGTTTGGGTTACATTATGGACCATGACAGGTCTTACTTACAATTTAACATATTGTTTGAGTTACATTATGGATCATGACAACGGTCTTACCTACAATTTAGCATATTGTTTGGGTTACATTATGGACCATGACAAGGTTTTATCTACAATTTAACATATTGTTTGAGTTACATTATGGCCCACGACAACGGTCTTACCTATAATTTAACATGTTGTTTGAGTTACATTATGGACCATGACAAGGTCTTACCTACAATTTAACATATTGTTTGGGTAACATTATGGACCATGACAAGCTCTTACCTACAATTTAACATATTGTTTGAGTTACATTATGGACCATGACAAGGTCTTACCTACAATTTAACATATTGTTTGGGTTACATTATGGACCATGACAAGGTCTTACTTACAATTTAACATATTGTTTGAGTTACATTATGGACCATGACAAGGTCTTACCTACAATTTAACATATTGTTTGGGTTACATTATGGACCATGACAAGGTCTTACCTACAATTTAACATATTGTTTGAGTTACATTATGGATCATGACAAGGTCTTACCTACAATTTAACATATTGTTTGGGTTACATTATGGATCATGACAAGGTCTTACCTACAATTTAACATATTGTTTGGGTTACATTATGGACCATGACAAGGTCTTACCTACAATTTAACATATTGTTTGAGTTACATTATGGACCATGACAAGGTCTTACCTACAATTTAACATATTGTTTGAGCTACATTATGGATCATGACAACGGTCTTACCTACAATTTATCATATTGTTTGGGTTACATTATGGACCATGACAAGGTCTTACCTACAATTTAACATATTGTTTGGGTTACATTATGGACCATGACAAGGTCTTACCTACAATTTAGCATATTGTTTGAGCTACATTATGGATCATGACAACGGTCTTACCTACAATTTAGCATATTGTTTGGGTTACATTATGGACCATGACAAGGTTTTACCTACAATTTAACATATTGTTTGAGTTACATTATGGCCCACGACAACGGTCTTACCTATAATTTAACATGTTGTTTGAGTTACATTATGGACCATGACAAGGTCTTACCTACAATTTAACATATTGTTTGGGTTACATTATGGACCATGACAAGGTCTTACCTACAATTTAACATATTGTTTGAGTTACATTATGGAACATGACAAGGTCTTACCTACAATTTAACATATTGTTTGGGTTACATTATGGACCATGACAAGGTCTTACCTACAATTTAACATATTGTTTGAGTTACATTATGGAACATGACAAGGTCTTACCTACAATTTATCATATTGTTTGGGTTACATTTTGGATCATGACAACGGTCTTACCTACAATTTAACATGTTGTTTGGGTTATATTTTGGACCATGACAACGGTCTTACCTACAATTTATCATATTGTTTGAGCTACATTTTGGATCATGACACGGTCTTACCTACAATTTAGCATGTTGTTTTTGTTACATTATGGACCATGACAAGGTCTTACCTACAATTTAACATATTGTTTGAGTTACATTATGGACCATGACAAGGTCTTACCTACAATTTAACATATTGTTTGAGCTACATTATGGATCATGACAACGGTCTTACCTACAATTTATCATATTGTTTGGGTTACATTATGGACCATGACAAGGTCTTACCTACAATTTATCATATTGTTTGGGTTACATTATGGATCATGACAACGGTCTTACCTACAATTTAACATATTGTTTGGGTAACATTATGGACCATGACAAGGTCTTACCTACAATTTAACATATTGTTTGAGTTACATTATGGACCATGACAAGGTCTTACCTACAATTTAACATATTGTTTGAGCTACATTATGGATCATGACAACGGTCTTACCTACAATTTATCATATTGTTTGGGTTACATTATGGACCATGACAAGGTCTTACCTACAATTTAACATATTGTTTGGGTTACATTATGGACCATGACAAGGTCTTACCTACAATTTAGCATATTGTTTGAGCTACATTATGGATCATGACAACGGTCTTACCTACAATTTAGCATATTGTTTGGGTTACATTATGGACCATGACAAGGTTTTACCTACAATTTAACATATTGTTTGAGTTACATTATGGCCCACGACAACGGTCTTACCTATAATTTAACATGTTGTTTGAGTTACATTATGGACCATGACAAGGTCTTACCTACAATTTAACATATTGTTTGGGTTACATTATGGACCATGACAAGGTCTTACCTACAATTTAACATATTGTTTGAGTTACATTATGGAACATGACAAGGTCTTACCTACAATTTAACATATTGTTTGGGTTACATTATGGACCATGACAAGGTCTTACTTACAATTTAACATATTGTTTGAGTTACATTATGGACCATGACAAGGTCTTACCTACAATTTAACATATTGTTTGGGTTACATTATGGACCATGACAAGGTCTTACCTACAATTTAACATATTGTTTGAGTTACATTATGGATCATGACAAGGTCTTACCTACAATTTAACATATTGTTTGGGTTACATTATGGATCATGACAAGGTCTTACCTACAATTTAACATATTGTTTGAGTTACATTATGGACCATGACAAGTTCTCACCTACAATTTAACATATTTTTTGGGTTACATTATGTTCCATGACAAGGTCTTACCTACAATTTAACATATTGTTTGAGTTACATTATGGACCATGGCAAGGTCTTACCTACAATTTAACATATTGTTTGGGTTACATTATGGACCATGACAAGGTCTTACCTACAATTTAACATATTGTTTGAGTTACATTATGGACCATGACAAGGTCTTACCTACAATTTAACATATTGTTTGGGTTACATTATGGACCATGACAATGTCTTACCTACAATTTAACATATTGTTTGGGTTACATTATGGACCATGACAGGTCTTACCTACAATTTAACATATTGTTTGAGTTACATTATGGATCATGACAACGGTCTTACCTACAATTTAGCATATTGTTTGGGTTACATTATGGACCATGACAAGGTTTTATCTACAATTTAACATATTGTTTGAGTTACATTATGGCCCACGACAACGGTCTTACCTATAATTTAACATGTTGTTTGAGTTACATTATGGACCATGACAAGGTCTTACCTACAATTTAACATATTGTTTGGGTAACATTATGGACCATGACAAGCTCTTACCTACAATTTAACATATTGTTTGAGTTACATTATGGACCATGACAAGGTCTTACCTACAATTTAACATATTGTTTGGGTTACATTATGGACCATGACAAGGTCTTACTTACAATTTAACATATTGTTTGAGTTACATTATGGACCATGACAAGGTCTTACCTACAATTTAACATATTGTTTGGGTTACATTATGGACCATGACAAGGTCTTACCTACAATTTAACATATTGTTTGAGTTACATTATGGATCATGACAAGGTCTTACCTACAATTTAACATATTGTTTGGGTTACATTATGGATCATGACAAGGTCTTACCTACAATTTAACATATTGTTTGGGTTACATTATGGACCATGACAAGGTCTTACCTACAATTTAACATATTGTTTGAGTTACATTATGGACCATGACAAGGTCTTACCTACAATTTAACATATTGTTTGAGCTACATTATGGATCATGACAACGGTCTTACCTACAATTTATCATATTGTTTGGGTTACATTATGGACCATGACAAGGTCTTACCTACAATTTAACATATTGTTTGGGTTACATTATGGACCATGACAAGGTCTTACCTACAATTTAGCATATTGTTTGAGCTACATTATGGATCATGACAACGGTCTTACCTACAATTTAGCATATTGTTTGGGTTACATTATGGACCATGACAAGGTTTTACCTACAATTTAACATATTGTTTGAGTTACATTATGGCCCACGACAACGGTCTTACCTATAATTTAACATGTTGTTTGAGTTACATTATGGACCATGACAAGGTCTTACCTACAATTTAACATATTGTTTGGGTTACATTATGGACCATGACAAGGTCTTACCTACAATTTAACATATTGTTTGAGTTACATTATGGAACATGACAAGGTCTTACATACAATTTAACATATTGTTTGGGTTACATTATGGACCATGACAAGGTCTTACTTACAATTTAACATATTGTTTGAGTTACATTATGGACCATGACAAGGTCTTACCTACAATTTAACATATTGTTTGGGTTACATTATGGACCATGACAAGGTCTTACCTACAATTTAACATATTGTTTGAGTTACATTATGGATCATGACAAGGTCTTACCTACAATTTAACATATTGTTTGGGTTACATTATGGATCATGACAAGGTCTTACCTACAATTTAACATATTGTTTGAGTTACATTATGGACCATGACAAGTTCTCACCTACAATTTAACATATTTTTTGGGTTACATTATGTTCCATGACAAGGTCTTACCTACAATTTAACATATTGTTTGAGTTACATTATGGACCATGACAAGGTCTTACCTACAAATTAACATGTTGTTTGAGTTACATTATGGACCATGACAAGGTCTTACCTACAATTTAACATATTGTTTGGATTAAATTATGGACCATGACCAGGCCTTACCTACAATTTAACATATTGTTTGAGTTACATTATGGACCATGGCAAGGTCTTACCTACAATTTAACATATTGTTTGGGTTACATTATGGACCATGACAAGGTCTTACCTACAATTTAACATATTGTTTGAGTTACATTATGGACCATGACAAGGTCTTACCTACAATTTAACATATTGTTTGGGTTACATTATGGACCATGACAATGTCTTACCTACAATTTAACATATTGTTTGGGTTACATTATGGACCATGACAGGTCTTACCTACAATTTAACATATTGTTTGAGTTACATTATGGATCATGACAACGGTCTTACCTACAATTTAGCATATTGTTTGGGTTACATTATGGACCATGACAAGGTTTTATCTACAATTTAACATATTGTTTGAGTTACATTATGGCCCACGACAACGGTCTTACCTATAATTTAACATGTTGTTTGAGTTACATTATGGACCATGACAAGGTCTTACCTACAATTTAACATATTGTTTGAGTTACATTATGGACCATGACAAGGTCTTACCTACAATTTAACATATTGTTTGGGTTACATTATGGACCATGACAAGGTCTTACTTACAATTTAACATATTGTTTGAGTTACATTATGGACCATGACAAGGTCTTACCTACAATTTAACATATTGTTTGGGTTACATTATGGACCATGACAAGGTCTTACCTACAATTTAACATATTGTTTGAGTTACATTATGGATCATGACAAGGTCTTACCTACAATTTAACATATTGTTTGGGTTACATTATGGATCATGACAAGGTCTTACCTACAATTTAACATATTGTTTGGGTTACATTATGGACCATGACAAGGTCTTACCTACAATTTAACATATTGTTTGAGTTACATTATGGACCATGACAAGGTCTTACCTACAATTTAACATATTGTTTGAGCTACATTATGGATCATGACAACGGTCTTACCTACAATTTATCATATTGTTTGGGTTACATTATGGACCATGACAAGGTCTTACCTACAATTTAACATATTGTTTGGGTTACATTATGGACCATGACAAGGTCTTACCTACAATTTAGCATATTGTTTGAGCTACATTATGGATCATGACAACGGTCTTACCTACAATTTAGCATATTGTCTGTGCTATATTATGGATCATGGCAACGGTCTTACCTACAATTTATCATATTGTTTGGGTTACATTATGGAACATGACAACGGTCTTACCTACAATTTAACATGTTGTTTGGGTTACATTATGGACCATGACAAGGTCTTACCTACAATTTAACATGTTGTTTGGGTTACATTATGAACCATATCATGACAACGGTCTTACCCACAATTTATCATATTGTTTGGGTTACATTTTGGATCATGACAACGGTCTTACCTACAATTTAACATGTTGTTTGGGTTATATTTTGGACCATGACAACGGTCTTACCTACAATTTATCATATTGTTTGAGCTACATTTTGGATCATGACACGGTCTTACCTACAATTTAGCATGTTGTTTTTGTTACATTATGGACCATGACAAGGTCTTACCTACAATTTAACATATTGTTTGAGTTACATTATGGACCATGACAAGGTCTTACCTACAATTTAGCATATTGTTTGAGCTACATTATGGATCATGACAACGGTCTTACCTACAATTTAGCATATTGTTTGGGTTACATTATGGACCATGACAAGGTTTTACCTACAATTTAACATATTGTTTGAGTTACATTATGGCCCACGACAACGGTCTTACCTATAATTTAACATGTTGTTTGAGTTACATTATGGACCATGACAAGGTCTTACCTACAATTTAACATATTGTTTGGGTTACATTATGGACCATGACAAGGTCTTACCTACAATTTAACATATTGTTTGAGCTACATTATGGATCATGACAACGGTCTTACCTACAATTTATCATATTGTTTGGGTTACATTATGGACCATGACAAGGTCTTACCTACAATTTATCATATTGTTTGGGTTACATTATGGATCATGACAACGGTCTTACCTACAATTTAACATATTGTTTGGGTAACATTATGGACCATGACAAGGTCTTACCTACAATTTAACATATTGTTTGAGTTACATTATGGACCATGACAAGGTCTTACCTACAATTTAACATATTGTTTAGGTTACATTATGGACCATGACAAGGTCTTACTTACAATTTAACATATTGTTTGAGTTACATTATGGACCATGACAAGGTCTTACCTACAATTTAACATATTGTTTGGGTTACATTATGGACCATGACAAGGTCTTACCTACAATTTAACATATTGTTTGAGTTACATTATGGATCATGACAAGGTCTTACCTACAATTTAACATATTGTTTGGGTTACATTATGGATCATGACAAGGTCTTACCTACAATTTAACATATTGTTTGGGTTACATTATGGACCATGACAAGGTCTTACCTACAATTTAACATATTGTTTGAGTTACATTATGGACCATGACAAGGTCTTACCTACAATTTAACATATTGTTTGAGCTACATTATGGATCATGACAACGGTCTTACCTACAATTTATCATATTGTTTGGGTTACATTATGGACCATGACAAGGTCTTACCTACAATTTAACATATTGTTTGGGTTACATTATGGACCATGACAAGGTCTTACCTACAATTTAGCATATTGTTTGAGCTACATTATGGATCATGACAACGGTCTTACCTACAATTTAGCATATTGTTTGGGTTACATTATGGACCATGACAAGGTTTTACCTACAATTTAACATATTGTTTGAGTTACATTATGGCCCACGACAACGGTCTTACCTATAATTTAACATGTTGTTTGAGTTACATTATGGACCATGACAAGGTCTTACCTACAATTTAACATATTGTTTGGGTTACATTATGGACCATGACAAGGTCTTACCTACAATTTAACATATTGTTTGAGTTACATTATGGAACATGACAAGGTCTTACCTACAATTTAACATATTGTTTGGGTTACATTATGGACCATGACAAGGTCTTACTTACAATTTAACATATTGTTTGAGTTACATTATGGACCATGACAAGGTCTTACCTACAATTTAACATATTGTTTGGGTTACATTATGGACCATGACAAGGTCTTACCTACAATTTAACATATTGTTTGAGTTACATTATGGATCATGACAAGGTCTTACCTACAATTTAACATATTGTTTGGGTTACATTATGGACCATGACAAGTTCTCACCTACAATTTAACATATTTTTTGGGTTACATTATGTTCCATGACAAGGTCTTACCTACAATTTAACATATTGTTTGAGTTACATTATGGACCATGACAAGGTCTTACCTACAAATTAACATGTTGTTTGAGTTACATTATGGACCATGACAAGGTCTTACCTACAATTTAACATATTGTTTGGATTAAATTATGGACCATGACCAGGCCTTACCTACAATTTAACATATTGTTTGAGTTACATTATGGACCATGGCAAGGTCTTACCTACAATTTAACATATTGTTTGGGTTACATTATGGACCATGACAAGGTCTTACCTACAATTTAACATATTGTTTGAGTTACATTATGGACCATGACAAGGTCTTACCTACAATTTAACATATTGTTTGGGTTACATTATGGACCATGACAATGTCTTACCTACAATTTAACATATTGTTTGGGTTACATTATGGACCATGACAGGTCTTACCTACAATTTAACATATTGTTTGAGTTACATTATGGATCATGACAACGGTCTTACCTACAATTTAGCATATTGTTTGGGTTACATTATGGACCATGACAAGGTTTTATCTACAATTTAACATATTGTTTGAGTTACATTATGGCCCACGACAACGGTCTTACCTATAATTTAACATGTTGTTTGAGTTACATTATGGACCATGACAAGGTCTTACCTACAATTTAACATATTGTTTGGGTAACATTATGGACCATGACAAGCTCTTACCTACAATTTAACATATTGTTTGAGTTACATTATGGACCATGACAAGGTCTTACCTACAATTTAACATATTGTTTGGGTTACATTATGGACCATGACAAGGTCTTACTTACAATTTAACATATTGTTTGAGTTACATTATGGACCATGACAAGGTCTTACCTACAATTTAACATATTGTTTGGGTTACATTATGGACCATGACAAGGTCTTACCTACAATTTAACATATTGTTTGAGTTACATTATGGATCATGACAAGGTCTTACCTACAATTTAACATATTGTTTGGGTTACATTATGGATCATGACAAGGTCTTACCTACAATTTAACATATTGTTTGGGTTACATTATGGACCATGACAAGGTCTTACCTACAATTTAACATATTGTTTGAGTTACATTATGGACCATGACAAGGTCTTACCTACAATTTAACATATTGTTTGAGCTACATTATGGATCATGACAACGGTCTTACCTACAATTTATCATATTGTTTGGGTTACATTATGGACCATGACAAGGTCTTACCTACAATTTAACATATTGTTTGGGTTACATTATGGACCATGACAAGGTCTTACCTACAATTTAGCATATTGTTTGAGCTACATTATGGATCATGACAACGGTCTTACCTACAATTTAGCATATTGTTTGGGTTACATTATGGACCATGACAAGGTTTTACCTACAATTTAACATATTGTTTGAGTTACATTATGGCCCACGACAACGGTCTTACCTATAATTTAACATGTTGTTTGAGTTACATTATGGACCATGACAAGGTCTTACCTACAATTTAACATATTGTTTGGGTTACATTATGGACCATGACAAGGTCTTACCTACAATTTAACATATTGTTTGAGTTACATTATGGAACATGACAAGGTCTTACCTACAATTTAACATATTGTTTGGGTTACATTATGGACCATGACAAGGTCTTACTTACAATTTAACATATTGTTTGAGTTACATTATGGACCATGACAAGGTCTTACCTACAATTTAACATATTGTTTGGGTTACATTATGGACCATGACAAGGTCTTACTTACAATTTAACATATTGTTTGAGTTACATTATGGATCATGACAAGGTCTTACCTACAATTTAACATATTGTTTGGGTTACATTATGGATCATGACAAGGTCTTACCTACAATTTAACATATTGTTTGAGTTACATTATGGACCATGACAAGTTCTCACCTACAATTTAACATATTTTTTGGGTTACATTATGTTCCATGACAAGGTCTTACCTACAATTTAACATATTGTTTGAGTTACATTATGGACCATGACAAGGTCTTACCTACAAATTAACATGTTGTTTGAGTTACATTATGGACCATGACAAGGTCTTACCTACAATTTAACATATTGTTTGGATTAAATTATGGACCATGACCAGGCCTTACCTACAATTTAACATATTGTTTGAGTTACATTATGGACCATGGCAAGGTCTTACCTACAATTTAACATATTGTTTGGGTTACATTATGGACCATGACAAGGTCTTACCTACAATTTAACATATTGTTTGAGTTACATTATGGACCATGACAAGGTCTTACCTACAATTTAACATATTGTTTGGGTTACATTATGGACCATGACAATGTCTTACCTACAATTTAACATATTGTTTGGGTTACATTATGGACCATGACAGGTCTTACCTACAATTTAACATATTGTTTGAGTTACATTATGGATCATGACAACGGTCTTACCTACAATTTAGCATATTGTTTGGGTTACATTATGGACCATGACAAGGTTTTATCTACAATTTAACATATTGTTTGAGTTACATTATGGCCCACGACAACGGTCTTACCTATAATTTAACATGTTGTTTGAGTTACATTATGGACCATGACAAGGTCTTACCTACAATTTAACATATTGTTTGGGTAACATTATGGACCATGACAAGCTCTTACCTACAATTTAACATATTGTTTGAGTTACATTATGGACCATGACAAGGTCTTACCTACAATTTAACATATTGTTTGGGTTACATTATGGACCATGACAAGGTCTTACTTACAATTTAACATATTGTTTGAGTTACATTATGGACCATGACAAGGTCTTACCTACAATTTAACATATTGTTTGGGTTACATTATGGACCATGACAAGGTCTTACCTACAATTTAACATATTGTTTGAGTTACATTATGGATCATGACAAGGTCTTACCTACAATTTAACATATTGTTTGGGTTACATTATGGATCATGACAAGGTCTTACCTACAATTTAACATATTGTTTGGGTTACATTATGGACCATGACAAGGTCTTACCTACAATTTAACATATTGTTTGAGTTACATTATGGACCATGACAAGGTCTTACCTACAATTTAACATATTGTTTGAGCTACATTATGGATCATGACAACGGTCTTACCTACAATTTATCATATTGTTTGGGTTACATTATGGACCATGACAAGGTCTTACCTACAATTTAACATATTGTTTGGGTTACATTATGGACCATGACAAGGTCTTACCTACAATTTAGCATATTGTTTGAGCTACATTATGGATCATGACAACGGTCTTACCTACAATTTAGCATATTGTTTGGGTTACATTATGGACCATGACAAGGTTTTACCTACAATTTAACATATTGTTTGAGTTACATTATGGCCCACGACAACGGTCTTACCTATAATTTAACATGTTGTTTGAGTTACATTATGGACCATGACAAGGTCTTACCTACAATTTAACATATTGTTTGGGTTACATTATGGACCATGACAAGGTCTTACCTACAATTTAACATATTGTTTGAGTTACATTATGGAACATGACAAGGTCTTACCTACAATTTAACATATTGTTTGGGTTACATTATGGACCATGACAAGGTCTTACTTACAATTTAACATATTGTTTGAGTTACATTATGGACCATGACAAGGTCTTACCTACAATTTAACATATTGTTTGGGTTACATTATGGACCATGACAAGGTCTTACCTACAATTTAACATATTGTTTGAGTTACATTATGGATCATGACAAGGTCTTACCTACAATTTAACATATTGTTTGGGTTACATTATGGATCATGACAAGGTCTTACCTACAATTTAACATATTGTTTGAGTTACATTATGGACCATGACAAGTTCTCACCTACAATTTAACATATTTTTTGGGTTACATTATGTTCCATGACAAGGTCTTACCTACAATTTAACATATTGTTTGAGTTACATTATGGACCATGACAAGGTCTTACCTACAAATTAACATGTTGTTTGAGTTACATTATGGACCATGACAAGGTCTTACCTACAATTTAACATATTGTTTGGATTAAATTATGGACCATGACCAGGCCTTACCTACAATTTAACATATTGTTTGAGTTACATTATGGACCATGGCAAGGTCTTACCTACAATTTAACATATTGTTTGGGTTACATTATGGACCATGACAAGGTCTTACCTACAATTTAACATATTGTTTGAGTTACATTATGGACCATGACAAGGTCTTACCTACAATTTAACATATTGTTTGGGTTACATTATGGACCATGACAATGTCTTACCTACAATTTAACATATTGTTTGGGTTACATTATGGACCATGACAGGTCTTACCTACAATTTAACATATTGTTTGAGTTACATTATGGATCATGACAACGGTCTTACCTACAATTTAGCATATTGTTTGGGTTACATTATGGACCATGACAAGGTTTTATCTACAATTTAACATATTGTTTGAGTTACATTATGGCCCACGACAACGGTCTTACCTATAATTTAACATGTTGTTTGAGTTACATTATGGACCATGACAAGGTCTTACCTACAATTTAACATATTGTTTGAGTTACATTATGGACCATGACAAGGTCTTACCTACAATTTAACATATTGTTTGGGTTACATTATGGACCATGACAAGGTCTTACTTACAATTTAACATATTGTTTGAGTTACATTATGGACCATGACAAGGTCTTACCTACAATTTAACATATTGTTTGGGTTACATTATGGACTATGACAAGGTCTTACCTACAATTTAACATATTGTTTGAGTTACATTATGGATCATGACAAGGTCTTACCTACAATTTAACATATTGTTTGGGTTACATTATGGATCATGACAAGGTCTTACCTACAATTTAACATATTGTTTGGGTTACATTATGGACCATGACAAGGTCTTACCTACAATTTAACATATTGTTTGAGTTACATTATGGACCATGACAAGGTCTTACCTACAATTTAACATATTGTTTGAGCTACATTATGGATCATGACAACGGTCTTACCTACAATTTATCATATTGTTTGGGTTACATTATGGACCATGACAAGGTCTTACCTACAATTTAACATATTGTTTGGGTTACATTATGGACCATGACAAGGTCTTACCTACAATTTAGCATATTGTTTGAGCTACATTATGGATCATGACAACGGTCTTACCTACAATTTAGCATATTGTCTGTGCTATATTATGGATCATGGCAACGGTCTTACCTACAATTTATCATATTGTTTGGGTTACATTATGGAACATGACAACGGTCTTACCTACAATTTAACATGTTGTTTGGGTTACATTATGGACCATGACAAGGTCTTACCTACAATTTAACATGTTGTTTGGGTTACATTATGGACCATATCATGACAACGGTCTTACCCACAATTTATCATATTGTTTGGGTTACATTTTGGATCATGACAACGGTCTTACCTACAATTTAACATGTTGTTTGGGTTATATTTTGGACCATGACAACGGTCTTACCTACAATTTATCATATTGTTTGAGCTACATTTTGGATCATGACACGGTCTTACCTACAATTTAGCATGTTGTTTTTGTTACATTATGGACCATGACAAGGTCTTACCTACAATTTAACATATTGTTTGAGTTACATTATGGACCATGACAAGGTCTTACCTACAATTTAACATATTGTTTGAGCTACATTATGGATCATGACAACGGTCTTACCTACAATTTATCATATTGTTTGGGTTACATTATGGACCATGACAAGGTCTTACCTACAATTTATCATATTGTTTGGGTTACATTATGGATCATGACAACGGTCTTACCTACAATTTAACATATTGTTTGGGTAACATTATGGACCATGACAAGGTCTTACCTACAATTTAACATATTGTTTGAGTTACATTATGGACCATGACAAGGTCTTACCTACAATTTAACATATTGTTTGGGTTACATTATGGACCATGACAAGGTCTTACTTACAATTTAACATATTGTTTGAGTTACATTATGGACCATGACAAGGTCTTACCTACAATTTAACATATTGTTTGGGTTACATTATGGACCATGACAAGGTCTTACCTACAATTTAACATATTGTTTGAGTTACATTATGGATCATGACAAGGTCTTACCTACAATTTAACATATTGTTTGGGTTACATTATGGATCATGACAAGGTCTTACCTACAATTTAACATATTGTTTGGGTTACATTATGGACCATGACAAGGTCTTACCTACAATTTAACATATTGTTTGAGTTACATTATGGACCATGACAAGGTCTTACCTACAATTTAACATATTGTTTGAGCTACATTATGGATCATGACAACGGTCTTACCTACAATTTATCATATTGTTTGGGTTACATTATGGACCATGACAAGGTCTTACCTACAATTTAACATATTGTTTGGGTTACATTATGGACCATGACAAGGTCTTACCTACAATTTAGCATATTGTTTGAGCTACATTATGGATCATGACAACGGTCTTACCTACAATTTAGCATATTGTTTGGGTTACATTATGGACCATGACAAGGTTTTACCTACAATTTAACATATTGTTTGAGTTACATTATGGCCCACGACAACGGTCTTACCTATAATTTAACATGTTGTTTGAGTTACATTATGGACCATGACAAGGTCTTACCTACAATTTAACATATTGTTTGGGTTACATTATGGACCATGACAAGGTCTTACCTACAATTTAACATATTGTTTGAGTTACATTATGGAACATGACAAGGTCTTACCTACAATTTAACATATTGTTTGGGTTACATTATGGACCATGACAAGGTCTTACTTACAATTTAACATATTGTTTGAGTTACATTATGGACCATGACAAGGTCTTACCTACAATTTAACATATTGTTTGGGTTACATTATGGACCATGACAAGGTCTTACCTACAATTTAACATATTGTTTGAGTTACATTATGGATCATGACAAGGTCTTACCTACAATTTAACATATTGTTTGGGTTACATTATGGATCATGACAAGGTCTTACCTACAATTTAACATATTGTTTGAGTTACATTATGGACCATGACAAGTTCTCACCTACAATTTAACATATTTTTTGGGTTACATTATGTTCCATGACAAGGTCTTACCTACAATTTAACATATTGTTTGAGTTACATTATGGACCATGACAAGGTCTTACCTACAAATTAACATGTTGTTTGAGTTACATTATGGACCATGACAAGGTCTTACCTACAATTTAACATATTGTTTGGATTAAATTATGGACCATGACCAGGCCTTACCTACAATTTAACATATTGTTTGAGTTACATTATGGACCATGACAAGGTCTTACCTACAATTTAACATATTGTTTGGGTTACATTATGGACCATGACAATGTCTTACCTACAATTTAACATATTGTTTGGGTTACATTATGGACCATGACAGGTCTTACCTACAATTTAACATATTGTTTGAGTTACATTATGGATCATGACAACGGTCTTACCTACAATTTAGCATATTGTTTGGGTTACATTATGGACCATGACAAGGTTTTATCTACAATTTAACATATTGTTTGAGTTACATTATGGCCCACGACAACGGTCTTACCTATAATTTAACATGTTGTTTGAGTTACATTATGGACCATGACAAGGTCTTACCTACAATTTAACATATTGTTTGGGTAACATTATGGACCATGACAAGGTCTTACCTACAATTTAACATATTGTTTGAGTTACATTATGGACCATGACAAGGTCTTACCTACAATTTAACATATTGTTTGGGTTACATTATGGACCATGACAAGGTCTTACTTACAATTTAACATATTGTTTGAGTTACATTATGGACCATGACAAGGTCTTACCTACAATTTAACATATTGTTTGGGTTACATTATGGACCATGACAAGGTCTTACCTACAATTTAACATATTGTTTGAGTTACATTATGGATCATGACAAGGTCTTACCTACAATTTAACATATTGTTTGGGTTACATTATGGATCATGACAAGGTCTTACCTACAATTTAACATATTGTTTGGGTTACATTATGGACCATGACAAGGTCTTACCTACAATTTAACATATTGTTTGAGTTACATTATGGACCATGACAAGGTCTTACCTACAATTTAACATATTGTTTGAGCTACATTATGGATCATGACAACGGTCTTACCTACAATTTATCATATTGTTTGGGTTACATTATGGACCATGACAAGGTCTTACCTACAATTTAACATATTGTTTGGGTTACATTATGGACCATGACAAGGTTTTACCTACAATTTAACATATTGTTTGAGTTACATTATGGCCCACGACAACGGTCTTACCTATAATTTAACATGTTGTTTGAGTTACATTATGGACCATGACAAGGTCTTACCTACAATTTAACATATTGTTTGGGTTACATTATGGACCATGACAAGGTCTTACCTACAATTTAACATATTGTTTGAGTTACATTATGGAACATGACAAGGTCTTACCTACAATTTAACATATTGTTTGGGTTACATTATGGACCATGACAAGGTCTTACTTACAATTTATCATATTGTTTGAGTTACATTATGGACCATGACAAGGTCTTACCTACAATTTAACATATTGTTTGGGTTACATTATGGACCATGACAAGGTCTTACCTACAATTTAACATATTGTTTGAGTTACATTATGGATCATGACAAGGTCTTACCTACAATTTAACATATTGTTTGGGTTACATTATGGATCATGACAAGGTCTTACCTACAATTTAACATATTGTTTGAGTTACATTATGGACCATGACAAGTTCTCACCTACAATTTAACATATTTTTTGGGTTACATTATGTTCCATGACAAGGTCTTACCTACAATTTAACATATTGTTTGAGTTACATTATGGACCATGACAAGGTCTTACCTACAAATTAACATGTTGTTTGAGTTACATTATGGACCATGACAAGGTCTTACCTACAATTTAACATATTGTTTGGATTAAATTATGGACCATGACCAGGCCTTACCTACAATTTAACATATTGTTTGAGTTACATTATGGACCATGGCAAGGTCTTACCTACAATTTAACATATTGTTTGGGTTACATTATGGACCATGACAAGGTCTTACCTACAATTTAACATATTGTTTGAGTTACATTATGGACCATGACAAGGTCTTACCTACAATTTAACATATTGTTTGGGTTACATTATGGACCATGACAATGTCTTACCTACAATTTAACATATTGTTTGGGTTACATTATGGACCATGACAGGTCTTACCTACAATTTAACATATTGTTTGAGTTACATTATGGATCATGACAACGGTCTTACCTACAATTTAGCATATTGTTTGGGTTACATTATGGACCATGACAAGGTTTTATCTACAATTTAACATATTGTTTGAGTTACATTATGGCCCACGACAACGGTCTTACCTATAATTTAACATGTTGTTTGAGTTACATTATGGACCATGACAAGGTCTTACCTACAATTTAACATATTGTTTGAGTTACATTATGGACCATGACAAGGTCTTACCTACAATTTAACATATTGTTTGGGTTACATTATGGACCATGACAAGGTCTTACTTACAATTTAACATATTGTTTGAGTTACATTATGGACCATGACAAGGTCTTACCTACAATTTAACATATTGTTTGGGTTACATTATGGACCATGACAAGGTCTTACCTACAATTTAACATATTGTTTGAGTTACATTATGGATCATGACAAGGTCTTACCTACAATTTAACATATTGTTTGGGTTACATTATGGATCATGACAAGGTCTTACCTACAATTTAACATATTGTTTGGGTTACATTATGGACCATGACAAGGTCTTACCTACAATTTAACATATTGTTTGAGTTACATTATGGACCATGACAAGGTCTTACCTACAATTTAACATATTGTTTGAGCTACATTATGGATCATGACAACGGTCTTACCTACAATTTATCATATTGTTTGGGTTACATTATGGACCATGACAAGGTCTTACCTACAATTTAACATATTGTTTGGGTTACATTATGGACCATGACAATGTCTTACCTACAATTTAACATATTGTTTGGGTTACATTATGGACCATGACAGGTCTTACCTACAATTTAACATATTGTTTGAGTTACATTATGGATCATGACAACGGTCTTACCTACAATTTAGCATATTGTTTGGGTTACATTATGGACCATGACAAGGTTTTATCTACAATTTAACATATTGTTTGAGTTACATTATGGCCCACGACAACGGTCTTACCTATAATTTAACATGTTGTTTGAGTTACATTATGGACCATGACAAGGTCTTACCTACAATTTAACATATTGTTTGGGTAACATTATGGACCATGACAAGGTCTTACCTACAATTTAACATATTGTTTGAGTTACATTATGGACCATGACAAGGTCTTACCTACAATTTAACATATTGTTTGGGTTACATTATGGACCATGACAAGGTCTTACTTACAATTTAACATATTGTTTGAGTTACATTATGGACCATGACAAGGTCTTACCTACAATTTAACATATTGTTTGGGTTACATTATGGACCATGACAAGGTCTTACCTACAATTTAACATATTGTTTGAGTTACATTATGGATCATGACAAGGTCTTACCTACAATTTAACATATTGTTTGGGTTACATTATGGATCATGACAAGGTCTTACCTACAATTTAACATATTGTTTGGGTTACATTATGGACCATGACAAGGTCTTACCTACAATTTAACATATTGTTTGAGTTACATTATGGACCATGACAAGGTCTTACCTACAATTTAACATATTGTTTGAGCTACATTATGGATCATGACAACGGTCTTACCTACAATTTATCATATTGTTTGGGTTACATTATGGACCATGACAAGGTCTTACCTACAATTTAACATATTGTTTGGGTTACATTATGGACCATGACAAGGTCTTACCTACAATTTAGCATATTGTTTGAGCTACATTATGGATCATGACAACGGTCTTACCTACAATTTAGCATATTGTTTGGGTTACATTATGGACCATGACAAGGTTTTACCTACAATTTAACATATTGTTTGAGTTACATTATGGCCCACGACAACGGTCTTACCTATAATTTAACATGTTGTTTGAGTTACATTATGGACCATGACAAGGTCTTACCTACAATTTAACATATTGTTTGGGTTACATTATGGACCATGACAAGGTCTTACCTACAATTTAACATATTGTTTGAGTTACATTATGGAACATGACAAGGTCTTACCTACAATTTAACATATTGTTTGGGTTACATTATGGACCATGACAAGGTCTTACTTACAATTTAACATATTGTTTGAGTTACATTATGGACCATGACAAGGTCTTACCTACAATTTAACATATTGTTTGGGTTACATTATGGACCATGACAAGGTCTTACCTACAATTTAACATATTGTTTGAGTTACATTATGGATCATGACAAGGTCTTACCTACAATTTAACATATTGTTTGGGTTACATTATGGATCATGACAAGGTCTTACCTACAATTTAACATATTGTTTGAGTTACATTATGGACCATGACAAGTTCTCACCTACAATTTAACATATTTTTTTGGTTACATTATGTTCCATGACAAGGTCTTACCTACAATTTAACATATTGTTTGAGTTACATTATGGACCATGACAAGGTCTTACCTACAAATTAACATGTTGTTTGAGTTACATTATGGACCATGACAAGGTCTTACCTACAATTTAACATATTGTTTGGATTAAATTATGGACCATGACCAGGCCTTACCTACAATTTAACATATTGTTTGAGTTACATTATGGACCATGGCAAGGTCTTACCTACAATTTAACATATTGTTTGGGTTACATTATGGACCATGACAAGGTCTTACCTACAATTTAACATATTGTTTGAGTTACATTATGGACCATGACAAGGTCTTACCTACAATTTAACATATTGTTTGGGTTACATTATGGACCATGACAATGTCTTACCTACAATTTAACATATTGTTTGGGTTACATTATGGACCATGACAGGTCTTACCTACAATTTAACATATTGTTTGAGTTACATTATGGATCATGACAACGGTCTTACCTACAATTTAGCATATTGTTTGGGTTACATTATGGACCATGACAAGGTTTTATCTACAATTTAACATATTGTTTGAGTTACATTATGGCCCACGACAACGGTCTTACCTATAATTTAACATGTTGTTTGAGTTACATTATGGACCATGACAAGGTCTTACCTACAATTTAACATATTGTTTGAGTTACATTATGGACCATGACAAGGTCTTACCTACAATTTAACATATTGTTTGGGTTACATTATGGACCATGACAAGGTCTTACTTACAATTTAACATATTGTTTGAGTTACATTATGGACCATGACAAGGTCTTACCTACAATTTAACATATTGTTTGGGTTACATTATGGACCATGACAAGGTCTTACCTACAATTTAACATATTGTTTGAGTTACATTATGGATCATGACAAGGTCTTACCTACAATTTAACATATTGTTTGGGTTACATTATGGATCATGACAAGGTCTTACCTACAATTTAACATATTGTTTGGGTTACATTATGGACCATGACAAGGTCTTACCTACAATTTAACATATTGTTTGAGTTACATTATGGACCATGACAAGGTCTTACCTACAATTTAACATATTGTTTGAGCTACATTATGGATCATGACAACGGTCTTACCTACAATTTATCATATTGTTTGGGTTACATTATGGACCATGACAAGGTCTTACCTACAATTTAACATATTGTTTGGGTTACATTATGGACCATGACAAGGTCTTACCTACAATTTAGCATATTGTTTGAGCTACATTATGGATCATGACAACGGTCTTACCTACAATTTAGCATATTGTCTGTGCTATATTATGGATCATGGCAACGGTCTTACCTACAATTTATCATATTGTTTGGGTTACATTATGGAACATGACAACGGTCTTACCTACAATTTAACATGTTGTTTGGGTTACATTATGGACCATGACAAGGTCTTACCTACAATTTAACATGTTGTTTGGGTTACATTATGGACCATATCATGACAACGGTCTTACCCACAATTTATCATATTGTTTGGGTTACATTTTGGATCATGACAACGGTCTTACCTACAATTTAACATGTTGTTTGGGTTATATTTTGGACCATGACAACGGTCTTACCTACAATTTATCATATTGTTTGAGCTACATTTTGGATCATGACACGGTCTTACCTACAATTTAGCATGTTGTTTTTGTTACATTATGGACCATGACAAGGTCTTACCTACAATTTAACATATTGTTTGAGTTACATTATGGACCATGACAAGGTCTTACCTACAATTTAACATATTGTTTGAGCTACATTATGGATCATGACAACGGTCTTACCTACAATTTATCATATTGTTTGGGTTACATTATGGACCATGACAAGGTCTTACCTACAATTTATCATATTGTTTGGGTTACATTATGGATCATGACAACGGTCTTACCTACAATTTAACATGTTGTTTGGGTTACATTATGGACCATGACAACGGTCTTACCTACAATTTAACATGTTGTTTGGGTTACAATATGGACCATGACAAGGTCTTACCTACAATTTAGCATATTGTTTGGGTTACATTATGGACCATGACAACGGTCTTACCTACAATTTAACATGTTGTTTGGGTTACAATATGGACCATGACAAGGTCTTACCTATAATTTAACATATTGTTTGAGTTACATTATGGATCATGACAACGGTCTTACCTACAATTTAACATGTTGTTTGGGTTATAATATGGACCATGACAAGGTCTTACCTACAATTTAGCATATTGTTTGGGTTACATTATGGACCATGACAACGGTCTTACCTACAATTTAACATGTTGTTTGGGTTACATTATGGACCATGACAAGGTCTTACCTACAATTTAGCATATTGTTTGGGTTACAATATGGACCATGACAAGGTCTTACCTACAATCTAACATGTTGTTTGGGTTACATTATGGACCATGACAAGGTCTTACCTACAATTTATCATATTGTTTGGGTTACATTATGGACCATGACAAGGTCTTACCTACAATTTAACATGTTGTTTGGGTTACATTATGGACCATGACAAGGTCTTACCTACAATTTAACATGTTGTTTGGGTTACATTATGGGCCATATCATGACAACGGTCTTACCTACAATTTATCATATTGTTTGGGTTACATTATGGACCATGACAAGGTCTTACCTACAATTTAGCATATTGTTTGGGTTACATTATGGACCATGACAACGGTCTTACCTACAATTTAACATGTTGTTTGGGTTACAATATGGACCATGACAAGGTCTTACCTATAATTTAACATATTGTTTGGGTTACATTATGGACCATGACAAGGTCTTACCTACAATTTAACATGTTGTTTGGGTTACATTATGGACCATGACAAGGTCTTACCTACAATTTAACATGTTGTTTGGGTTACATTATGGACCATGACAAGGTCTTACCTACAATTTAAAATGTTGTTTGGGTTACATTATGGGCCATGACAAGGTCTTACCTACAATTTAACATATTGTTTGGGTTACATTATGGACCATGACAAGGTCTTACCTACAATTTAACATGTTGTTTGGGTTACATTATGGGCCATATCATGACAACGGTCTTACCTACAATTTAACATGTTGTTTGGGTTATATTTTGGACCATGACAACGGTCTTACCTACAATTTATCATATTGTTTGAGCTACATTTTGGATCATGACAACGGTCTTACCTACAATTTATCATATTGTTTGGGTTACATTATGGATCATGACAAGGTCTTACCTACAATTTAACATGTTGTTTGGGTTATATTTTGGACCATGACAACGGTCTTACCTACAATTTATCATATTGTTTGAGCTACATTTTGGATCATGACAACGGTCTTACCTACAATTTATCATATTGTTTGGGTTACATTATGGATCATGACAAGGTCTTACCTACAATTTAACATGTTGTTTGGGTTATATTTTGGACCATGACAACGGTCTTACCTACAATTTAACATGTTGTTTGGGTTATATTTTGGACCATGACAACGGTCTTACCTACAATTTATCATATTGTTTGAGCTACATTTTGGATCATGACAACGGTCTTACCTACAATTTAGCATGTTGTTTTTGTTACATTATGGATCATGACAACGGTCTTACCTACAATTTATCATATTGTTTGGGTTGCATTATGGATCATGACAACGGTCTTACTTACAATTTAACATATTGTTTGGGTTACAATATGGACCATGACAAGGTCTTACCTACAATTTAACATATTGTTTGAGCTACATTATGGATCATGACAACGGTCTTACCTACAATTTAACATGTTGTTTGGGTTACATTATGGACCATGACAACGGTCTTACCTACAATTTAACATGTTGTTTAGGTTACAATATGGACCATGACAAGGTCTTACCTATAATTTAACATATTGTTTGAGCTACATTATGGACCATGACAAGGTCTTACCTACAATTTAACATGTTGTTTGGGTTACATTATGCACCATGACAACGGTCTTACTTACAATTTCTATCACCTGAATAATAATTCCAATAGCATAACACAACGCCATATTTAATGTCAAAAAACCTGTTCAAAACTACCCTGCATTTGTCTTGATATCCGTCTTGAACAGATTATGAAAGATACGACCTGATTAGTCGATGATAGCATTCATCACCGATAACATACAGGCAACTATAATCCTGTCATCTTATCATTTTAATTTGGAATGAAATTACTTTCCCTTTAAAAGCTGTCATTTGATTAGCTTTGGGGAAAAAGACAATTGTGTCAAAGCTAATCAGAATGTTTTTAATTGACCCTTGAATGACCCATGACCACGAGGATGTCTCTGTCAATTGGTTCACTGGTGATGAGAACTCTAATGAAAAGACACCGACAACACTGGGCACACAAGACGCATGCCGAAGACAAAAAAAAGTACCACAACACCGACAATTAACATTATGAGCAATACGGACTCCACCAAAACATTTCTGGTAATTAGGGAGGTGGTTCATCCTGTTGTTAATGAAATCCTTGGTAATCAAAGAAGTGGTTCATCCCATTGCTATGGAAATTCTTGGTAATCGGAAATGAAGAAAAATAAAGAAATGATTCACCTGGTTGATAAGGGTTCGATCTGATACTAGCAAATTGTTTTGTGATCATGAAAGTATTTCATTCTGTTGCGAGGGAGATTATTGATTATCAGCGGAGTAGTGGGTAAGATTCTGTGTAACCAGATAGTTGTTCGTCCAGTTGTTGCTATGGAAATGTTTGGCAGTAGTTATTTCTGTTGTAAGGAGTGTACTTCACAATTAGGGGTTTAGTTCGTTTTGTTATACGAATTATGGATACGAAAATTTCAGTGGTGATTTCGACGATAATCTTGGTGCTCAGGGGGATTGTTCGTTCCATTGTGTGTATGTGGGAGGGGCGGTGGGGTTCTTCGAAATCACCACTGAAATTTTCGTATCCATAATTCGCTGTTTGAAATTGTAAAACAAATATTGCATTGTATAATAATGAAATGTTTGTACGTAAAAGTGAGTTTGTTTCATAGACTTTAGATGAAGGACAACAATAAAAAAAATTAAGGTGTTACTTAACAGGTTATTCTCAGTTCTGGATGGACTTTCATCCATGATTTTTGGTTTCTCAAAATCCAGAAACAAACATTTCATGCATATTTAGGAAATGAACAATTTCAACAATATGTGAAAATGATACAGAAATGCTAAATAAATAGGGCAAACAGGGGAATGCCTCTTCCTCACCCAACCGTCATTGGAAAAAAACACGAGGAGTTGGGTAGTGACAAAAAGGAAATAACATTTGGTAACGGCTATAATCAGCCTACTCTTGTTCGAAATACATGTATGGATAAGGGGTTTTTAACATGCACAGCAGCCACCATGGTACATGATTAGCTTTTGCATTTTATCACATGAGAAACCACCCTCTTCACGAAGCACCCCTTATCCGACAGATAGGGACGGATTGAGTCTTAGGAATCGTCACTAGTAACCAGGAAATATAATGCAATAGACAAATATTTAATAAGCAATTTACATTCTTTTTATTACCGAAATATTTACAATAATTCATATAAATGTGTACATTATAACATATACAATGTAACATAAAGCCAACGGACTCAAAAACAGAATTACGTTCGACACTGCTATGGATCTGCTTAATTGTCGACTTCTGTGGGAGGTTTATCATTAGAACAAACAATTTCTTGTGGTAACTGAAAATCGTCATACATAGCATTAACAGCTACTGGGCCTGTCGCTGGAGGTAAATTTCCGGTTCCGCTTTCTCTTTCAGATAACGTATCGTCACTCTTCCATGACATACACGATTCACTCCCTTGCAGTTCCTGTAAAGGTGTATCCTCGTTATTACTGCTGCATTCAGTTTCATCATAACTGCTGTCCGTTGTAAAGGAACTGTCGTCATGATCAAAAAGTATGATCGCGTTTTCTTTATTCGGATGATCAACAATATCGTTTATTTTCGGGTTCTTCTGTACAATAGAATACTCAAGTTTGCTTCTGGTTAGTTTTCGATCTTGATCTGGGCCAGTAGTGTGTTCATCAGCATTGTGTTTTTCTGCCCTCTCAGTCACAGCAATATCTAACCTACATTTTTCGGAATAGTTGTTCTTAATAAAACTGGTTTCTTCGTTTTCTATTGTCTGACATGGTTCGTCGTGACTCGTTTTGACTTTCAACGTTTTCTGTTTTTTCTTATCCCTTTTGTGTAATTCTTGGCTGGTCTTCGGTCTAGCGATTAGTTTATCTGAGGGATCAAGTTGTCCGTCGTGTTTGCTAGTTTCAGTAGTGTTCACATTCGCCATATGAGAGTATGATGGATCTCTCTCTTCTAGTTTAGACTTAATAAAACTGGTGATATTATATTCCGTGATTTCCTTATTAACAGTTACATGATTATAAGGGTTGGACATTTCATTGTCAACTACTATCGATGATTTTGCTCGATTTCTGTCAAACAAATGGTATGTCTGTCGCTTATTTCCTGTCAAGTCCACAGAACTGTTCGATTCTGGATCTATATGACAGTAAGCATAACTCTTTTGGTCAGACTCGCAGGATCCTTCATTAACATATCCATTAGCTATCGTCGTTTCTAACAATGGTTGCCCTGTTGCATTTGGTTCAATAGTATCTGGCTTGTTGTTGACTCTGTAAAAATTAAATGTAATATCTACAATCTGCAACCAGAAAGAAACCATTATAAATATAAAGCAACTTCATTTTTGTTTGAAGGGCGCGTCGTTGTCATAATAGCATGGTGGTCAGTGCCTAGCACCACTAAAGTTGTGAGTTCGAATCTCGCTGATGATGAGGTGCGCTCGATACAACATTATGTGATAAAGTTCGTCAGTGACTCGCGACAGGTCGGTGGTTTTCTCCTGGTACTCCGGTTTCCTCCACCAATTAAACTGACCTCCACTATATAACTGACATATTGTTGAAAGTGGCGTTAAACAACATAACCCCATACCTAACCCTCACATTATAAATAGGAAAACAATCTTTAATTTTTTTATCTGTTTTATTGCACACTTCATTTTCCAAAAATGCACTTATGGCTTGAACAAAGTGGCTTTTACAACACACATACCTTAATACACAATTAGTAATCATATGCAATGATATAACGGAAACCAGATTTCTTCCTCATAATATTTCGTGGATGTGACACAAAAAGATTCTAAAATAAACATTAGAGAATACAGAAGGGGCAATCAAAAATGGACAATCCAGAGAAACTGACAACACAGACGAAGAAAAGCAAAGCAAAAACAAACACAACACAATATGTGTTGAACACCACCGTATGGAAGCAAACACAAATAATGAAAATAAGATATGAGATCTCCTACAAAAACTAGATGCTAAGACGAATCGAACATCGTTTCTTATGCGGAAATCGTAACGGACAGCACAACACGGGACTCACAACGCAAAGACGTATAATAGGACAGCACAAAAAAACCGGGGTGAACTCAAGTGCTCGCGAAGGGTAAGAGGCAAACATTTTTACAATCGTCATGATTCTATGAAATGCTACCCGACGTGTCTAGATACTGGATGTCGTAAGATGGTAGTCTAGACCACACACCGGATGTCGTAAGATGGTAGTCTAGACAACACACCGGATGTCGTAAGATGGTAGTCTAGACCACACACCGGATGTCGTAAGATGGTAGTCTAGACCACACACCGGATGTCGTTAGATGGTAGTCTAGACCACACACCGGATGTCGTAAGAAGGTACGCTAGACCAGATCCCGGATGTCGTAAGATGGTACTCTAGACCAGACCTCGCATGTCGTAAGATGGTACTCTAGACCAGACACCGAATGTCGTAAGATGGTACTCTAGACCAGACACCGATGTCGTAAGATGGTAGTCTAGATCAGACACCGGATGTCGTAAGATGGTACTCTAGACCAGACACCGAATGTCGTAAGATGGTACTCTAGACCAGACACCAGATTTCGTAAGATGGTAGTCTAGACCAGACACTGGATGTCGTAAGATGGTAGTCTAGACCAGACACCGGATGTCGTAAGATGGTACTCTAGACCAGACACCGGATGTCGTAAGATGGTATTCTAGACCAGACACCGGATGTCGTAAGATGGTACTCTAGACCAGACACAAGGTGTCGTAAGATGGTACTCTAGACCAGACACCGGATGTCGTAAGATGGTATTCTAGACCAGACACCGGATGTCGTAAGATGGTACTCTAAACCAGACACCGAATGTCGTAAGATGGTACTCTAAACCAGACACCGGATGTCGTAAGATGGTACTATAGACCAGACACCGAGTGTCGTAAGATGGTACTCTAGACCAGACGCGGGGTGTCGTAATATGGTACTCTAGACCAGACACCGAATGTCGTAAGATGGTACTCTAGACCAGACACAGGGTGTCGTCATATGGTACTCTAGACCAGACACCGAATGTCGTAAGACGGTACTCTATATCAGACACAGGGTGTCGTAAGATGGTACTCTAGACCAGACATAGGGTGTCGTAAGATGGTACTCTAGACCAGACACAGGGTGTTGTAAGATGGTACTCTAGACCAGACACAGGGTGTCGTAAGATGGTACTATAGACCAGACATAGGGTGTCGTAAGATGGTACTCTAGACCAGACACAGGGTGTCGTAAGATGGTACTCTAGACCAGACACCGAATGTCGTAAGATGGTACTCTAGACCAGACACAGGGTGTCGTAAGATGGTACTCTAGACCAGACACCGGATGTCATAAGATGGTACTCTAGACCAGACACCGAATGTAGTAAGATGGTACTCTAGACCAGACACCGAATGTCGTAAGATGGTACTCTAGACCAGCCATAGGGTGTCGTAAGATGGTACTCTAGACCAGACACAGGGTGTTGTAAGATGGTACTCTAGACCAGACACCGAATGTCGTAAGATGGTACTCTAGATCAGATACAGGGTGTCGTAAGATGGTACTCTGTATCAGACACCGAATGTCGTAAGATGGTACTCTAGACCAGACATCGAATGTCGTAAGATGGTACTCTAGACCAGCCATAGGGTGTCGTAAGATGGTACTCTAGACCAGACACCGAATGTCGTAAGATGGTACTCTAGACCAAACACAGAGTGTCGTAAGATGGTACTCTAGACCAGACACCGAATGTCGTAAGATGGTACTCTAGACCAGACACCGAATGTCGTAAGATGGTACTCTAGACCAGACACCGAATGTCGTAAGTTGGTACTCTAGACCAGACACCGAATGTCGTAAGATGGTACTCTAGACCAGACATAGGGTGTCGTAAGATGGTACTCTAGATCAGACACAGGGTGTTGTAAGATGGTACTCTATATCAGACACCGAATGTCGTAAGATGGTACTCTAGATCAGACACAGGGTGTCGTAAGATGGTATTCTAGACCAGACATAGGGTGTCGTAAGATGGTACTCTAGACCAGACACAGGGTGTTGTAAGATGGTACTCTAGACCAGACACCGAATGTCGTAAGATGGTACTCTAGTCTAGACATAGGGTGTCGTAAGATGGTACTCTAGACCAGACATAGGGTGTTGTAAGATGGTACTCTAGATCAGACACCGAATGTCGTAAGATGGTACTCTAGATCAGATACAGGGTGTCGTAAGATGGTACTCTGTATCAGACACCGAATGTCGTAAGATGGTACTCTAGACCAGACATCGAATGTCGTAAGATGGTACTCTAGACCAGCCATAGGGTGTCGTAAGATGGTACTCTAGACCAGACACCGAATGTCGTAAGATGGTACTCTAGACCAAACACAGAGTGTCGTAAGATGGTACTCTAGACCAGACACCGAATGTCGTAAGATGGTACTCTAGACCAGACACCGAATGTCGTAAGATGGTACTCTAGACCAGACACCGAATGTCGTAAGTTGGTACTCTAGACCAGCCATAGGGTGTCGTAAGATGGTACTCTAGACCAGACACCGAATGTCGTAAGATGGTACTCTAGACCAAACACAGAGTGTCGTAAGATGGTACTCTAGACCAGACACCGAATGTCGTAAGATGGTACTCTAGACCAGACACCGAATGTCGTAAGATGGTACTCTAGACCAGACACCGAATGTCGTAAGTTGGTACTCTAGACCAGACACCGAATGTCGTAAGATGGTACTCTAGACCAGACATAGGGTGTCGTAAGATGGTACTCTAGATCAGACACAGGGTGTTGTAAGATGGTACTCTATATCAGACACCGAATGTCGTAAGATGGTACTCTAGATCAGACACAGGGTGTCGTAAGATGGTATTCTAGACCAGACATAGGGTGTCGTAAGATGGTACTCTAGACCAGACACAGGGTGTTGTAAGATGGTACTCTAGACCAGACACCGAATGTCGTAAGATGGTACTCTAGTCTAGACATAGGGTGTCGTAAGATGGTACTCTAGACCAGACATAGGGTGTTGTAAGATGGTACTCTAGATCAGACACCGAATGTCGTAAGATGGTACTCTAGATCAGACACATGGTGCCGTAAGATGGTACTCTAGACCAGACATAGGGTGTCGTAAGATGGTACTCTAGATCAGACACAGGGTGTCGTAAGATGGTACTCTATATCAGACACCGAATGTCGTAAGATGGTACTCTAGACCAGACACCGAATGTCGTAAGATGGTACTCTAGACCAGCCATAGGGTGTCGTAAGATGGTACTCTAGACCAGACACCGGATGTCGTAAGATGGTACTCTAGACCAGACACCGAATGTCGTAAGATGGTACTATATATCAGACACCGCATGTCGTAAGATAGTACTCTAGATCAGACACAGAGTGTCGTAAGATGGTACTCTAGACAAGACACAGGGTGTCGTAAGATGGTACTCTAGACCAGACACAGGGTGTCGTAAGATGGTACTCTAGACCAGACACCGAATGTCGTAAGATGGTACTCTAGACCAGACACAGGGTGTTGTAAGATGGTACTCTAGACCAGACACCGGATGTCGTAAGATGGTACTCTAGACCAGACATAGGGTGTCGTAAGATGGTACTCTAGACCAGACACCGAATGTCGTAAGATGGTACTCTAGACCAGACACCGGATGTCGTAAGATGGTACTCTAGAACAGACACAAGGTGTCGTAAGATGGTACTCTAGACCAGACACCGAATGTCGTAAGATGGTAATCTAGACCAGACATAGGGTGTCGTAAGATGGTACTCTAGACCAGACACAGGGTGTTGTAAGATGGTACTCTAGATCAGATACCGAATGTCGTAAGATGGTACTCTAGACCAGACACCGGATGTCGTAAGATGGTACTCTAGATAAGACACAGGGTGTCGTAAGATGGTACTCTAGACCAGACACCGAATGTCGTAAGATGGTACTCTAGACCAGACAGAGGGTGTCGTAAGATGGTACTCTAGACCAGACACAGAATGTTGTAAGATGGTACTCTAGACCAGACACCGAATGTCGTAAGATGGTACTCTAGATCAGACACAGGGTGTCGTAAGATGGTACTCTAGATCAGACACAGGGTGTCGTAAGATGGTACTCTAGACCAGACATAGGGTGTGGTAAGATGGTACTCTAGACCAGACACAGGGTGTTGTAAGATGGTAATCTAGATCAGACACCGAATGTCGTAAGATGGTACTCTAGACCAGACACAGGGTGTTGTAAGATGGTACTCTAGACCAGACATAGGGTGTCGTAAGATGGTACTCTAGACCAGACATAGGGTGTCGTAAGATGGTACTCTAGACCAGACACAGGGTGTCGTAAGATGGTACTCTAGACCAGACACAGGGTGTTGTCGTAAGATGGTACTCTAGACCAGACACCGGATGTCGTAAGATGGTACTCTAGACCAGACATAGAGTGTCGTAAGATGGTAGTCTAGACCAGTCACCGAATGTCGTAAGATGGTACTCTAGACCAGACACAGGGTGTTGTAAGATGGTACTCTAGACCAGACATAGGGTGTCGTAAGATGGTACTCTAGACCAGACATAGGGTGTCGTAAGATGGTACTCTAGACCAGACACAGGGTGTTGTAAGATGGTAATCTAGATCAGACACCGAATGTCGTAAGATGGTACTCTAGACCAGACACAGGGTGTCGTAAGATGGTACTCTATGTATAATAAAACTTTCAGTAAACAAGTAATTCTAATGAGTTGAATACAAACCCAAGAGTTGCTTTGCATTTTGATACAATGCAACCAATGGAGAAAATCAAGGACGCTGTCATGAACCCTGCTGTAAAATATGTTGTTTCTTCTGAAATGAGAAACAAATAAATATTGCATGCAATTTGAAAATAAAAGTGTAATTTCTTTTACAATCAAAATATCGAAAATAAATTATGAGTTACAGATCAACGTAGAATTCATGAATGCGCGTTAAAGATGGTACTCTAGACCAGACACCGGATGTCGTAAGATGGTACTCTAGACCAGACACAAGGTGTCGTAAGATGGTACTCTAGACCAGACACCGCCGGTGTCTGAGATTTGTTCGTCTTGCCCTCTTAACGGTGTTTGATTCTTTTTCTCACTAATTTAACAAAATAATTCCACATTCTTTACATTGTTTAATAATAATAATAGAGTGATCTCCCTTGTTAGTAACTAAGGTAAAGACAGAAATTACCTCCCTTTGACCAAATTCAAAGGTATTTATCGCTGTTGTAGTAGCATTTATAATATGTTTATTAAATACATTGTATTTTTATTATGAAATACATTTAAAATATTGCCAAGACACGGATGTATAAATCGACTATTTACTTCAGCAACATGAAAAACAATTTTGCGGGAAAACGCTCGATGGAATGTAAACAAAACAAAGCCTTTGTAAGCGTGTGTGTTTTTGATGTGTACCGCATAATCTGATGCGAAAGGGATGCATGTTTCTATTGTAACCTAATTTTCAGGGGCAATTGATAAGTGGCTGACTAGATAAATACACAAAACGTAAATATTTAAACGAGTGTATTGATACAATGACATTTTGCGAAACGTAACATTTTTACGGGAAAAGTAGCGTGAAATTCTTATATCACCCACGGGTTGAGACAAAGATATCTCACACGGCTAAAATAGGAACTGTGCTGTCTCATTAGTGAGAAATGAAGGATCTAACATCGGTAAGAGGGCAAGACTGGAAAATCTCAGACACCCAAGGGAAAGATTTCTGGTCTTGAAAGTACAGTATTTTCCTTCATGAGGCACCCCATACATGAAATATGACGTGACATATATTTTGACGACATTGAAGAATGACGTCAAAGGTACGGAAAAGGACATCTAGAAATACGAGAAAATAAAAATAAAAGACACAAATATATTTGATACGGTTGGATTCTGTATTTAGAAAAAAACCAATGGTTAAATCCGTAATATATCTGTTATTCAGCTATCAGACAGGTATATAATGTGACATTCCCGGCTTAAAATGACATTTTGCGAAATGTAAACATTTTTACGAGAAAAGTAGCGTGAACTTCTTATCTCACCCACGGGTTGAGACAAGGATATCTCACACGGCTAAAAATAGGAACTGTGCTGTCTCATTAGTGAGAAAAAACACAGTAACCTGGCATTGGTGAAATAATGGAAAAAATAACGTGACGTCATGCACAAAATGTAGTCTCCCTGAGAGTATTGTACAAATTTTAATTCAACCCTTGTTATTTGCTTAAAATTCGTTTTTATTGAAATGTTAGAGAAACTTATTACATACGTAGTGTGTTGGTACAAGACTTTATATCAGGTCTTGCCTGTTGCGTGAACAAACCGCATCACAACTCGTCGCTATCGCGACTCGTAGTGATACTGGTTCACACAACAGGCTCGACCTGATACAAAGTCTTGTACCACCACACTATGTATGTAATGGGTATATATCTATCTCTTTTTTTATTAGTGCCACCATGTTATCTACATTTTGTTTTGTTTTAGATGTGTTTTCGGAATTAATAATGTTCACTTGACATTAAACACCAATCAATCGATCATCTACACGTAGCAATCATGGAGTAACTGTTTGTATAATATGGTACGATGTTACAAAGAGACCCTCATTCATATATTTCCTCAAAATGAAAACTATACCGATTCATATATAACTCCACAACTTTTATGTCACAAGCCAGGATTTTAATTTCCAACGTAATATGTCGTGTGTTTTTTTCATGTTTAACGAGTTAAAGGTTAATTAGATCTTAGTCGAAATTAAAACTATTAAAAGGGGCAATCAAAAAGGACAACTTGTAACATATGGCACACAAGACGATAAAAACAAAACAAAAACACAACACAATATGTGTTGGGCACCACTATAAGCAAACAAACAGAAATAACTTGTATACATTACATATTTTACTGACTACTTACTCGACTGCGGCTGATCCTTGGCGAATACTGCATTCATCCCATGAGGACAAAGGATATGATTTGGGACTTAGACGGTGGTTGATCCTGGGGGAATACTGCACCCATTAGAACAAAGGATAGGATTTGGGTTTTAGACGGTGGTTGATCCTGTGGGAATACTGCACCCATTAGAACAAGGGATGTGATTTTGGGATGTAGAGGGTGGTTGATCCTTGGAGAATACTGCACCCATCTCATGAGGACAAAGGATGGGATGTGGGATTTAGACGGTTGCTGATCCTGGGAGAATACTGCATCCATTAGAACAAAGGATAGGATTTAGGATTTAAAGTGTGGCTGAGCTGAGCCTGGAAGAATACTGCACCCATTAGAGCAAGGGATAGAATTTGGAATTTAGACGACGTCTGAGCCTAGGTGAATATTGCATCCATTAGCACAAGGGATATAATTTGGGATTTAGGCGACGTCTGATCCTGGGAGAATACTACACCCATTAGAACTATTGACTCGTATACTATTCATAATAGTTCTATGTAAGATCTCGAAGAAAAGCAGCAAAATCAGAACACAGTATTCAATATTGATTTGAAGATTTTTGAATGTGTGTACGAATCTCATACTCGCCAGTTTTATGACCGTCATCCTAGGATCTTGATATTGACAGGAGACTATTTGGTACGTGAAAATATTAGGGAAAACCCAACTGTAGAGCTAAAATTTGTTTTTGTTTTTGTTTTTGTTTTTTGTTTTTTGTTTTTCGAAGTTAATTTTATAATATAAGAATATAAATATTCATCTACTCACCAAAGTCTGAATTATGAATATAAACAAATTAGGAATACAAAAAAAAGAACTTGCTTGTACCATCGCCTTTCTCTCCTGTTGAGGAACAATTTGGTGGATTACATTCTGTTAATAATGAGAAAAAATAAAAAATTATTCTATATTTATAAAGGCGAACGTGTTCAATTGTTTCTCATAATCCACATACTTTCCTAAAGTCATCGGCGAAATCGAATATTTATTCACACAAAACATTTCACTGTTTTGCCATCTAATTAAAATTATATATATATTGTATCTTTATTGATTGTTTACATTGGTTATACACTAACATCTAACGACATCTCGCATGGGGTCACGTCTGGGTTCATATTATCAACCCGCCACCAATCAGCGATCGGCCTACTAAATTTTTAGGTATCAAAGCAAAGTACAAGCTGAGATTGGTCATATATTTAACTGTCTTGCATATACATGTAATTGGACGGTCAAGGATGAATGAATGGTTACATGACATGACCCCAATCGAGATGTTGTTAGATGTTAGTTTTTCACAAAAAAATAAGGTGGTGAAAAAGGATTCAACAAAGACCTTATTTTAATGAGATTGCAAAACGATGAAAAAGATGTTCACGTTCCATTGCATCGCCTTTAATTGGTGAAAATGGATTGTAGGGTTAGGGATATGGTCTTGAACACCACTTTCAACAATATTTCAGTTATATTGTGGTGGTCAGTTTTATTGGTGGAGGAAACCGGAGAACCCGAGAAAACAAATGTTTCACATAATGTTGTATCAAATACACCTCGACTGCGTGAGATTCGAACCCACAACGTTAGTGGTGATATATAGGTAGTGATAATCCATCACAGCCCCCTCCCTGGACTGTATATCAACGAAGATTTTGAGATATTTTTTGATAAGATTGGTAAGAAAACCTTATCATGTAGCCTATTTAAAGAGCGCAGTGATTATTTTAATAAGAAGTGAACTTTTAGTGGAAGATATTATGACTGTTAAAAATTTGAAATATTTATATGAGCATACTGACATTTATTACGACGTTTTATAAGGTAATTATATGCAATGATATGCAGTTTATAATTGTTAGACGTAGTCATTACTACCCTGCTGATGGTAAAAGGGGATGTTCTAAATAATATATCTTTGTATTTCAGTTTGTTTCACGAATAAATCTAACGGACATCTATATAACTGAAATATTGTTGTAATGTGAAACACGCATATGGACTAAGCTAATCATTAATACAGATTTACTACATGAATTGATCATGAACTATTTCCGGAAAGTGATAATGTTGAAAAATACTCACTATCCCATTTCTAATGGACTTATAGGGGACAAAAAACAAATTGTTAATTTTTTCTGGACGAGCAAAATTGGTAATTTTTCTACTAAAATGTCTCGTTGAAAACTGCAGTAGATTTTTAAAAAAAAAATCCATAAAATTTGGGGACAAAATTTATAATCGCCTCCCTCCATTCCAACCGCACCCTTCAATATTAAGTGGGTTGTCCTTAAGAAGATGTTCTGCGTCATCCGAGCTGTAAGGTCGATGAGTTCTAGTATTGAATGAGACACTAAAACACATCTGCTTAATATTTCCGGATAATATATATTACATTGTACTCCATAAACTATGGTATACCAACATAACAGAAATAAACATAGCCTGTTTTATCATAAACTATGATATACCAACATAACAGAAATAAACATTTCATGTTTTATCATAAACTATGATATACCAACATAACAGAAATAAACATTTCATGTTTTATCATAAACTATGGTATATTGAAATAACAGAAATAAACTTTATTTGATTAATGTTATTTGAATTAATTTATGTATATCGGTGTCAAGCTCGATTACCATATCAGATGATGTTCGTGCCATCTATCAGTAACACAATGAGTGTCACTAGTGGAGCAGGAGATGATAACCCTTCCGGAGCACCTTGGTTAACCCCTTTTTTGTTCGATCTGTAGTTATCTGTGTAGTGTTTTGTAGATCACTGTTTGTTCTGTTGTTCTTCTTTTGGGATTGTCTGTCCTTCGTATATTTGGTCATGGTATTGTCTGTCCTTCGTGTATTTGGTCATGGGATTGTCTGTCATTCGTGTATTTGGTCATGGGATTGTCTGTCCTTCGTATATTTGGTCATGGGATTGTCTGTCCTTCGTGTATTTGGTCATGGGATTGTCTGTCCTTCGTGTATTTGGTCATGGGATTGTCTGTCCTTCGTGTATTTGGTCATGGGATTGTCTGTCCTTCGTGTATTTGGTCATGGGATTGTCTGTCCTTCGTGTATTTGGTCATGGGATTGTCTGTCCTTCGTGTATTTGGTCATGGGATTGTCTGTCCTTCGTGTATTTGGTCATGGGATTGTCTGTCCTTCGTATATTTGCCGCCTCTAATCATGTATTTTTGTATCTTTAAATATGTTCCGGCAAAATGTGTTCAATCCAATCTGACCATGATAATCCCTATATCAATGTTACCAAAATTTGATAGTACAATTAATATGATTCCGTCGTGGTCGTGATCGCATGGTGGTTGGATTTACAACTACCTATGCAAGCAGGTTATATCACCACTAACGTTGTGAGTTCCAATCCCGCTCATGGCGAGGTGTACTCGATACAAAATTTTGTGATAAAGTAACTTGCGACAGATCGGTGGTTTTCTGCTGGTATTCCGGTTTCCCCCACAAATAAAGCTGACTGCTGCAATATAACTGAAATATTGTTAAAAGTGGCATTAAACACCATAAACCTAAACCTAACCATCAATATCCAATTTCATTTCCTCTTTCTTCACAATTTTTTTTATTATTATTTGGTCAGCATTTTTATTGATGGAAAACAGTCATCAATGGAATACCTAAAAGTGCCATCTTTAACATCCAAGAACTATTGTTTGTAAACCTGTGTCGTCATGAATATAGCTGAAATACTGCTTACATGACTTCATATAATTAATCAATCGATCGATATAAGAAGAGTTTGAAGATACCAAAGGGATAATCAGAATCCGTAAATCGAAGAACAGACAACACAATGGCCAAAAGAAAAGGCACAAAAGGACAAACAACGATCTACAAAACATACATATAAAACTAAAGATCGAGTAACATGACCCCACTAAACACCGGGGGTGAACTCAGGTGCTCCGGAAGGGTAGGCAGTTCCTGCTCCACTAGTGACACCACTAGCAATAAATAAGTATTTAGTTGAATCTTACCGATTTCATGTATCATTATCACTAGAAAAATAGCCAAGCTCCACACCATCGCCATCTTTTTGTAAATGTATCATACACAAGGAAATTATTCAAATAAGGATAATTTCCTGAAACAATTATACGTATTTAATATATGTAAGTGCATTACACATGTATTGATTGTTATTGTTTATTCTTTCCTGGTAAACTTTAATTCTAGTAATTATATTAAAAATCCTTTATGTTCAATGTGACGGAAATAGTTGAGGAAACCAGAGTATCGGATAAATATAGTGACGCATCACAAGGCACCGACAAACTGTATCACATGAAGTTGTATCGAGTACATCTCGCCACGGGAGGGAAATGAAGGGGCATCTTTTTTGCTTGCTGGTTTTTGTTTTGTATTTTTGTATTTTTTTTTTTGCTATGTGCATTAATTGCATAGGTAGATTGCAATCCAAATACCATACGATCGCGGCGCCCACAATAACTTACAAGATGAAGCTTACTTTTATCATTATTTACAATTTGGTTAATAATCCTAACGAAATTCTGGTACGGTGTGAATATATGTCCGTCTACCATACGAACGTGGCCACGGCAACTTACATAATAAAACTTACTTTTATCATTATTTACAATTCGTTTAATTATGCTAGCGAAATGCTGGGACATTATACATGTGAAATGGTGGGACATTATGCATGCGAAATGCTGGGACATTATACATGTGAAATGCTGGGACATTATACATGTGAAATGCTGTGACATTATACAGTTGAAATGCTGGGACATTATACATGTGAAATGCTGGGACATTATACATGTGAAATGCTGGGACATTATACATGTGAAATGCTGGGACATTATACATGTGAATACATGTCCGTCTATCATACGATCGCTGCCACGACAAACTCCGTTGTAATCTATATGGTAAATTTAACGTTTATTTTCAGTTATTTTTAAGCTGTATACAATCGCTTATGAAGATGGATGGAGTCAGAATAGAATTCTAGAAATGTCTTTAAGATGGTTTTTAATTTATATCTTGCGTGTGAATATTTGTTTATGAGTTAATGACATCTAAGAGAATGTTACAGCTGCTCGTCATAGATTATTTAGAAGTTCCTTATGAAAAGTCTTGTTAACATTTATGAAGAAAAACCAGATGTTAAATTCTTGTTTTTGTTTTGTTTTATTTTTGAATTACGTCATTTTCACTCGTTCTGCGTATCAGCAGATGTGATCTTGAACCTTTGAGAAACTTTATTATTAAATATCTCAGTCGCAGATAACTGTGAAACAGGAGACAAAATACACGCAATCACATACAAACAAATAGCTAAACCAGATCACTTCAATACAGTTATTTTATTTGAGAAAAGTATAATATTTACCGAAGGAAGATGCTGTTTAAAGTATTGTACCTTTTCCTTTGTTTTCAAATGATACTCACTAAGTCAATTCAGAATGACAGTGAAGACATAAACAACCTAGTTGGTGTCTTAGAAGAGTCCATTACCACCTTACAAAAGAGAGTAGAAAATATAACGGACATTATGGAAAGAGGTAAGGAACATTGTAATTTTTTCACATAAAATGTATTATCCTGCAATCAATACATTTGCTGTAAGAATTAAGAAATACGAATATTTTTGCGTTAGTCGTCTAGTATGCTAATAACAGTCTCCTGGTACCTGTTTCGTTTAGATCGAACGCTAAGAAATGGCAACATCATAACAGCATGGTGTAGGCGTGACAGAGGACACCCTGAGAAACTATTGAAATTACACTTGCTTCTGTTCTCTTCCATAGATTTGGCAGGTGCTTTGTACTTTTTTAAAATTGTAGAATACAAATGTGAACACAATATACCTATATTGTCTGCAAAAATAATTTATATTTGCACTTGCAGCGAAACGGGCCAGAAAAACTCACCAAAGGCTGACTTTTCTACCCTTTTCTAAATCTCGTATAAAGATAAGGTGTCAACAAAAGTGTCAAAAATATTTTTTTATCAATATGTGACGTAAGAGTATCTTTGACATTTACTTCACTGAGTTTGGTACTGCTTTGACAACTGTTTTACCTGTTTCGTTCAGGTATTGTTATCGATACTGTTATAGCGACAGCCGGAAACTTTGAGCCGTAATGAAAGTGGGAAATGTGGCGCTTTAAAATCTGATTCAACCCACCATTTCTTTAGAAATGTCAGGGTCATTACGGTTTTCACAGTTTTCCGGTTGTTGGCTGATTTTGTCTGTTTATATACTTATGAGTTTTGACTTTCCCTTTGTAAGATTGTTCGGAGTTCGGTAATTTTGTTATTACCTTTATAATATACATATATTGTGTATCAACGTCTTCTTTGGTAATCATGAAAGAGCATTTTAAATTTCGTTCGGATTAAGCAATGACATGTCGATCGTCGTAGCGCAGAGCTGGATTAACCCTGAGGTAGAATAAGCACGTGCTTGGGGCATGAAGGGGCAAGAGAGCACCACAAAAATCCGCCAGATATTAGGCTCAAAACACAGTAAAAATTAAAAAAACAATGTAGGAAAAATGAAATAAAACACTAATAAATGTTAAGTAGGCTTTATTTATATCTGAATTTAATGTTAGACATTTGACAATTATGTTGAGTCTTGGCATCAATGGGTCGTGTTAGTTTTATCATTATACCAGTACAAGGTGCGAGGGCACTAAGGTTGGCCTGTGCTTAAGGCACATATTGGCTTTAATCCGGCCCTGTCGTAGCGGTAGACGCACTGTTAAAAATTGTGCATGTTTATAATATGCTAGCTATATATATGCAGTCAACAAAAGAAACGATACAAAGATTTTTTTAAATATGTTTTTATGCTAAAACCAAAAAACCAAAACGTCATTTACGTCAAGATTTGCATGGAACGCGTAAAACTTATCCTCACAAACCAAACAATAACATCCTGTTCCGTTACAGAAAAATTCAGAAAAGTCAATTTTCCGTCCCATAATAGAGTTTGTGATGATCGAATTAGGCATTTAAATCACATGCGGTCATTAATTGTGCTGTCAACAAAAGTAAACAATTTGCCATTCTGAAAATTGATTCGACAAACCGGTAGGACGAATGACGAATGACAGACCCCGTAACTGCAGGGCGCGTGTGACATCACAACGTCAAGACAGACATTTACGCCTCCGGAGCCGTATGATAACGGCTGACGACACTCTCCGTAGAGCAGCTGGTCTAGGAAACGTCCGTACTTCGGGTGAGGCTGTACGCAGAAGACTACGTGACTCTGGACACCGAGCTAGGAGTCAGGTGGTAGAACCAATCTTTAAGCAACGCCATAGGACCGCGAAACTAGCCTGTGCTCATGCACGCCGTCATTGGAGGCTTCACACATGGCAACATTTCCTTTTTAGTGATGAATCCCGATGTTCACTTCGTCTTAACGATGGACGTTATCATGTGTACCACGGCCGTGGGGAACGTTTTGCGCACCAGTGTGTGGGGAACGTTTTACGCACCAGTGTGTGTAAGAGTCCGACCGTTTTTTAGGCGGAAGTGCTATGGTCTGGGCTGGACTTTGTCGTGATGGTCGCACTCAGCTAAAAATTGTTCAAGGAACATTGGATGCTGTAAAATACAGAGACAATATTCTTGATCCTATCATTCTGCCCTTTCTGCAACAGCGAAACTTCGATAACGTCTTTCAACATGACAATGCAAGATGTCACGTGTCTCGTGTGTGTCAAGACTTTCTGAACCAGAATCACATCCGTGTTCTTCCTTGGCCGGCATTATCACTGGATCTGTCACCAATTGAACATTTATGGGATGAATGCGGTAGACGTGTTCGCCACGTTCGCTCAAAATCTACCGCGGAAACACTACAGGAACTGCGTTGCTGCAAGAGGTGGTCACACACGTTACTGAACTCCACAAACCTCCATACTGCATGACAATTTCTGTCTGTCCATGCTTTGTTCTGATAATGATGTTGAGAAATTTTGTTGATATTGCCTTATTTGTTATGCCCACATGATCTAAATTATGCGATATTGGTCGATTTTTGTTCTCTATGTAAAACATATTGAGCATCAAACCCTTGTATCGTTTTTTTTTGTTGTTGTTGACTACTATACATTCGGTTACTGTATGGATATTATAATTAAATTAAGGGCATTAACGAGAATATGTTCATGCTACTGTCATCGATCACATGTAAAAAAGTGACTGATCACTTAAAGTTTAGAAGGAAAAGAGGTTATGTTTCCCCCAAGCATATTAGAAATTGTTTCATGCGAAACATAAAAGTATTATTTTTTATGACATGTTAGAACATCGATTATTTTTCAAATTTAGAAGATTCCCATGGCTCACACCCACAGAGATGTTCAGCGCGTCCATGGGTGGCGTATAAGAGGATCTCTCTCTTGATGAGGGTTGTCAGTTTATAATACGGAAAGTCTGACAGTGTGCCATAGTTAGTAACGTGTGTGGAGAATGTCACGCTCCATTCACGCTAAATACTTCTTGTTTTAATTTCGAAAGAGTCCACGCTTTGTAGCCGATACAAACGATTATTGTGTTTGTCTCTACCCAATTCTCGATACTTTTAAAGAGCCAGTCAAAAGTCGTTAACCCGGTTGATCCACCCCTTCCCTCATTCCTATGTAGTTTGTATAAATTATTGAACTTATTCTTGTACTAGAAATATAGTTGAAGTACTGCTCGCTGTACGTAAAGCAATACTCAATCAATCAAACTTGAACCAATTTCTTATTCGAAACTAGACAGTCATGTTATTTCTTTTTCCATCATTAGGTCAATGCATTTATTTAGAAAAAATAAAATTCGGTTGCATATTTATATTCCAATTCAAACTACACCCCCTCCCTCCCTAAAGGTTAATGGTTGTTCCTTAAAGTAAAGAGATAATTGTATTCCAAGATGACTGTCAAGTCAGTGGTACAGGACACCAGATTACCTGTTGAGTAAATGACCACGTTTTCACTTGAGGTTGAAACCAGTATGGCTCGTGTAACTGACAAGCTTTATCACCTAAGGTTAACACGAGCTCAATTCCCGTAACTGACAAATCTTTATCAATTTAGGTTAAAACAACTTCAATTCCTGTAACTGATAAACTTTATTACTGATGATAGAAACGAATACAAGCCACGCATTTTATTATGTCGTACCAAAGATCGATGCTTTTATGGGTAGTGTCATCTTGTGTACAAGAGAATGCACATATTGGGCATTATTTTACTCTAAGCGATTCTCAGTATTATATATACTAACACTCCTTAAAACGCTTGCCTACACATAATAACTACACATTACCAACTTTTACTAACCACAATGACCTTCCACCTTCATTAGAGCATTCAATAAATTTCAGCAAACGGTACCATCATGTTCATGCTGCACAACGGGTGATATAACCGCAGCCGTAAAATAAAACATGTACAGATTAGTAACAATGATTTCAGGCCATTGTTATCTAAACTGTGTAATTTATTTAATGAAATTTAGAATTTACCGTCACCACATTTCGTTGATATTAGTGTACATTTTTTTGTTCCTATTGTCGCTACTTGTGTGTGTGTTATTGATGTTATAGCATGTTCTCTAAGGTTACATATTCCCCAGGGAGACTGGTCTCAGTTTTCATAAATCACAATATTTATTAACTCTAAATTTCAAATTTGATATTTTTAGGTGTTCTGAAGACTACTAAAAACCGAGTGATGTTTTATGCGAGACTTTCATCAACAAAAACATTGCACTACCATTCAACTATCAAGTTTAACACAGTGGTAACAAACGAAGATGGCCACTATAATCCAGGTGATGGCGTATGTGTGGCACCAGTTTCTGGAGCATACCTATTTTCATGGACAGCTTTGACGCATGGTAGTAACTACGAATTTACAGAATTACGTGTTGAAAATGTCGAAAGAGCATCGATCGTGAGCAGTGGTGCAGCGGGTCAGTACAGCCCTGGAACAACAACCCTCGTTTGTCATGTAGATAAGGGAGACAACGTGTGGGTGGAGACAAGTGATGGATCACACAATAACTATTTTTATGACTGGGGAGGAGATACAACGTCGTTTATGGGACTTTTAATACATGAAGATGACGAGTAAATAAACTGAACGATTAACATAAATGGTTATTGTATAGATTATTAGTTTGCCGTGATTGTACTTATTTCTAATATTACTGGTTGTTTTATTATAGGCTTCATGTGTGTTGCTTTATTTACCTCTCTATATTGACTAGTCTCAGTTGAGCAGACATTCAGCGAATGAATGACCATTTAACATTCTTCTTCTTTTTTCTTTTTTTTTTAATTTTGTGTATTTTTATTTTTTATTTTTATTTTTTTTATGAGTTTTTTTTTATTTTGAAACCCAGTCCTGTTGCTACATAATAGCAAAAAGTAAATTGACCTAATTAAGATGCAAAACCAAAATAAGCTGTCCTACATTTTTTAATATATTTTGTTGAAATTTGAAGATAAACTACCGATATTTTAAGTCCTATAATGAAATAATCTTATTTTTGATACCCTCCCCCACCCCACCCCCTAATTCCACTGATTCCATATTTACCTAACAAGTACACGTTCTCAAACAATACATCATGTGCGTGAAAGGTGGCGCTGTAATTGGGTTGATTGACAAGGGATATAATACATAGGTCTGACAATGTTGCCTTGCATCGGGCTTACAACGACCACTCATAAACTGTTGGTCATTATGAGCTGCTACATACTGCCTTTTTACTTGAGAGGACATGACATTCTCCATAACAGAGCTAATCTTTTAGGTCTCGTCACAAGGACGAGTTGTGTATTTGATTAAATAAATGTTCTGTTTCTCGACAATGTACGGCACGGTTTGGTTTGGTTTGGTTTATGGTGTTTAACGCCACTTCCAACAATATTTCAGTTATATCGTGGTGGTCAGTTTTATTGGTAGAGGAAACATGAATATCCGGAGAAAACCACGAACTGTGACTGACATATTTTTTCACATAATGTTATATCGAGTTCACCTCGCCATGAACGGGTTTCGAACTCACAGCTTTAGTGGTGATAGGCACTGATTGCACAGGTAGTTGTGAATCCAACTACAAAACTACCACGACCACAATTTAGAATAAGTTGCCATAATTTAGAGCTTGAAAAAGGGAAGGCATAAAACTTAATACAGAATAAGTTGTAAATCCAACTACCATACGATCACGACCGCCCCTGTACGGTACGTGTATTTGTTTGTATACTGCAATGTCATATACACAAAAACAAATGGCTAGATATAAACAGAAAAGCCAAAAACCTTGGACGTTGTAAGTTGAATTTCTTACTGGGTGTCTACACCGCGGGGAGTGTTTGACTATAGAGTCTATTGCGCTTCGTTCTACAGAACATTCAGGGCATTTATGTCTAGCAAAGACGTTTAAATATACAGTAAATGCACGGATTGTAGTGAGCCAGTGAGTGAGTGTTGCTTAATGAGCATTATTATTATTATCATGGCGAAAATAAGTTACAAAAGAAATGATGATGAAGATGATATACTCGTTGTTCTATTAACATGCTTAATTGGATTTTTATAGTGCTAGCTGACTGAAACTTAAGTCTACGGGTAGACATGTCGCTCCATTCAGACTGAGTATCCTGATTCTGAAACAAGTCTTTGTTCTTACTCCTTTAACTTACCGAAGAAGCAACAAATACATTTTTGTATCAAGTTTATAGTCTTTGGTTTGACATTTGGAACCGGGGCTCGAACCCACGATCTACCGGTATCGAGGCGAGCAGGCTAACCATTACACCACCGATGCGGTTACTGATTGCAATATAAATAAACTTACATACATGTGTGTCATCATCGTACAATATCAAAGGTTATAGAAATTGGAATGATGATACTCGGTTTAATTTCAATCACGCTCATTAATAGTCAATTAATTAATTGAATGCAAGTTATTTCTCTGGGGTCACCGTTATTTATAGACTGTGTGTAATTATATATTTCCTGGGGTTATCTTGTAAGCCATGTTGTATGTTTTGTTCTATTATCAGGGTCAAAAGCAAGGTAATTGGGTTTTTTTCTTCAGGGAAATATTTCATGTGTGTGAATCCCTGTAGACCTATGCAATGCCAGCATTGGAGATATCAATATAAACAAAATGATATAATTGGAGTACTATATATACATTTTGTGTTCATTGGAGGTTGTTATTATTATTTTTTGTGAACTTTCGGAATCATGTAACATTTGTTTGTTGAAAATCTGCCAAATAACTGAATTAATAATTTTCCTTAAAACAGGCACCTACGGAAGCGGATTAGGGACATTCCTACCTACATCAAAGTCAAATATTTAGAATCTCGAAAATTCTATTTAATTCAAAATAATTTCGACTTTCTAAAATCTCGAAATTTGGACTTTTAAATATCGACACTTCGACTTTTAATATCTAGAAATTTCGACTTTATAAATCTCGACACTTCGTCTTTCAATATATCGAAATTTTGACTTTTTAAATCTCTAAATATCGACTTACACTCACAATTGCGACTTCTTCACTCTCGAAATTTCGACTGTAAGCATCACGAAATTTCGAGTTTAGGTGTAAATTTCGAGATTTTAATGGTAGTTATTTTGATTAATTTTTTTCATGAATATCCCTCAGGGGTAATACGCGTCTGTAGGTATTCGCATATTTTTTTTGTGTTAGTATGTAAATAACCCGACAAGTGTTATAATCATGACGGTAGTTTATTGAATTTTGTGTAAAATCAAGTTACATGTATATACATGTATATGGAGAAATTTCTAAACAATTTTTAACCAAAGTACATTCAAACGTTAAAATAAATTAAATAATTATATTTTTGTTTATTCAAGTTTACAAAACTGTGGTTCGTTTCGTTGCCTTAATTTACTAACGGTTCCGTTCCACTTTGAAAATTTACAAAATTATGTTCTTCTGGTTCTTGTGTCAACCATATATATTTTTAGCCGATAAATCATTTTCAAAAAGAAAGATAATATACATTTGGTAAACAGATAGTTTCCATGGTGAACATTCGATTTCTATCAGTTATCTTTCCTTGTTTTCACACCAGCCTCTTTCAATGTCTTCAAATAATTAAAATTTTCGCGCAAGGATATAATGAATTTAATCGGAATGGAAATTAATTTAGCTTTGTCCGGATTCTCGTCCGTTCCGACACTGTGATGGTTTAGAACACCACAAATTCTAACCGTGCACTGCGTAACGAATGATCTGTTAATCTCTTTCACAGAGTTGTCGATCTTACAGTGTAAAGACCGATAACTCTGTGCAAGAGATTAAGTAAGTAAGTAAGTATTAAGTAAATTCTATTTAGAGTCGGTATATATATACATAGACAACAAATCAACATGAGTCCTAAAGTGCTCTTAAACCGACTATCTATAACGAAGTGCTCTTAAACCGACTATCTATAACGAATCTCTTAAACCGACTATCTATAACGAATCTCTTAAACCGACTATCTATAACGAATCTCTTAAACCGACTATCTATAACGAATCTCTTAAACCGACTATCTATAACGAAAAAATGAAATCTCTTATAATGAGTGCAGAATCAATAGATACATGTTTGAAATTTGAGTTTTGGAGACCACATTACTGAGTAATTAGTTTTGGAGACCACATTACTGAGTAATTAGTTTGGATTATTTTAGTTTTGATTTAGTTTTGCAAGAATCTTGTTATATATCTATAGTTGAAACATTTGATGTGAGGAGAAAGAACGATAACTCTGGTAGATATTTGTGAACTTTTGGTAGGTTTTTTCCTTAAAAAGCCGTTAATTATACGGCGGTAGTAATAGATTTGTTTTCCTTTTGATTATTTCCCTTTGGCCGTTATTTCCACTCGAATGATTTCTAGTGAAATCTACTCACTCTGAGTAGTAAATGTAGTCATTATTTAGAAATTGTTAGAGCGATTAGACGCAAAAATTCACAATACCTTTATCAGTTCAACACATCTGTGCTGTATGTTGGAAGAAAGACAAAAAACAAATGAAATCATCCCGAATGCTCAAATTCCTGTCCAAACTTCCCAAGGTCGGGATGACTAGAGAAAAAAAAAAAAAAAAAAAAAAAACATTTTCTCCGTTGAATCCTGATGCGGAAATATTTTGTCCTGAGTGTTTAAAAGACTTGTCTAAAAATAAAACAATTTCTTTGACTACTTCCGATGTAAAAATTTCACATTTTGAAAATTCGGGCCAGATTCTCCCATAACTTGTTGAAGATGAGTTTAAACATTTAAATTTAAGTACCGGAGTTTTAGATAATTCTCATGTACAGAATTGCAGAGTTTGTGATGAAGTAAGAGATTTGGACGTCAACTGGTTTCACTCTTTAAATAAAATGGTAGCCGATCACTAGGCAATTCTAAGTTCGGGAAAGTATAATTTTCAGGAATGTAGAATTCCAGTTTTATCTCATTTAAACATTATTTTTTTCAAATTGGTGCTATCAGATTATGAGGATGTAGATATATACACATTGTTAGAATATGGATTCCCTATGGAGTACAAAAATTTAGAAACCACGTATACCGGAAGACATGTTAACAATCACAAATATTTGATAAAGGAGATACCTAAGAAAGCCGTGTTGGGTCCATTTCATTCAAATCCGTTTTCGCATGAAATTGTAATTTCTCCTCTTAACAGTGTTCCAAAGAAAGGCTCCGAGGATAGGGGGGGTTATATTAGACTTGAGCGTTAGAGAAGGAGGTGCAATAAATGGATTTATTGACAAAGACACCTATTTGGAGGAAGAAATCAATTTAAAATACCCTAATGTGGACGTTCTGGTCGATCTAATAAAGAAACACGGTCGAAACTGTCTCATTTTCAAACGAGATTTAAGTCGAGCCTACCGACAAATTTTTATTGATTTACATGATGTACATTTAGTAGGTTATAAATGGAACGAACACTTATACTTCGACAGAGTGCTGTCAACTTCTGCAGCCCATATTTGTCAACGGTTGACTAATGCAGTTTCTTACATGTACCAGCTACTTGGTTTTGGCATTGTAAATTATTTAGACGACTTTGCGGGTGTTGAGTCTCCGAGTAGGGCCAAAAAGGCATTTGATGAATTAAAACATTTATTGGATTCTTGTGGGTTAGAGGAATCGTCCCATAAGGCTGTTCCTCTATCAACAAGGATGGAATTTTTAGGAATTATATGTGACACAGACAAGTTAGTTCTTGAGATTCCTGATGTGACAAATTAAAAGATATACATCGCATTTTGCTTTGTTGGATTGATAAAAAAATTGCAAAATAAAAAGAAATTCAATCTTTGGTTGGCAAATTAAACTTCATAGCGTCCTGTGTAAAACCCGGTCGAATTTATATGTCAAGATTATTAAATTGGCTCAGAGATGTATATGGCCAATCTAGTAACATTAGTGTTCCTACTCTGGTACAGAAAGATATCAAGTGGTGGCTATTAAATTGGCTCAGAGATGTATATGGCCAATCTAGTAACATTAGTGTTCCTACTCTGATACAGAAAAATATCAAGTGGTGGCTAATAAATTGGCTCAGAGATGTATATGGCCAATCTAATAACATTAGTGTTCCTACTCTGGTACAGAAAGATATCAAGTGGTGGCTATTAAATTGGCTCAGAGATGTATATGGCCAATCTAGTAACATTAGTGTTCCTACTCTGATACAGAAAGATATCAAGTGGTGACTATTAAATTGGCTCAGAGATGTATATGGCCAATCTAGTAACATTAGTGTTCCTACTCTGATACAGAAAGATATCAAGTGGTGGCTATTAAATTGGCTCAAAGATGTATATGGCCAATCTAGTAACATTAGTGTTCCTACTCTGGTACAGAAAGATATCAAGTGGTGGCTATTAAATTGGCTCAGAGATGTATATGGCCAATCTAGTAACATTAGTGTTCCTACTCTGATACAGAAAGATATCAAGTGGTGGCTATTAAATTGGCTCAGAGATGTATATGGCCAATCTAGTAACATTAGTGTTCCTACTCTGATACAGAACGATATCAAGTGGTGGCTATTAAATTGGCTCAGAGATGTATATGGCCAATCTAGTAACATTAGTGTTCCTACTCTCGTACAGAAAGATATCAAGTGGTGGCTATTAAATTGGCTCAGAGATGTATATGGCCAATCTAGTAACATTAGTGTTCCTACTCTGGTACAGAACGATATCAACTGGTAGCTATTAAATTGGCCCAGAGATGTATATGGCCAATCTAGTAACATTAGTGTTCCTACTCTGATACAGAAAGATATCAAGTGGTGGCTATTAAATTGGCCCAGAGATGTATATGGCCAATCTAGTAACATTAGTGTTCCTACTCTGATACAGAAAGATATCTTGTGGTGGCTATTAAATTGGCTCAGAGATGTATATGGCCAGTCTAGTAACATTAGTGTTACTACTCTGATACAGAAAGATATCAAGTGGTGACTATTAAATTGGCTCAGAGATGTATATGGCCAATCTAGTAACATTAGTGTTCCTACTCTGATACAGAAAGATATCAAGTGGTAGCTATTAAATTGGCTCAGAGATGTATATGGCCAATCTAGTAACATTAGTGTTCCTACTCTGATACAGAAAGATATCAAGTGGTGGCTATTAAATTGGCCCAGAGATATATATGGCCAATCTAGTAACATTAGTGTTCCTACTCTGGTACAGAAAGATATCAAGTGGTGGCTATTAAATTGGCTCAGAGATGTATATGGCCAATCTAGTAACATTAGTGTTCCTACTCTGATACAGAAAGATATCAAGTGGTAGCTATTAAATTGGCTCAGAGATGTATATGGCCAATCTAGTAACATTAGTGTTCCTACTCTGGTACAGAAAGATATCTTGTGGTAGCTATTAAATTGGCTCAGAGATGTATATGGCCAATCTAGTAACATTAGTGTTCCTACTCTGATACAGAAAGATATCAAGTGGTGGCTATTAAATTGGCTCAGAGATGTATATGGCCAATCTAGTAACATTAGTGTTCCCACTCTGGTACAGAAAGATATCAAGTGGTGGCTATTAAATTGGCTCAGAGATGTATATGGCCAATCTAGTAACATTAGTGTTCCTACTCTGGTACAGAAAGATATCAAGTGGTGACTATTAAATTGGCTCAGAGATATATATGGCCAATCTAGTAACATTAGTGTTCCTACTCTGATACAGAAAGATATCAAGTGGTGGCTATTAAATTGGCTCAGAGATGTATATGGCCAATCTAGTAACATTAGTGTTCCTACTCTGGTACAGAAAGATATCAAGTGGTAGCTATTAAATTGACTCAGAGATGTATATGGCCAATCTAGTAACATTAGTGTTCCTACTCTGGTACAGAAAGATATCAAGTGGTGGCTATTAAATTGGCTCAGAGATGTATATGGCCAATCTAGTAACATTAGTGTTCCTACTCTGATACAGAAAGATATCAAGTGGTGTCTATTAAATTGGCTCAGAGATGTATATGGCCAATCTAGTAACATTAGTGTTCCTACTCTGGTACAGAAAGATATCAAGTGGTGACTATTAAATTGGCTCAGAGATGTATATGGCCAATCTAGTAACATTAGTGTTCCTACTCTGGTACAGAAAGATATCAAGTGGTGACTATTAAATTGGCTCAGAGATGTATATGGCCAATCTAGTAACATTAGTGTTCCTACTCTGGTACAGAAAGATATCAAGTGGTGGCTATTAAATTGGCTCAGAGATGTATATGGCCAATCTAGTAACATTAGTGTTCCTACTCTGATACAGAACGATATCAAGTGGTGGCTATTAAATTGGCTCAGAGATGTATATGGCTAATCTAGTAACATTAGTGTTCCTACTCTGGTACAGAAAGATATCAAATGGTGGCTATTAAATTGGCTCAGAGATGTATATGGCCAATCTAGTAACATTAGTGTTCCTACTCTGGTACAGAAAGATATCAAGTGGTGGCTATTAAATTGGCTCAGAGATGTATATGGTCAATCTAGTAACATTAGTGTTCCTACTCTGGTACAGAAAGATATCTAGTGGTAGCTATTAAATTGGCTCAGAGATGTATATGGCCAATCTAGTAACATTAGTGTTCCTACTCTGGTACAGAAAGATATCAAGTGGTGGCTATTAAATTGGCTCAGAGATGTATATGGCCAATCTAGTAACATTAGTGTTCCTACTCTGATACAGAAAGATATCAAGTGGTAGCTATTAAATTGGCTCAGAGATGTATATGGCCAATCTAGTATCATTAGTGTTCCTACTGTGGTACAGAAAGATATCTTGTGGTGGCTATTAAATTGGCTCAGAGATGTATATGGCCAATCTAGTAACATTAGTGTTCCTACTCTGGTACAGAAAGATATCAAGTGGTAGCTATTAAATTGGCCCAGAGATGTATATGGCCAATCTAGTAACATTAGTGTTCCTACTCTGGTACAGAAAGATATCAAGTGGTAGCTATTAAATTGGCTCAGAGATGTATATGGCCAATCTAGTAACATTAGTGTTCCTACTCTGGTACAGAAAGATATCAAGTGGTAGCTATCTGTTTTGCCATTATACAATATAATTTCAATGATGTTTTATGAGGAATGGTCTAGACCTGATGAACTTTTTTCCAGTGATGCTTGTTTGACTGGTTGTGGTGGTTCGTTCAAGGGAAACCTTTTTCATACAGTATTTCCAGAGTTTATTTTGGATGCTAAATTACACATTAACTGGCTTGAATTGTTGTCTATTATGAGTTTTGACTTTCCCTTTGTAAGATTGTTCGGAGTTCGGTAATTTTGTTATTACCCTTATTTATTATCGTATGCCTAAAAATGTGGGCACGATACATTAGAGGGAAAATAATACGAATTATGTGTGACAATAAAACGTCAGTTACTGTAATAAATACAGGAATGTCTAGAAATTCCTTTTTGCAGAATTGTTTAAAGGAATTATGTTTTATAGCAGCTATACATGAATTTGAAGTGTGTGCTGTACATTTAGCTGGATCTGAAAATAGAATAGCTGACTTTTTATCTAGATGGCACTTATCAAACGAATTCAAAGACAAGTTTTATACTTCAGTAGATTGTAATTCACATGATTACATTGCAGAAGACTTATTTTTTAAGTTTACTCATGATTGGTGACATTTATAAGATGTGATTCTATTTTGATTAAGGTTTATTTTTAAAATTTAAATACCTTTCAGAGTCTGAACTTTCACAGTTAAAGAAAGACGTTAAAGAATCTACTAGCTGCTTATGCTTTTGGAGCAAAGAAAAACTTGCTCCTTTGCATTTATTTTAAACTTTCTTGTTTTCCTGTCAGTTTGTCTACGATATGTTGCTATGCTCAAATTCCTCAGTAGATCATTAAAATCTGTGGATTCCATCAGAAATTACATCAATGGAGTCAGAATTTTGCATTTATATTTGGACTACCCTTTTCCAGATTTAGAAAATTTTGTATATAAACTTCTTATAAAAGAATTGGTGAAAACAACATTTTCCAAGATGTGCTTTACCAATCACCCCAGATATGTTATTGGAGATGGTAAAGTTTTTAGATTTATATGATCCGTCAGATTGTGTTTTTAGATTTATATGATCCGTCAGATTGTGTTTTTAGATTTATATGATCCGTCAGATTGTGTTTTTAGATTTATATGATCCGTCAGATTGTGTTTTTAGATTTATATGATCCGTCAGATTGTGTTTTTAGATTTATATGATCCGTCAGATTGTGTTTTTAGATTTATATCATCCGTCAGATTGTGTTTTTAGATTTATATGATCCGTCAGATTGTGTTTTTAGATTTATATCATCCGTCAGATTGTGTTTTTAGATTTATATGATCCGTCAGATTGTGTTTTTAGATTTATATCATCCGTCAGATTGTGTTTTTAGATTTATATGATCCGTCAGATTGTGTTTTTAGATTTATATGATCCGTCAGATTGTGTTTTTAGATTTATATCATCCGTCAGATTGTGTTTTTAGATTTATATCATCCGTCAGATTGTGTTTTTAGATTTATATCATCCGTCAGATTGTGTTTTTAGATTTATATCATCCGTCAGATTGTGTTTTTAGATTTATATGATCCGTCAGATTGTGTTTTTAGATTTATATGATCCGTCAGATTGTGTTTTTAGATTTATATCATCCGTCAGATTGTGTTTTTAGATTTATATCATCCGTCAGATTGTGTTTTTAGATTTATATCATCCGTCAGATTGTGTTTTTAGATTTATATCATCCGTCAGATTGTGTTTTTAGATTTATATCATCCGTCAGATTGTGTTTTTAGATTTATATGATCCGTCAGATTGTGTTTTTAGATTTATATGATCCGTCAGATTGTGTTTTTAGATTTATATGATCCGTCAGATTGTGTTTTTAGATTTATATGATCCGTCAGATTGTGTTTTTAGATTTATATCATCCGTCAGATTGTGTTTTTAGATTTATATCATCCGTCAGATTGTGTTTTTAGATTTATATCATCCGTCAGATTGTGTTTTTAGATTTATATGATCCGTCAGATTGTGTTTTTAGATTTATATGATCCGTCAGATTGTGTTTTTAGATTTATATGATCCGTCAGATTGTGTTTTTAGATTTATATCATCCGTCAGATTGTGTTTTTAGATTTATATGATCCGTCAGATTGTGTTTTTAGATTTATATGATCCGTCAGATTGTGTTTTTAGATTTATATCATCCGTCAGATTGTGTTTTTAGATTTATATGATCCGTCAGATTGTGTTTTTAGATTTATATCATCCGTCAGATTGTGTTTTTAGATTTATATGATCCGTCAGATTGTGTTTTTAGATTTATATCATCCGTCAGATTGTGTTTTTAGATTTATATGATCCGTCAGATTGTGTTTTTAGATTTATATGATCCGTCAGATTGTGTTTTTAGATTTATATCATCCGTCAGATTGTGTTTTTAGATTTATATGATCCGTCAGATTGTGTTTTTAGATTTATATGATCCGTCAGATTGTGTTTTTAGATTTATATGATCCGTCAGATTGTGTTTTTAGATTTATATGATCCGTCAGATTGTGTTTTTAGATTTATATGATCCGTCAGATTGTGTTTTTAGATTTATATCATCCGTCAGATTGTGTTTTTAGATTTATATGATCCGTCAGATTGTGTTTTTAGATTTATATCATCCGTCAGATTGTGTTTTTCGGTGTATTTTTTTATTTGCCTTCTTTTTAATGTCAAGAAAGTTCCTGATTCCGTGCATTCTTTTGATGCTAAGTTTTTATTAATAAGGGCGTAGCTATAGTAGCTTTTGAATGGACTAAGACCATTCAATCTCGTGTGAGAGAAGATTAAAAATTCCAGTAGTTAACATTCCTGGCTCCGTTCTTTGTCCTGTTAATGCATATATCCGCATGTGTAAAGTTATTCCAGCACCAGACGATTCACCCGCCTTTGTTCTTCGGAAACACTCCAGATTAGTACCTGTTACATATCCTCAATTTCTAAGTAAACTGAGATACATCATTAATAAGACGGGGCGTGTATCTGAGTTATTTTCTTCTCACAGTTTTAGGAGAGGTGGAGCCACATTTGCCTTCCGCTCGCACATACCTTCTGAATTAATACAATTGCATGGGGATTGGGCGAGCGACGCTTATAAAGTTTATTTGGAATTCTCCTTAGCTGACAACATTTTAGTTGCTAAAGATATGGCAAATTATATTTAATTTTATTTCAGTGGCCCTTCGAGATACAAAAAGGGTTCTAGTATTTATAGACTCCATCGGGAAATATTTGGAGGACATTTGGTACATGGAGCTTGTTGCAGTTAGTGGAGCTAGAATTAATTCCATGAAGACCATGATCAAAAATAAAAAGATAAATTTGTCTTTATATTCACATATTATAATACATTTAGGCACTAATGATGTTGTAAATAGTACTACAGATAAAATTATTGCTGATTTTAGAGAGCTCATTCTTCTTATTAAAAGTACTGATAGTTTGTTAAAAAAACATTATTTCATCTATACTACCCAGACCAGTTGATTTTAATTACACAGGTCCTAAATGTAAACGTATTAATTTGTTATTATGTAAAATATGTTCTCAATATAATGTACATTTTATTCGATCATATAAAAGATTTTTTAATAAAGCATTACCAGTAAGGTTATTATATGCAATTAAAGATGGTGGCCTTCATCTTAATGAAGCAGGACAGTATGAGCTTCGTAGATGTTTGCAACATGCTATAAATCATATGTAATTAAATTTCATATTTTTAGTTATTTTATTTATTTGTGTTTTGTTTACCTATTACAGTAATCAGCCTTTAAGGAAGTGTTTAATTCCTTAGGTTTCTGGGAATTTTCAAGGGAGTGACTCATCCTTTGGATTCCTAATTTATTGATGTAAGGGTCTACTTTCAGGGGAGTGTCCGATTCATCCCCTTGGTAGTTCTAACAGTTGAAGGAGTGTTTCATCCTTTATGTTTGGAGTTGAATTTTCAAGGAAGTGTCTCATTTCTTGGATTCAATCGTTATCACGTTAATAGGATTATGTATCTATCTATATTTCATTTTAATATCTTTATCAATTCAAAATTTCCTTACTGATTTTATTAATGTATTTGTTTGGCGTGCTTGTTTGGCGGATTTTATAAAGTTTTGTAGCCCGCCTATTTAAATGTTTTTGTGTCTTGTCTTGTTTCATATCGGCCAAAATAAACGTATATTATATAATTTGTTTCATATTCAAATCAAGTAATTACACACAGTTATAAGACAGAGTTGGGGGTTATTGTGTTTACCACCACTTTCAACAATATTTCAGTCATACTGTGGCGGGTTATATTTCAGTTATACTGTGACGAGTTATATTTCAGTTATACTGTGGCGAGTTATATTTCAGTTATACTGTGGCGGGTTATATTTCAGTTATACTGTGGCGGGTTATATTTGAGCTATACTGTGGCGGGTTATATTTCAGTTATACTGTGGCGAGTTATATTTCAGTTATACTGTGGCGAGTTATATTTCAGTTATACTGTGGCGTGTTATATTTGAGCTATACTGTGGCGGGTTATATTTCAGTTATACTATGGCGAGTTATATTTCAGCTATACTGTGGCGAGTTATATTTCAGCTATACTGTGGCGGGTTATATTTCAGTTATACTGTGGCGGGTTATATTTCAGCTATACTGTGGCGGGTTATATTTGAGCTATACTGTGGCGGGTTATATTTCAGTTATACTGTGACGAGTTATATTTCAGCTATACTGTGGTGAGTTATATTTCAGTTATACTGTGGCGGGTTATATTTCAGTTATACTGTGGCGAGTTATATTTCAGTTATACTGTGGCGGGTTATATTTGAGCTATACTGTGGCGGGTTATATTTCAGTTATACTGTGGCGGGTTATATTTCAGCTATACTGTGGCGGGTTATATTTGAGCTATACTGTGGCGGGTTATATTTCAGTTATACTGTGACGAGTTATATTTCAGCTATACTGTGGTGAGTTATATTTCAGTTATACTGTGGCGGGTTATATTTCAGCTATACTGTGGCGGGTTATATTTCAGTTATACTGTGGCGGGTTATATTTGAGCTATACTGTGGCGGGTTATATTTCAGCTATACTGTGGCGAGTTATATCACATGTGTTGTTTTTAATACAGTATAACACTGCAAGCTCTAAGCCGGTTAATCCCAGTACATTAGAAACCTTTTATCACAAAGTCGGATATGCGGTTTTCTTTGATAACGCGACGATAATAGTTGGTCCATTTAACCCATGATATTCCGCACTCGATAAATAGTCTTTCAGCTGCTGCGATTAGGGAATCGGATGAACCACCCCCGCACTCGATATGACATTTGTGCTGCAGCGATTGGAAGATCGAACCCATGATTTATCGCACTCGATATAGGTTTTTGCTTTGCAGCGACTGGCAGATAAAATCAACGATCTACCGGACATGATATTGTCTTTATATATATAGTTATTGGGGGATAGATCGAACGATCTCCGACCTCGATATAATATTTTGTCTGCAGCAAGTTGAGGATCGAACCCACGATTTTCTGGACTTTGAATAGTCTTTTTTGTTTGCAGCGACTGCAGGATCGAACTATCTACTTCCGCACTCGATATAGCTTTGTTCTGTAGCGACTGGGAGATTGTCACACTTCATATAACATTTGTTTTGCAGAGATTTTGGGATCTCAGAGAACCCACGATCTTACACGCTCGACCCAACACAACAGTCATTGTACTACCGTAAAAGTCGATCTGATGTCTTCTATTAACACATTAATTGTCCATTTAATTCCAATCTATTTTATTATCCAAACATTTAATAGACTTTCACCTTAGAGATAATCAGTATAGATTGTGTCATTATTACTATGTTTGTGTTATTTGTCTCTAACGTCATGGGGTTTGACAGCGTGCATTGGAAATTGTGCTATTTGCATACTATCAATAGACACAATATATAAACAATATACGTTCATTGTTGACTAATATAAGGGATTAGGGCTTATGCTGTTTAATGTCACTGTTTCAGCTATATCGTGGTGGTAAGTTTTATTGGTGGAAGAATGCGCGGAGAATTCCACCGACCTGCCGGCAATCGCTGATAAACTTTATCACATAATGTTGTATCGAGTACACATCATAATAAACGGGATTCAAACTCACAACGTAAGTGTTGATAGGCACTGATTGTATTGGATGTTGTTAATCCAACTACCATGCGAGCACGACAACGACGGTCCCTTCGGCATATATGAGTCTATGTGTACGAGCAATAGAAACAGATAGTAAAGGCAGACTCTGACTCACTTCGCTTTCCTGTTTCGATGAGAGTGCAAATACATTGTATAATTGCAGGGCTGCAATGTCACAAATAAAAGTAAGCTATCGTAGTGGTATAGATAGTATGGTAGTATATGATCTAAGTTTAGATCGGTGACTTTCACCATTAGAGGTGTGAGTTTGTTTGGCGCCAATGTCGAGATATGTGCTAGATATAACTTTCTCTTTAAGTTTGCCAGTGACTTGTGTCGGTGATTTTATGTGGTAATTCCAACTATAAGGTACTATATACGACATCACGTTTGTCAGTGACTTGTGTCCGTTGTTTTCTGCGGGTACACCGGTTTCCTCCACTACTAGGGTATTCTATGCGATATGTGATAAAGTTTGTCAGTGACTTGTGTTGGTGGTTTTCTGTGAATACTCCACTAATAAGGTACTATATGATATTACATTGTATGCGATAACGTTTGTCTGTAATTTGTGTCGGGGGTTTTCTGTGGGTACACCGGTTTCCGCCAGCAATATGGTACTATATACTACATCACGTGATAAAATTTGTCAGTGACTTTTGTCGGTGGTTTTCTGTGGATACACCGGTTTCCTCCAGATATAGGGCACTATATCCAACATCACGCGAGAAAGCTTGTGGGTTTTATCCCCGATCGGGTCAAACCAAAGAGTATAAAATTGTTATTTTTTGCTTCTCCACTAAGCACACAGTATTGAGGAGTAAGTGCAAAGACTGTTTGACTCGAAATCAGGATAACATATCCGAGTGGAGAGGCATGTCTACCCGCGGACTGTTTTTTCAGAGAACTAAGCGTGTTGGTTTAGTACAAAGCCGACATCAGCATCATCTCATCGAATGCAACTTGTTCTCGCCATGACATAGCAATCTCCCACTCACTCTTTCTAACATCATATATCATACAACACAAAACCTTTTATTCCCATTCGGATACTCTCTACTTCTTCATAAACTTATAATTTTAAACTGGTTGTCGGTAAATGTTAGTCTTTACCCTACTATTATGTTGTCCATGGTTTTGTTCTCAATCCTTGTGATAGTTTTATTATTTGAAGCGAATCTGTGCAACTTCTTAATCGTTTATCTATGGAGACCCATTTACCAAGATAGAAGGTTTGGGATCCCATTAACCAGTTTATCCCCGTCACATATTTGTGCATGTCCCAAGACAGGACATGGATTTCTAACGTCATATGTCGTGGTCTTTGTATAAGTTCGGTGAGTAAACGTAAAAGGCGATTGTTGATATTGGTGAAATTGTTGACCATCACTGTTTAAACTTTCTTTTAATAATATTTTCGATTGGATTGTGACTTTTTGTACTGTTTCATCCAATGTTAGTTATATATTTGTACTGATGGATTGTCGCTTTTCCATATCTCAGATCAATGCCATTTGTTGGTACAATTGCATTGCAGCTTTTGCATTGTTCCTCAATAAAATGCAAATGAAATACTACCACACCGTCGAAACATTTCTGAAATCCAACACAAAAATCATAGAAAGAAAAAACGATACCCACTAGTTTAGTTTAATATTATTTTATTGCAAATAAAACAGCAATGGGACAAAAGGTTATCACAACTTATGTCCTCTCCCTACAAATAAAACAGCAATGGGATTGGACAAAAAGTTATCACAACTTATGTCCTCTCCCTACAAATAAAACAGCAATGGGATTGGACAAAAAGTTATCACAACTTATGTCCTCTCCCTACAAATAAAACAGCAATGGGATTGGACAAAAAGTTATCACAACTTATGTCCTCTCCCTACAAATAAAACAGCAATGGGATTGGACAAAAAGTTATCACAACTTATGTCCTCTCCCTACAAATAAAACAGCAATGGGATTGGACAAAAAGTTATCACAACTTATGTCCTCTCCCTACAAATAATACACATATAATAATGTCAACAAAAATAGCACATACACAAATATAAAATAATATTTAACACAATATAGTGAAACATGGGAAATAAATTGATGTTGATGTAGGCCAGATGACCGACCACTGATTAGAATCTTTTTGTTTGTCTAATATATGCTCGAACTTTATTGAAGATATTAGAATTTTCGTTTATACTAATTTCATCGTTTCCAAAGAGTATTAAATGTTTCTATATTTTTGTTGGTTTCTCTTAAGTTTCTAAAAAGACAATATCTCTCGTTTTGGTATAATGGACATGCCATTAGATAATGAATTAAATCTTCATACGGTGCACCACATTGACATTTGGGGTCATTTGTAATGTTTATGCGATATAAATCAGAATTCAATGAACTACATTGATGGCGTAGTCTAGCATGGAGTATGCTTAATTTTCTGGACCCTTCACCATAATACTCCGTAGATTTAACAGTTTTTTCTTTAATTCTAGATTTAAAACATGATATATTTGGGCTATTTCTAACATTTAGATCTAAATTGTTCCATAATGAAACAGTAGATGGTATAAAGGATGTCAAAGACATTCTGAGTCTACTTCTTGGTGTTGTATAGTTTTCATTGTTTCGGAGATTATGATCACTGATACTAGATACTGTAGGAGGTAGACAATTACACAAGTATTGAGGACATACTTTATTATGCATTTTGTAAAATGTTGTCAGTTTGCGAGATTTACGTCTACAAGACAAAGGTTCTCATCCCGTTTCATAGTAAAGAGAGTCTCTACTTGCAAATTTTTGTAGTCCTGTAACTATTCTAGCTGATTCTAATTGCACTTTTTCGAGTTTTGCTACTTCTCGTTCAAAACACCCACCCCATACCTCGCAAGCATATTCTAATGTTGGCCTTATGAAGGTAAGACATATATTTGATAGAGTTTGTTTGGAAAGAGTAAATTTTAGTTTTCTGAGAACATTAACCTGTTTGAAAGCGGTATTTACAATTTATCAATATGGTTTGTCCAATTTCCATCTGATGCAAAAGTTAATCACAAATGTTTATGGGTTTTTACAATTTCGACCGGTTCCCCATTAAATCGTAGGTCTAAATGTGGTACAGCACTAGTTGAGATAACTAGGGCTTTAGTCTTTTTAGGATTAAAATCTACTAACCACAGTTTTGCCCATTCGTTTAATTTTGATAAATCATTATTAATATCAGATTTCATAATATCATAGTTTCTACCGAAGTAAGATAGTGAAGTGTCATCAGCAAATAAGCGTGCTAGATTACCCAAGTTGTCTGTTATATCGTTTATGTAGAGTAGAAAAAGAAGAGGTTCAAGTACCGATCCTTGGGGAACACCAGCTTTGACAGTATTGGGGTTTGAACATTCATTATTAACAACTACCTTTTGCTTTCTATCACTAACATAGTCATCTAGCCAGTGTAGAAGATCACCAGTGATACCATAGGATTGCAGTTTTTTTTATCAAGGCTTTATGCCAAACCCTATCAAATGCCTTTGATATATCACAAAATACAATAATAGATGATAATCTATTATCGATATTTTTGCAAATATTATGGTAAATTTCAAGTAACTGGTAAACGGTAGAATGTCCAGGTAAAAATCCAGACTGATATGAATATAATAATGAATGTTCAATAATATAATAATATAATTGTAGATATATTTATATACTACACGTTCCATCACTTTCCCAACACAGCTAAGAAGTGAGATGGGCCTATAATTTGAGGGACTGCTTTTGTCATCCTTTTTAAAAGAAGGCATGACTCTAGCTAATTTCCAGTCAGATGGAAATTTACAGGTTCGTAACGAATACCTAAACATAATACTCAGTGGTAATCATATAGTTTTAGAAGTTGCCTTCAGCATTTGGTGGCTAATACCATCATCTCCACAGGCTTTGCCAATTTGAAGAGATTGGAGAATGTCTTTCACATCTTGAATGTTCACATCTATATTTGATAATATAGCGTGTGTTCGTGGAACTACATTTGGGGGCTCTCTATTAGAATCATTAATAGATGTAATAGAGCAAAAATATTGGTTAAGAAGATCGGCCTTTGTCTTGTCTTCATATACTAATTCACCTGTTGATCCATTGTACAAAGGGGGTATAGTGTAGTTATTTCCTGTTCCTTTCATCATTCGTTTGACAAATGTCCAGTAAGATTTTGAGTTTTTGCTCTGAAGAGAATTTACTAGTTCCTTTGCACTCAGGAAGAATTGTTCGCGGGCATACTTAATCATATTATTAACTTTATTTCGTTGCGATTTATATTTTTGCAGAGATTGATTAGATTGATTTTTCCTAGCTAATTTGTGTAATCGATTACGAGTACGTATTTCTTTCCTAATTTCTGAGTTAAACTAGGGTTTATCATTTAATCTTATTCTTACTAATCTTGAGGGTATTCCTCTCCCAACCATCTCAAGATACTTGTGCGTAAACCTATTAGATATGTCTTCTATATCCGTGCTTTTATGCAGGAATTGTTCCCATTGGAATTCCAATATTTCATTATTTATTTTATTAAAGTCTGCTTTTATATATAGCCAAACTTTTCTCATTTTAGATCTCTTCAGTAAACAATGTATTTTTATATTTATTAAAGTTGCATCATGATCACTTATATCCCTGTTGACACTGATTACTTCAGAGTCTATGACAATATCTAAGTTGGACACTAGGATTGGATCAAGAAGAGCACCATTCCTTGTGGGTTCTTTAATTACATTCGTGAGATTAAATTCAGAAATAATTTCTAATAATTTGTTGTTGTTTTCACGTAATAAATCAACATTCAAATCACCATTTATGATTATGTTTGATGTATAATTCATAGCTTGTTCTATAGAGTATTCAAAGTTTTCCCAAAATGCAGCCACAGACCCAGGTAGTCTGTAAACAGTGCATATTAGAATTTAAAAATTTGGAATAATAACTTCATACCAAATTATCTCTCCTGAGGCAAAGTTTAAATCGTATCTAAGTTTCACACAAATATCCTGTGATGTGTATACGAGAACACCTCCCCCAAAACAATTTCTATCTTTCCTTAATATTTGATCAGAAAACCCATCAATTAATATATCATTATCAATTACCAACTGATGCGATTCCTATACATGTATTTGTACGATAGGATAGTAATGTTGTAATGTTTCATCTAATGTTATTCATACATCTCCAAAGTCTGATATATCTAAAATCGTGTATCTATGAAATTATCTTCGGATCTACAACTGGGTATATTATTCCGTTTCGTTCCTGTATTGAAACAACAATGCCGCCCTCTGGTGCTGATGTAACCACAAAGCAATTGCTTGAACATTAATCTGAAATTTTCACTCAGAAAACACAATATTATGAAGTTAATCGGTGACGTACCTTGAAAAATAACATGGCCAATTGCAATTTGCTCCGCGTGGCTTGGAGTAATTCTTATGTTATAAACATGGCTAAGCATCAAACTGATCCAGACGGAAAGTTCAATGAGAACGATGAAGACAACCATTAAAATAACCGTTAAATCTAAACGCTCAAGTGACTGTGTTGATCTTAACCTTTGATCCAAACACGAGAAATTACGTTTACGCCATTTTTTAACACTTTTTAATTTCATAATTAAGAGAATAGTGAATACTATTAGAATAAAACACGGAAGCAGTGCTACAAATACGATACGTAATATATTTTCGGTCTGTGTTGCTGCTGGAATCTGTGATCGTGCGCATGCGTTCATAGATTTGTTTGAAGTTTTGCCAATATGAGATACTATTCTAAATTTAGATTGTGTGTACGTATCCATCTGAGTGCACACACTTAACACGAAAATTACTACGCATAATTTAATTCCATTCCTTACTGTACATAATGTATTCGCTCGTAAAGGAAACGTCACAACAATAAACCTTTCAACTGCCAGTCCTATTGTTAAGTGAAGAGACGCCACGTGAAATACACCGGGTAATATCATCTGCATAAAATGATGCACGTAACACCATTCTAGAGTCAGATATCCAGTCTTCCCATCGTAACCATACACATAAATATTAAAAGGGGCAGAAACCAATCCGGTAAGACAATCTGCTATTGCTATGGCAACCATAATAACATGGGTTGATTTTCGGAACTTCCCTTTGATTAATGTCGTGATCAATAAAATGTTTATTAACACAACAATAATGTTGATGATTGGAGCTAATTTTCCGTAATAAAAATATTCATTACTTTTAACATAGTGCTTCAAATTAAACGCCCTTCGCTTTTTACTTGTAATATTCATCACTGGTAATGGACTCAATCCTGTATCATTTATCATTCTGCTAATGTAGATTTATATCTTCAATGTAGGAATTTTACCAGTCGTATACTAGTTCAACAAGATGCAACAATAAACAAATTTCATCTGAAAGGAAACATATAATTAAATAATGCCATGCAATTGGGATTGTGTCTCTTTCTACCATTTTGCAATTGGATTTTGAACATGCTCTGACAGTGTGGTAATTTCTGTTTTTCATTTTTTGCCTATACATTGTACAATTATGTAATTTTAACGCTATACATATTCGTTGGATGCCTATGTTCGGTTATTTAGTAGCTATCATCAAGGACACGAAATTCGCTCTCTAAAATAATTCATTGAGCCCGAAATAACGGTTACCACAGATACCTTGACCTACAACTCGAAATTGCCAATGAGGGTTGGATAAAAACGAAACTATACTTGAACTTTCCATTTATATGTAGCAACATTCCAGCACCTGCATTTTGAATATATCTCTCTCAGTTGATACGATATTCAAAAGCTTGTGATTCCTACATAAAAGATTGCTTCTAACATGGAAGCCGCTGAACTAAGGGTTCCTAGTGGTTAAGTTAAAGTCATCCCTTCGAAAATTTTACTGTCGCCACCATGATTTGGTTAACCGCTATGAAATATACTTGTATGTGTTACAGATGGCACGGATATGTTCAGTTTGTCGTATTTATAATCCGTTCCTTTCCTCATTCATGGCATTAGTGAAACCTTCGTTCACCCTTGGTTTGTAGTGGAGCTCTTTAGTTTATTTAAGATCATTGTTTGTCATATTGTCATTTTCTTGTGGTCATTGTATTACGGATTCTGATTACCCATTTGGTATCTTTAAACTTTTCTTTCAATACAAAACGGCATTTAGAAAAGTAAATATAAATTATTGATACAACCACATTGAGAATTTTTTAAAAAATCGTGAATTCACGAATTGTGATATCAACGAAAATGATTCAACTTACAATAATACATGTATATGAATTAACGAAAAAGACAAATAATGTTGACGTGTTGTGTTTGTAATTAGAAAGACGTCTCTACAATGAACCGAAATTGTACTGGACCATACTGATAATCATGATTGGATATGGTATATAGACTTGATTTTGACAACGAGGGACAGTCACGGACCAAGATTAATATCACGCATTATGACTTCGATTTTCCAACAGTTATTTGTCCTTTCTTGCGTTCTTCCTGAACGGGTTGCGTGTATCCCATTAGATACTCTGTTCTAGACCTTACAATCATTAAAAGGAAGGCTGATATTGTAATATTGCTTAATCACAGCAACGCCACGCCTATTAAGTCTTTTTTAACCAACATAGACTGGTGGATTCATAGATAATTCCTGGTCGTGATAGTTATCCAACAGCTGAACATATACCCTATTAATATATTCAATGGAGGTTTGGCGCTTTAAAATCTGATTCAACCCACCATTTCTTTAGAAATGCCTGTACCAAGTCAGGGTCATTACGGTTTTTCACAGTTTTCCGTTTGTTGACTGATTTTGTCTGTTTATATACTTATGAGTTTTGACTTTCCCTTTGTGAGATTGTTCGAAGTTCGGTAATTTTGTTATTACCCTTATTTATATTAGTAATGTATGTTTATTGATGCAAATAAGCATACACAAAAAGGAACCAATATAAGAAAAATATATGCAAAATAATAATAATAATAATAATAATAATAGTATAATAATAATAATAATAATAATAATAATAATAATAATAATAATAGTAATAATGATAAATTTAAGAAAAATAAAAAAAATTATTTTGAAAACAAAACAAAAAAAACAAAAAAAACTTAGATATTGTTGAAAGTGGCGTTAAACACCATAAAACTAATCTAACAATTAAAAAAAACATACCTGTCTGTATGTTGTCTATAGAAGTGTTGATGTTCAAAATAAATTATTACCTGCGCATGATTGCTTAGAACGAAATCAAAGTAATTGAACAGTTTGAAAATACCTAGGGGTTAATCAAAAGCTGTAAATCGATGAAAACAGAAATCAAATCGCCACAATATTTATCTTTAATTTGAAATGCTGTAGAATGATTCTCACTTACGGTTCTAGGTAGCAATGGTAAACACAATAAAATGTTAAAACTAATTGTTACAAGTTTATTCTAGCAAAATTAACAATTTTGTTATATACGGTCACTGACCAACATTTAGTTTTCTGGTATCCGATTCATGTTCTGATCGTTTTCAATGGTGTCCTCTACCACGTCCTCCCTTATATGGTTGCCGTTTCTTATCGTCGTCCAACATGAATGTGATACCAGAAAAGCAATTTATCCTGTTCTATTTGAGCAGTCAAGTTGCTTTGAATGGATATGTTTTTGTTACATAGTCATTGAGAAAAGAGGTGTACAGTGTGCATTGAGTGTGGCACTCTCCACAAAACGTTATCCACTATGTTCCCCGATATGGTTTTCTGTACTATAAGCTGACATTGACAGGGTTACCCCTATCCGTTACCCAGATACTAGCTGAGCAGGTCTGTGGGTGTGAGTCCTGGGAACCTTCACACGAAAGGAATAAGATAATGAAAGTCAAGCATAATTTTATGAATTGCCTGTGTTTTTGTTTTTGAGGAAACTTTCTATAGAACCTTCCATAGGGGATTCCGTGGTCAAATGGAGTTAGAGAATATTTTTCAATTGGACAATCACAAACAAGAACCACTTAATATGGCGGCCATATATATTAGTTGTACGATCGGCACGAAATATGGCAATTCGGTACAGGATTCCATATATCATTCCTACAATATAACAATTCATTGTGCCTCCTAGTTTCAGAGGAGAAGATTCTTTCAATTTCAGCTAATCAGCTTTGTCCAACCAGGATGAAATGAGGAAATCTTATAGAGGACTTTCAGTAGATGCTTCCTGTAAAATATCGCTTTATTTGGGCAAGCGGTTTCATAGGAGAAGATTTTTTTAAATCGACCAACCAGAAAAAAATATGACGGCACATGTTTGTTAACTGATAGGACCGAAATGAGCAATCTTTATAGAGGACCTACCCTGTATCTGTTCATTTGGCCAAGCGGTGTCAGAGAAGACGATTTTTAAGAGATGGACCAACCATAAACAACAATTAACAATGGCGGCCATATTTGTTACTGGATCGGGATGAGTAATCTTTGTAGAAGACCTTCCATGGATGCTTCCTACCAAGTGCTGGTTCATTTGACCAAGCGGTTTCAGAGGAGAAGATTAAAATATGAAAGGTTAACAGACAGACGACTGTAATGACAAAAGATCATCTGGTCGTTGGCCAGGTAACGGAAAAATCGTATAAATAGTCGCTACCCTTAGCACACAAATACATGACCGCGCAGTTTCCTTGTTTGGCATAGACACTTCAATAAAAAGTGGCAGGGTTAAAATAGTTTTATGGGCCCAAACCTTGGTAGTTCTCATGTGGGTTAACCCAATGGAATGTAAATGAACCGACTCATTGTTTTATAACTTGTTGTTCTTATTCCATTATAATCTGCAACACGAAAATAAGGTATAGATGCCATAAAAAAAACATAGCTACGGCAAAATAACAAACAAACAAACCAAAACACTTTTATTTGATCTTAAGAGAAAACTTATGTTTAAACAATGTGACCTGGTTTTGGTGTGTTATGTTGTAAGTTCTGTTTTCTATGTTAATTATCCACAATATTAAAGAAAATTAGGTTTATCACTTATGTAAAGAAAACTTTCTTTAATTCCTTTATCAAAGTACATGATATCTGTATTTCATTATCAATGAATTTATTTATCAATTTAATTCTTTATTTATTTAAATAGGATTGGTGTCTACGAGCGTGTTTCCTCGTTCCTCCTTCAAATGTATTTATTAGCCACTTGTCATTCAGTCAAATGGTAGTATAAATCAACTTTAATCAAATTCATGTGGTTTTTAAAGACGTTTGAACTGAAAGTAAACATGCAGACATTTTACGGTAACCTCCCGATGGAACATCAAGGTATAACACATAGAGCCTAGTTTTTCGGATAAACCTCCCGATAGAACCCAAGGTATAACACATAGAGCCTAGTTTTTCTGCTCAACCTCCCAATGGAACCTCAAGGTATAACACATAGAGCCTAGTTTTTTCTGCTCAACCTCCCGATGGAACCTCGACGTATAACACATAGAGCCTAGTTTTTCTGCTCAACCTCCCAATGGAACCTCGACGTATAACACATAGAGCCTAGTTTTTCTGCTCAACCTCCCAATGGAACCTCAAGGTATAACACATAGAGCCTAGTTTTTTCTGCTCAACCTCCCAATGGAACCTCAAGGTATAAAACATAGAGCCTAGTTTTTCTGCTCAACCTCCCAAGGGAACCTCAAGGTATAAAACATAGAGCCTAGTTTTTCTGCTCAACCTCCCAAGGGAACCTCAAGGTATAACACATAGAGCCTAGTTTGTCTGCTCAACTTCCCAAGGGAACCTCACGATATAACAAATAGAGCCTAGTTGTTCGGCTGAACCTCCCGATGGAACCTCAAGGTATAACAAATAGATCCTAGTTTTTCGGATGAACCTCCCGATGGAAACTCATGGTATAGCACATAGAGCCTAATTTTTCTGTTGATTGTTTTAACCCTTCCGAATGCAGTGTCCGCTGGACAGGTTGTACAATAAGTGTCTTCGTTGTGGAAAGTGCCACGTTCCTAGTCCTGGCGTGTTTCATGGCAACTTTACTGCAGCTCGTGGAGAGGAATAATTTGTTGCGAGTGATTTGTTGATAACCCGTTTAAAGGTCAACATTAACCGCGCCCCTGACCCTATCCATTTACCCTCCCCCTCATTTATTTTTACTTGACAATCAAAACATTAACTTACATGTACAGGCCCATCACAATCTCGCTTATTTACGTGTATTGGGTTTTTTTTGTTAATTGCTTGCGTCATGAATATGGCTGGCATTTCCCCACAGATGACGCGAAATAAAAATCAACCAATCGATTAATAGAATTGTACCAACTAATTAACACTTTAAAGCATTGTCATTTGACAATTAACAGCTCTTCTTCTATTTTCATCTTGTTTACGACTTTATATCAACATTTTATTCTATATCTTACAACGTGCGTGTCATCTTCCTATTTTGATATACAGTCAGACCTGCCCATGAGATCACCTCTATTAAGTAGGCACCTCTATTAAGCAATCACCTCTAGTAAGCAGTCACCTGTATTAAAAGGTCACCTTCTTCTTATCCTGTCACAAACAAGTTCATATGAATTGAACCTCTTTTATGAGTTACCTGTCTTAAAAAACCACTTATGCTTTGTCCCAAAGGTGACCTCTTAATACAGGTTTGACTGTGATTATATTGTCTGTCCTTCCATTTACGGATTCTGCTTATCTCTTTTGAATCTTCAAACATTTCTTAATAAAATTATCCACTTTGTTACACGAAATAGAAAGATACATTTTAAATCCCTTCAGAAAATATCACTCAAACTTTAACTATTTTAAAAATATAATTATTTTGATATTTTGATATATTATATAAAATGAAAAGAAAGTTTAAACAATGATCGTCAACAATTCCACCAATATCAACAAAACAAAAGAAAGTTTAAACAGTGATGGTCAACAATTCCACCAATATCAACAAAACAAAAGAAAGTTTAAACAGTGATGGTCAACAATTCCACCAATATCAACAAAATAAAGATAGTTTAAACAGTGATGGTCAACAATTCCACCAATATCAACAAAACAAAAGATAGTTTGAACAGTGATGGTCAACAATTCCACCAATATCAACAAAACAAAAGACAGTTTAAACAGTGATGGTCAACAATTCCACCAATATCAACAAAACAAAAGACAGTTTGAACAGTGATGGTCAACAATTCCACCAATATCAACAAAACAAAAGACAGTTTTAACAGTGATGGTCAACAATTCCACCAATATCAACAAAACAAAGATAGTTTAAACAGTGATGGTCAACAATTCCACCAATATCAACAAAACAAAAGACAGTTTAAACAGTGATGGTCAACAATTCTACCAATATCAACAAAACAAAAGACAGTTTAAACAGTGATGGTCAACAATTCCACCAATATCAACAAAACAAAAGACAGTTTGAACAGTGATGGTCAACAATTCCACCAATATCAACAAAACAAAAGACAGTTTGAACAATGATGGTCAACAATTCCACCAATATCAACAAAACAAAAGACAGTTTGAACAGTGATGGTCAACAATTCCACCAATATCAACAAAACAAAGATAGTTTAAACAGTGATGGTCAACAATTCCACCAATATCAACAAAACAAAGATAGTTTAAACAGTGATGGTCAACAATTCTACCAATGTCAACAAAACAAAAGACAGTTTAAACAGTGATGGTCAACAATTCTACTAATGTCAACAAAACAAAAGACAGTTTGAACAGTGATGGTCAACAATTCCACCAATATCAACAAAACAAAGACAGTTTAAACAGTGATGGTCAACAATTCCACCAATATCAACAAAACAAAGAAAGTTTAAATAGTGATGGTCAACAATTCCACCAATATCAACAAAACAAAAGACAGTTTAAACAGTGATGGTCAACAATTCCACCAATATCAACAAAACAAAGACAGTTTAAATAGTGATGGTCAACAATTCCACAAATATCAACAAAACAAAAGACAGCTTAGACAGTGATGGTCAACAATTCTACCAATATCAACAAAACAAGACAGGTTAAACAGTGATGGTCAACAATTCTACCAATATCAACAAAACAAAAGACAGTTTAAACAGTGATGGTCAACAATTCTACCAATATCAACAAAACAAAGATAGTTTAAACAGTGATGGTCAAGAATTCTACCAATATCAACAAAACAAAAGACAGTCTAAACAGTGATGGTCAACAATTCCACCAATATCAACAAAACAAAAGAAAGTTTAAACAGTGATGGTCAACAATTCCACCAATATCAACAAAACAAAGATAGTTTAAACAGTGATGGTCAACAATTCCACCAATATCAACAAAACAAAAGATAGTTTGAACAGTGATGGTCAACAATTCCACCAATATCAACAAAACAAAAGACAGTTTAAACAGTGATGGTCAACAATTCCACCAATATCAACAAAACAAAAGACAGTTTGAACAGTGATGGTCAACAATTCCACCAATATCAACAAAACAAAAGACAGTTTTAACAGTGATGGTCAACAATTCCACCAATATCAACAAAACAAAGATAGTTTAAACAGTGATGGTCAACAATTCCACCAATATCAACAAAACAAAAGACAGTTTAAACAGTGATGGTCAACAATTCTACCAATATCAACAAAACAAAAGACAGTTTAAACAGTGATGGTCAACAATTCCACCAATATCAACAAAACCAAAGACAGTTTGAACAGTGATGGTCAACAATTCCACCAATATCAACAAAACAAAAGACAGTTTGAACAATGATGGTCAACAATTCCACCAATATCAACAAAACAAAAGACAGTTTGAACAGTGATGGTCAACAATTCCACCAATATCAACAAAACAAAGATAGTTTAAACAGTGATGGTCAACAATTCCACCAATATCAACAAAACAAAGATAGTTTAAACAGTGATGGTCAACAATTCTACCAATGTCAACAAAACAAAAGACAGTTTAAACAGTGATGGTCAACAATTCTACCAATGTCAACAAAACAAAAGACAGTTTGAACAGTGATGGTCAACAATTCCACCAATATCAACAAAACAAAGACAGTTTAAACAGTGATGGTCAACAATTCCACCAATATCAACAAAACAAAGAAAGTTTAAATAGTGATGGTCAACAATTCCACCAATATCAACAAAACAAAAGACAGTTTAAACAGTGATGGTCAACAATTCCACCAATATCAACAAAACAAAGACAGTTTAAATAGTGATGGTCAACAATTCCACAAATATCAACAAAACAAAAGACAGCTTAGACAGTGATGGTCAACAATTCTACCAATATCAACAAAACAAGACAGGTTAAACAGTGATGGTCAACAATTCTAACAATATCAACAAAACAAAAGACAGTTTAAACAGTGATGGTCAACAATTCTACCAATATCAACAAAACAAAGATAGTTTAAACAGTGATGGTCAAGAATTCTACCAATATCAACAAAACAAAAGACAGTCTAAACAGTGATGGTCAACAATTCCACCAATATCAACAAAACAAAAGACAGTTTAAACAGTGATGGTCAACAATTCTACCAATATCAACAAAACAAAGACAGTTTAAACAGTGATGGTCAACAATTCTACCAATATCAACAAAACAAAAGACAGTCTAAACAGTGATGGTCAACAATTCCACCAATATCAACAAAACAAAAGACAGTTTGAACAGTGATGATCAACAATTCCATCAATATCAACAAACCGAACAATCACTGAACACTTCAAAAAGGGGGACAACGACATATGACGTTGGAAATCCAAATCCTGCCTTGGGACAGGCACAGAAATATGGCGGAGTTAGATATTTTAATGTACTAATGTATTTTTATGATTGATTGATTTTTATCGTCGTATGAGCAGTATTTTAGCTATACTCATGATTAACAGAAGTTTAGATAATAAAGATCCTGTAGGGAAAAAATGTGGCACTTGGATAGGCTCATGGGCGGATTTTTATTTTGTCGTCACTGGAAAGACAAGAGGAGATATGGTAAAAGGATCTGAACATAGTGTATTGCTACATGTACGACCCATCATAATCCATTCTTGACAAACTATTGTTCCTTAGAAGTCCGTGCCATTCACGAGGTATTTATTTCTGTCCCTTCCTAAGGGCGATTTGTGTGTTTGACTTGTCCTGCGTCACTCGCACTTAGCCTTCCCTTACTATGGAGTAGTACACCACAGCGGTGAAACTATGTCCTATTTAAATACACGGGGTGCCGGTGGGAGCAATTTGTATTCAGGATGTTTTGTTATCGCTAACTTCATGTTTTGAAACTATAAATTACAAAATCTAAATTTAAACATCATGTGCAAATTAGATTTAAACATTTAAAACTTCCTTGGTGGGTGTTTATATATATGTGAAGGTAATAGGAGAGAGATGTAATGAACGAACTTGAGACGATGAGAATATATTTATTTCTACATTTTATCGCTTGTAAGTATTCTATTTTTTAACTTAATTTTTTTAATAAAACAAAGGTGTACGGTAAGTGAGTGATTCTTGTTTAAGGCAACATGAGCGATTTTTTAACTACATGTATATCATGACGAGAGCAAGATACATTCAATGATAATGATGTCCACTTTGTACTAGACCAACACGAGTTAGATTTGATAGTGCTGGCTGGCTCAAACAACAGTCCACGGTTAGACATGTTACTCCACTCGGACACATTACCCTGATCCCGAGCCATTAAGTCGATTTGTTCTCTCTAATGCTGCGTCCTTACCGAAGAAGCAACCAATGCAAAATGTATAATCGTAGGTTTGACCCGACTGTGGCTCGAACCCATGATATACCACAATTGAATCGAGCAGGCTAACCATTACACCACACCGCATCGTTTATGTAGTACAGCTATGGGGGACATTTACACCAATATCAACCAAATGAAGAACCACCTTGTCCCGTGAGAATTATACTGTTGTATATTCATTTCTTTGAAATTCAGAGTAAGGATCGTTAATATTTTTACCGACAATGTTCTATCACCTTTACCGACAATGTTCTAGCACCTTACCGGCAATTTTCTATCACCTTTACCGACAATGTTCTATCACCATGGATAGCATGCTGAATTGTATTAAAACAAGCTAATGCTTACAATAGTACTATAACGTTATGTGTCCTTTCATCTTTAAACAAAGCAAAAATGACCGCAGAATATAGGGCTAGAAATGCATGTTCTAGCTTAGGGCAAATAATAAAATGCAGTTAATGGGAACCCAGCCATCACCCTTTTGATAATTGGATCTCCAACGACAATGCAAATATTAACAAATAATAAAGTTTGTCACAGCAAAGCGTCTGTTGTTTTCTCCCGGCCGTGTTCTAGTTTCCTCCATCAATGTTAAGCCTAGGTCTAACTGAAATATATTGTTGAAGTTGGATCTTATTCAACACAAACCATAGCTAATATTTAGGCTCCTCAATCAATAAAGCATATCACCAAGAAAAAGCTGTAATACTGTTGAAATTCAGTTTGCTGATTAGCGGCCAGTAGCAATTAAATTATTCGTACTTGTTCAGGAAGAGAAAATGTTCAACACTATTATTAAATACAAAGAAAAGGGGGAGGGTGTGACAGCCGGGCAACGAGTTTTGAGTAAGCAGAGCTGAGTAGGGACGAGGGCAACGAGTTTAGAGTAAGCAGAGCTGATTATAGACGAACCATTTAACATTTTGTAGCAGCTACAATGCGTCTATTTCTTTAGAAATCTACAAAAGAGGTAGTTAACGTGAGGGAGTGTGGCACTCTCCAAACACCTTACCCACCATGGTCGATGACCAGGCTTTCTGTATTATAACATGACAATCTCATCCCTATTGAGAGATCACGCATGCGCTACGCGTCACCTGGGGATAGGTGTTAAAATTAATAGTCAAACACCAGCAGCCCATCTTCGCTTGGAAAGGCATGTATTCCATCTACATTTTGTGGACACAAAACTTTTGACTAAACCCATTTGGAATACTTAAGAAAATCTTAAATTATACAATTAATTGTTTCTGAAATATCGATACTTTTCTTCCGGGTCAACACAAAATAAATCATCCATATCATTAAGTCAATACTTTACACGGAAGTGTAATGTTTGGTTAACAGTACTTTTATCAGTCCAATAAATCACTAATACAATGTGACTTTGTGATTAAGAAGCACTAAAACCCAAAAAAGATTTTGCGCATTTTCGATTTAGATTTTAAAATTATACGGCCTTTAAGGCAGGCAAAAGGGTTCACCTTCATGCAAGGTGCAATGACTATACATGTTCGAAATTGTAGTGCTTTGCCAACCTGTGAATTTTCTATTTGCAATAGAATTGGCTTCTAATTTTTATAACGTTCAAATATCTAAAAATTATGAGAAAATGTTTTTTTTTTCACTGCTCTTGCAAGACTGAAAGTATCGCATCTGGACTTTTTAAGTCTATTTAATAATTAATGAATTCTTGGCTAAACTAGCCCGATACATATTGACTCTAGCTTGTTTAATGTAAGTCTGGAAATAATCAGATCGCCAAGCATCTTGGTGCCTCATCAAACATGTCTGGAATACCGGTTTTTGTAGCTTAAGTAGCACCACGATGCCTTAATACATTATAGGAGTAAACAGAGGGGTGAATGACAATTAAAAGGAATATTTCCTTGAATACGATGAACAACACAGATTTGACTACAGGGACACGTTCACATAAACCGGGAATGACAAGTAAAAATATGGTACTCGGGTGGGTTCATGGATGGATTATTAAATTGACACGGGATATCGTAAATAAAATGGACATGTTCTAAGCATTTTGTCTTCAAACGGTCCATCAATGACCGGCACCAACAATGAAGCCATAACCCATCAGATGATCATACATATGTAATATACTTCTAGATGTTAAATTGAAAGCTACAACAGGTTGTTTTAACAATTGTTAGAAAAACTAACTTTCTCACTTAGTTGCAGGTATGGAACATCTTCGTTACTTCAATGAAAGTTTAGGGTGGATGGATGCATCAACGAAATGCGAGTCTTTAAATGGATCATTACTGACAATTACCATGGAAACCAATGAGGCTTTACTACGTTGTTCATTAATTGAATCCACCAGCACGTTATCATGGACAGGTCGGATAAAGACTACTTCTAAGTGGATAGAAATGAAAGGTAATACATTTATAAAATAATTACCACTGTTTGACATTATCTCTATGGGAACCATGTAGCTTGATCGACAGATTGACCTTTGTTTATCGTCTAATGAGTTGAGGTATATCATGACGAGATCAGATCTGCAAACCGTTTGACCATGCAGGCTAGATTATGCATTACAGAGGCGTAAAATCCTTGGGATCATGGGCATATGTATTGGATGCTTGTAGGGTCTGAAAACTTGCCAACCTCCCCCCCCCCCTCACCTTTCGTGCCAGATCTAAGTTTGTCCCGATGTTGCGTGCAAGTCATAAAACATGTCTCCCACTGTCCGGTCCACTCATGCACTGCTGTTCTATATGTACATAATTCTTTATACAGTTAATGGTAAATGTGTCAAGCAAGGCAACGATATTATTCTGCATCTCTGCAGTGATTTGTTTTCCCCCTAGAATGTCTTTACGTAAAATGTCGGTGATACATTACAGAAATCTGATTTTACATTTGGGGAGAAAGAACTTTATCATTGTGGTACACTAAGGGGATCGTCGACGGGTGACGAATGCAACCAAATGATAAAATAATGACAACGCAAAATTACTAGAAATCGATTTCAATTATTTGCCCTATTGCTTTAAATTTTGAGAACACTGGAAACCATGATACTGGTTAAGTAGGTAAATTACACCCGCACTATTTGCGTAGATGAATTGAATGCCACTAATTAGAGAGGACACTGTGGTTAGGGTTTGAAATTTTGCCTTTCGACGGCCACCAACGACCACTTCTTTAACAATAACAGCCCGCTGTCATTATAAGATTACTAATGTTTGCCTTGCGACGGTCCACCAGCGACCACTTTTAACATTTACTGTCATAGGGCTTTGATTATGACCTTTATGCCTTTTGACGGCCCACTAGCGAACACTTATAAAATTACCGTCATTGGGGGCTGCTACATGTTATATATACCGAGAGTAGTTCTCATTTATGTTCGGTCGTATGGGCGAGTTGTTAATTTTATTCTAGCTCGATACCACCCCCCAGATCAGCCGAGAAGTTGCATCCTAAATTGGAGTAGCTGGGGAACCATAATAGTGAACTGATCGATGAATGGTATCTTTCAATTACATGAAATCATATTATGTGATGCCCTGAACAAGACATGTCTCACTACTCACGTTGTGTATGTAATTCTTTCAGGATATTGCAATGAAAGTCAGTTAATGGCGGGAATAACGATTCCTCTGGAGGAAAACATTTCTCGATTTGCATGCCAACAGTACTGCAGCGAATATGAATTTTTCGCCTCTCGTGTAAGCATTCATTTCATAGCACAGAAATAGAAAACAATCTAAATATCTGAAAAGCGGAAGTCTAAAAACTTTTACACGCAATGCCACATATCGCAGTAAACACTAGAAAAGTTTTGGGATTATGCTGTTTTACGCCACTTTCAACAATATTCCAGCTGTCATTTTTTTTTTGGTGGAGAAACCGGATCGAGTACCCGGAGAAAACCACTGACCTTTCGTAAGTCACTGACAAACTTTATCACATAATGTTGTATCGAGTACACCTGCTATGAGCGGGATTCGAACTCATATATTAGTAGTGATAAACACTGATTGCACAGGTAGTTGTAAATCGAACTAAGATCGCGAACACGACGGCCCTTAAACACTAGAAAGAATCTGATTGATATCGCATGATCAATACGTTACACTCTTTTGACAGAAAGAATCTGATTGATATCGCATGGTCAATATGTTACACTCTTTTGACAGAAAGAATCTGATTGATATCGCATGGTCAATACGTTACACTCTTTTGACAGAAAGAATCTGATTGATATCGCATGGTCAATACGTTACACTCTTTTGACAGAAAGAATCTGATTGATATCGCATGGTCAATACGTTACACTCTTTTGACAGAAGAATCTGATTGATATCACATGGTCAATACGTTACACTCTTTTGACAGAAAGAATCTGGTTGATATTGCATGGTCAATACGTTACACTCTTTTGACAGAAAGAATCTGATTGATATCGCATGGTCAATACGTTACACTCTTTTGACAGAAAGAATCTGATTGATATCGCATGGTCAATACGCTACACTCTTTTGACATCAAAGATGACTCGCTTTAATCTTTTGTTCTTGAAAGCTTTGCATATATGTCGGGTTTTTCTTAAGCCGATGTCGCTGTCAATGATTTCCTTCCGATGTATGCATTGGTTAATCTAAAGTTCACCTGATCGTAAGGTCAACTTTTGTGTCCGATTTTAATAATATAATATAATCTATTATGTCACGAAAGGTTCTTCTTCGATTTACGGATTCTGATTACCCCTTTGTTATCTTCAAACTCCTCTTATTGTTCGGTGTTCGGTAATTTTGTTATTACCCTTACTTTCATTACATTGGCTACCCCTTAGCAACTGTTTTTGACATTGTTGTTTTACCACTTCCCGTGTCTGGTATATAGCCAAAATATATAGAACTCGGGAGAAAGTAAACAATATTTAAGATATATTCATGACGAAATTATATCAGCAAACAATAAATTGTGTAGACAAAAATGTAGAACTGATAAAATTGAATTACTACTAGAAAATAGGGTTAATTGATAGAGTCTGGTTTGAATGCCTTGCAGGCGTTACCATCAACCGCTTCGTGCAGGTTTTACTCATTAGAATATACTGGAATATATAGCTTATGTGTGAAAAGATAGAATACATTCCACAAACAATACACTCATTTACATTTTTGTCAAAGAACGAGTTGTATATTCGATTTACCCAACACAAGCGAGGAACGTCTTTTCGGCAATGTCGTACCGCACACAGGAGTCAACTTCTGGGATAAATATATCATTATATTTCAGGACAATTTTATTACAATCTATTTGTTTCTGTATGCAAGCCCCTTTGTATCATATCACATATATTTGCATGACCATTGATTTCCATGACGAATTGCTTTATATTTCAGGACGTTTCTAAATCATGTTTCTGTTTGGAATACCTACCGGTTTTGACCAACAATAGCCATGCATTTGATAATATGACTCCATATCAAGTTTTCAGAATATTTGATGGTAAGAATCGTATCACAGTTTAGTGAGTGAATGTTGCTTAACGCCAATTCAGCAATTTTTCAGCTGCATCATGGGGAGAAGAAGTTATTTTTCAATGAGATGATGATGAGGTCTGCTTTGTTCTAGACCAACACGCTGAGTTGGATTTTAATAGTGCTAGCTCACTGAAACAACAGTCCGCGTGTAGACATGTCACTCCACTCGGACACATTATTCTCGAACTCACGATCTACCACACTCGAGGCGAGCACGCTAACCACTACGCAACCGATGCGGTTCATTCGAGAGTTTAAGGCAATGACATATGCTAATACATGATTTTCTTGATAGTATAAATAACAATATTACCTGATTTTAGGGATAAAAGGTAGATATTTAATGTAGTGCGCACGAAGCGAGGCGTTTCTGAAATAACCTTTATCAGGTACACTCAAAGTCAAAAGATTGAAAAATCAAATAATTTAAAATTCGTTGGGAGCAAATAAACCATAGAGCATGCCTTAACAAGATAACCATAGGGCATGCCTTAACAAGATAACCATGGGGCATGCCTTAACAAGATAACCATAGGGCATGCCTTAACAAGATAACCATGGGGCATGCCTTAACAAGATAACCATGGGGCATGCCTTAACAAGATAACCATAGGGCATGCCTTAACAAGATAACCATAGGGCATGCCTTAACAAGATAACCATAGGGCATGCCTTAACAAGATAACCATGGGGCATGCCTTAACAAGATAACCATGGGGCATGCCTTAACAAGATAACCATAGGGCATGCCTTAACAAGATAACCATGGTGCATGCCTTAACAAGATAACCATAAGGCATGCTTTAACAAGATAACCATGGGGCATGCCTTAACAAGATAACCATAGGGCATGCCTTAACAAGATAACAATGGGGCATGCCTTAACAAGATAACCATGGGGCATGCCTTAACAAGATAACCATGGGGCATGCCTTAAAAGGATAACCATGGGGCATGCCTTAACAAGATAACCATAGGGCATGCCTTAACAAGATAACCATAGGGTATGCTTTAACAAGATAACCATGGGGTATGCCTTAATAAGGAAACCATGAGGCATGCCTTAACAAGATAACCATAGGGCATGCCTTAACAAGATAACCATAGGGTATGCTTTAACAAGATAACCATGGGGTATGCCTTAATAAGGAAACCATGGGGCATGCCTTAACAAGATAACAATAGGGTATGCCTTAACAAGATAACCATGGGGCATGCCTTAACAAGATAACCATGGGGCATGCCTTAGCAAGATAACCATAGGGCATGCCTTAACAAGATAACCATGGGGCATGCCTTAACAAGATAACCATAGGGCATGCCTAAGCAAGATAACCATAGGGTATGCCTTAACAAGATAACCATGGGCCATGCTTTAACAAGGAAACCATAGGGCATGCATTAACAAGATACCCATAGGGCATGCATTAACAAGATAACCATGGGGCATGCGTTAACAAGATAACTATGGGGCATGCCTTAACAAGATAACCATAAGGCATGCCTTAACAAGATAACCATAGGGTATGCTTTAACAAGATAACCATGGGGTAGGCCTTAATAAGGAAACCATGAGGCATGCCTTAACAAGATAACCATAGGGCATGCTTTAACAAGATAACCATAGGGTATGCTTTAACAAGATAACCATGGGGTATGCCTTAATAAGGAAACCATGAGGCATGCCTTAACAAGATAACCATAGGGCATGCCTTAACAAGATAACCATGGGGCATGCCTTAACAAGATAACCATGGGGCATGCCTTAGCAAGATAACCATAGGGCATGCCTTAACAAGATAACCATAGGGCATGCCTTAACAAGATAACCATAGGGCATGCCTTAACAAGATAACCATAGGGTATGCCTTAACAAGATAACCATGGGGCATGCCTTAACAAGGAAACCATAGGGCATGCCTTAACAAGATAACCATAGGGCATGCATTAACAAGATAACCATAGGGCATGCGTTAACAAGATAACTATGGGGCATGCCTTAACAAGATAACCATAGGGCATGCCTTAACAAGATAACCATGGGGTATGCCTTAAAAAGATAACCATGGGGCATGCCCTAAAAGGATAACCATGGGGCATGCCTTAGCAAGATAACCATAGGGATGCCTTAACAAGATAACCATAGGACATGCCTTAACAAGATAACCATAGGGCATGCCTTAACAAGATAACCATAGGGCATGCCTTAACAAGATAACCATAGGGCATGCCTTAACAAGATAACCATAGGGCATGCCTTAACAAGATAACCATAGGGTATGCCTTAACAAGATAACCATAGAGCATGCCTTAACAAGATAACCATAGGGCATGCCTTAACAAGATAACCATAGGGTATGCTTTAACAAGATAACCATGGGGTATGCCTTAATAAGGAAACCATGAGGCATGCCTTAACAAGATAACCATAGGGCATGCCTTAACAAGATAACCATAGGGTATGCTTTCACAAGATAACCATGGGGTATGCCTTAATAAGGAAACCATGAGGCATGCCTTAACAAGATAACCATAGGGCATGCCTTAACAAGATAACCATGGGGCATGCCTTAACAAGATAACCATGGGGCATGCCTTAGCAAGATAACCATAGGGCATGCCTTAACAAGATAACCATAGGGCATGCCTTAACAAGATAACCATAGGGCATGCCTTAACAAGATAACCATAGAGTATGCCTTAACAAGATAACCATGGGGCATGCCTTAACAAGGAAACCATAGGGCATGCCTTAACAAGATAACCATAGGGCATGCATTAACAAGATAACCATGGGGCATGCGTTAACAAGATAACTATGGGGCATGCCTTAACAAGATAACCATAGGGCATGCCTTAACAAGATAACCATGGGGCATGCCTTAACAAGATAACCATGGGGCATGCCTTAAAAGGATAACCATGGGGCATGCCTTAAAAAGATAACCATGGGGCATGCCTTAACAAGATAACCATAGGGCATGCCTTAACAAGATAGTCATGAGGCATGCCTTAACAAGATAACCATAGGGCATGCCTTAACAAGATAACCATAGGGCATGCCTTAACAAGATAGTCATGAGGCATGCCTTAACAAGATAACCATAGGGCATGCCTTAACAAGATAACCATAAGGCATGCTTTAACAAGATAACCATGGGGCATGCCTTAACAAGATAACCATAGGGCATGCCTTAACAAGATAACAATGGGGCATGCCTTAACAAGATAACCATGGGGCATGCCTTAACAAGATAACCATGGGGCATGCCTTAAAAGGATAACCATGGGGCATGCCTTAACAAGATAACCATAGGGCATGCCTTAACAAGATAACCATAGGGTATGCTTTAACAAGATAACCATGGGGTATGCCTTAATAAGGAAACCATGAGGCATGCCTTAACAAGATAACCATAGGGCATGCCTTAACAAGATAACCATAGGGTATGCTTTAACAAGATAACCATGGGGTATGCCTTAATAAGGAAACCATGGGGCATGCCTTAACAAGATAACAATAGGGTATGCCTTAACAAGATAACCATGGGGCATGCCTTAACAAGATAACCATGGGGCATGCCTTAGCAAGATAACCATAGGGCATGCCTTAACAAGATAACCATGGGGCATGCCTTAACAAGATAACCATAGGGCATGCCTAAGCAGGATAACCATAGGGTATGCCTTAACAAGATAACCATGGGCCATGCTTTAACAAGGAAACCATAGGGCATGCATTAACAAGATACCCATAGGGCATGCATTAACAAGATAACCATGGGGCATGCGTTAACAAGATAACTATGGGGCATGCCTTAACAAGATAACTATAAGGCATGCCTTAACAAGATAACCATAGGGTATGCTTTAACAAGATAACCATGGGGTAGGCCTTAATAAGGAAACCATGAGGCATGCCTTAACAAGATAACCATAGGGCATGCTTTAACAAGATAACCATAGGGTATGCTTTAACAAGATAACCATGGGGTATGCCTTAATAAGGAAACCATGAGGCATGCCTTAACAAGATAACCATAGGGCATGCCTTAACAAGATAACCATGGGGCATGCCTTAACAAGATAACCATGGGGCATGCCTTAGCAAGATAACCATAGGGCATGCCTTAACAAGATAACCATAGGGCATGCCTTAACAAGATAACCATAGGGCATGCCTTAACAAGATAACCATAGGGTATGCCTTAACAAGATAACCATGGGGCATGCCTTAACAAGGAAACCATAGGGCATGCCTTAACAAGATAACCATAGGGCATGCATTAACAAGATAACCATAGGGCATGCGTTAACAAGATAACTATGGGGCATGCCTTAACAAGATAACCATAGGGCATGCCTTAACAAGATAACCATGGGGTATGCCTTAAAAAGATAACCATGGGGCATGCCCTAAAAGGATAACCATGGGGCATGCCTTAGCAAGATAACCATAGGGATGCCTTAACAAGATAACCATAGGACATGCCTTAACAAGATAACCATAGGGCATGCCTTAACAAGATAACCATAGGGCATGCCTTAACAAGATAACCATAGGGCATGCCTTAACAAGATAACCATAGGGCATGCCTTAACAAGATAACCATAGGGTATGCCTTAACAAGATAACCATAGAGCATGCCTTAACAAGATAACCATAGGGCATGCCTTAACAAGATAACCATAGGGTATGCTTTAACAAGATAACCATGGGGTATGCCTTAATAAGGAAACCATGAGGCATGCCTTAACAAGATAACCATAGGGCATGCCTTAACAAGATAACCATAGGGTATGCTTTCACAAGATAACCATGGGGTATGCCTTAATAAGGAAACCATGAGGCATGCCTTAACAAGATAACCATAGGGCATGCCTTAACAAGATAACCATGGGGCATGCCTTAACAAGATAACCATGGGGCATGCCTTAGCAAGATAACCATAGGGCATGCCTTAACAAGATAACCATAGGGCATGCCTTAACAAGATAACCATAGGGCATGCCTTAACAAGATAACCATAGAGTATGCCTTAACAAGATAACCATGGGGCATGCCTTAACAAGGAAACCATAGGGCATGCCTTAACAAGATAACCATAGGGCATGCATTAACAAGATAACCATGGGGCATGCGTTAACAAGATAACTATGGGGCATGCCTTAACAAGATAACCATAGGGCATGCCTTAACAAGATAACCATGGGGCATGCCTTAACAAGATAACCATGGGGCATGCCTTAAAAGGATAACCATGGGGCATGCCTTAAAAAGATAACCATGGGGCATGCCTTAACAAGATAACCATAGGGCATGCCTTAACAAGATAGTCATGAGGCATGCCTTAACAAGATAACCATAGGGCATGCCTTAACAAGATAACCATAGGGCATGCCTTAACAAGATAACCAAATTCTTAACAAGGTCAGCTATGTCTAATGTAGGAGATCCTTAGTTTTGATAATACTTACATTATTTAGAAACTAGAAATTACAATAATAAATATATCTAGTAAACACTTACTACTGGGTGGATGATACCATCGGGAACTAATAGTCTACCCGCAGTGGAATCGACCCAGTGATAGCAATGTCAATGAAGACGTATATATCTAATAAACTATGTTAGTGCCGAAACACTGGCTACTGGGTGGATGATACCCTCGGGGACTAATAGAGATATATTAGTTTAGGACATATATATTACGATTAATACTTCAATGTTTGTGACACATTATGTTTATGACATCATCTGTAATACATATTGTGTTATTTGCTATCACATTTGCATATCTCTGATTATAAGCGTGTTGTTTTGGTTGGGAAAGAGGGGGTTAACTTAATATGTTTCATTTGAGATAATCACAATGCAGGTCATTTCCCCATTCATCACCGGATTTATAACAGGAGTAACACCACGGATGCCACATGTTGAGCAGGGTCTACCTACTCTTCCGGACACCTGTGTTCACCCCCTGTTTTAGTTGGGTTCGTGGTACATGTTGCCCGAATTGCCATTGTTGTCCTTTTGTCTTGTTTGCTTGTTTGTTGGCATTGTATTTGTCTGTCCTGTGGCTTCTGATTACCCTTTTTGATATCTTCAAACTTTTCCTGATCCCATGTACATTTGGTCTTAATGTTAAAACTGCTATCAAATGTGTAGTACAATGCATGGCCTATGATTGATCATTAAAACAAACCTATGGCCTTTTGGTTTTTTCTTTTATAATGTCAATATTCCCATTGTGAACTTTCCATTTATATGTAGCAACATTCCAGCAACACCTGCACATGTAATATATATATCACAGATGATACGATATTCAAGAGTTTGTGTTTTCTATCAGAATTTCCTTGATAGAGTGTTGCTGCTAACAAGGAAGCTACTGAACCAAGGGTTCCTTTTGGTAAAGTTGAAGTCATCACTTCGAACATTTTATGGTCGCCATCATGACTTGGTTGACCGTTATGGAATATCTGTGTCACAAATGACCACGAATATGTTCCACTTGTCGTAAACACTTGGGTCCTTTCCTCATTCACGACTTATTACCGGGTTTGTAGCTATTGGAGCAGTAGGTGCCTACCCTTATGGAGCACCTGAGTTCATCTCCGGGTTTTAGTGGGGTTCGTGTTACTCGATCTTTAGTTTTATGTGTAAGTTTTGTAGATCGTTGTTTGTCCTTTTGTAATTTTTCTGTTGGCCATTGTTTTGTCTGTTCTTCTTCGATATACGGATTCTGATTACCCCTTTGGTATCATAAAACTCTTCTTGTTGTCTTTTCTTGCATCAAATTTACAATCCTTCTCGACGGCGCATATATCCTGTTTGTCGTCAAAATAGAGAGTATATGCCGTATATTTTTCATTTAACTAATTACTACGCAAATTTCCACCTCTACTATCCGAATGTAAAAAGGTGGCCTTGGCCGATTTTGGATATCCTGGGTAGGCACTTTGGTTTAATTGCAGCCAAATAGTATTTGGCTTTACAAGTTGTTGACTATTAGCGTATCCGATGAAGGTTATTCCAGAAACTCGCTGTGCGCACTTACTGAGATATCTACGTTGTTATTGCTGCAATGCTGCTGCATTAAAAAAAAGCCATTTAAAGGAATGTGTATGCTTACATAAGCGTCTTAAAAAGACATGTATTCATCTTATATCAAATATATTGTATAGTTAATATCTTCTGAAATCATTTTCAATTGAAATGCTGTTATAGATGTACATGGAATCATTTTGAATGACTCGAACTGTCATGATCATTGTCACTGTGTATATGCGGCACTTAGTTCTGGGGAAGTGATTCTGCGTGCTAACTCCTGTGCGGAAAATAACCCTGTTTTATGCGGTAAGATTTATTTATTGATTGATTGGTTGTTATTCAACGTCAAGACAGCAGTATTTCAGCTATATTTTTGAAGTTAGCAAACACCCTTATTGCTTATTATGAGCTGCAGTAGGTTGTGTTGTGTGTGCTAGGAGCGTGGCATTCTCCTTACACTAGCACTCATTTAGGCTTTGATCTAAATATAGGTTGTGCATTTGTTATTCGAACAACAAGCGGATGTGCGTTTTGAAAGAGTTGTACCTCACAGCAGAGAAATTAGCTATTATTTCAATAACCCGAGGTTCTCTTGGAGAATTGATTTATTTAAATCTTTTTTCTAAGACTAAAACGTAGATATCAAACTTAGTCAACACAACGCGTTTCTGGAATAGCCTTCATCAGGAGGGTTCAAAGTCGACAGATTGGAAAGGAAAATAACTTAAAGCGTTGGGAGCAATAAATCCTAAGGGCCTACACAGGATAGCCAAAATCAGCTAATGTTACATATACCCGACAGAGGAGAACCGTAGTTTTATAAATAATTTCATTAACTAAACATATATCAAATTGTCATCACATGAAATTTCATGCTAAATTTTGTAGTTAATGGGGAGAGACATGTACATGGTTTAAGCTGGGATGCTGCCGATTCGTTCTGTAGACAATATAATTCTACTCTTTTATCGATTAATGTAACACTTGATAGTATTGAAGTAGTGTGGATTGGTGTAAGGAAAAATACTGCATTTGTTTGGACACAGTGTAAGTAGCAAGAATATGCATTGTATAGACATTTAGGGAAAACAACTCTCTATTTAGGATCACCTTCATGTTGTATTTTACATGCAAGGAGCATGGTATTCTAAATACGAAAGATACTCACTTACCCTCGTTTTAAGGGCGACTTGTACATTTGTTTCGTCCAGAAAACACCCCTTTCAAATGCATTGTACCTAGCAAAGGTGAAACAGTGTCCGTTTTTTTACCTCATGAATCTCTCGGAGATTATTGCTTAAAGATTGTTAGTTAGGACATATTGTTAGTTAGGACATATTGTTAGTTAGGACATATTGTTAGTTAGGACATATTGTTAGTTAGGACATATTGTTAGTTAGGACATATTGTTAGTTAGGACATATTGTTAGTTAGGACATATTGTTAGTTAGGACATATTGTTAGTTAGGACATATTGTTAGTTAGGACATATTGTTAGTTAGGACATATTGTTAGTTAGGACATATTGTTAGTTAGGACATATTGTTAGTTAGGACATATTGCCCTGAACATGTGTTGTCCTTTCCTGAATATCTTCGTGCATGAAGGTTAGTGTTATGGTGTTTAACGCCTCTTTCAACAATATTCCAGCTGTATCGTGGCGGTCAGTGTTATTGGTGGAGGAAACCGGAGTATCCGGAGAAAACCACCGACCTGTCGCAAGTCACTGACAAACTTTATCACATAATGCTGCATCGTGTACACCTCGCCTGAGCAGGTTTCGAACTCACAACCTTAGCGGTGATAGGTACTGATTGCATAAGTAATTATGAATGCAACTATCACACGATCAAGACAACGACAACCCCTCCTCGGTCATTGAGAGTCAGACATTTTGTGTCATTTATGTATGTCTGTATACAGGTAGCGGATTGGTTAGGGTCGTACACTTGTGACCACATGTCTTAACACCACTGATGTGGTTTCGACCCCCGATATCCATCTAAATTGTTTATGTTTATATACAAACACAAAGCCGAGGACTTCACCGGTTGGTAAGTTATATTATTGCTTCTGAATAAATCTGCTGGTCAGCTATAGCTATAAAATTGCGGAAAAAAACATTAAGAACAATATTTAAGATGCATGTAAGATGTCGTGTATAAATATTAATATAATAATACGATTTCGTACATGTATATATGTCATGATAATGTTTATCTTATATAGATGCTCCTCAAAGTGCTGATCCAATGGAATGTACTACCGTAGATTGTACTCATTCACTGGATAATGTGTCTTGTCGGGACACACATTCATATATTTGCCAGATTGGTTAGTATAATTGATTATTGTAAGTTCAAAATCACTATAAGCTTGCTCGCATGCAGAGTATTAGTAATTTCGCTAACTATCGCGTAGAACCATTTTATTTAAAATTAAATAAGCTAAAACTATTAATGTCCAATTCTGCATGTTGACCTAGTAAAAAAAACATGCGCCATCTTCTGGTTTAGATTATATTGTTCACTTCAGGATATAGATTACACATAAATCAGAAATTATGTTAAAAACAAATGTATAGAGTTCTATATCATCGCTTGTAACGTGTTGTTTTAATGTTCACTGACATTGTTTACTGTACATGAACAACCGATAGAACATGAGAGACTCCATATTTAAGCCAAGACACAGTTAAAGTAACGGAACTTCGTTGATATTGCTGTTCTGCACTTCACAGTCATTTGATATTAATTATTAAAAACTTTTCTGCAAATTACATTGGATTTGAGATAATAAGCTGCTACCGGCATATGTACGTTCCTGTACTGTCCCTGTGGTTTTCGACATAGGATACCAGTTGATTAATGGCAATCCCCATGTAAAGAGGTAATGCACAAAATGTTCATGGTCATCAGGGCTGTTGAAAGCGTTTTTTGGTAGGATGCTATGTGCAGATGAAATGCTTTTATTCAGTTTTGTCCTTGTGTTTTGCTTTTTGCAAATTCCATATTGTGGAAGTGTAGTACCGTCTGTACAATTTAGTGGTATTTTGAATTTGAAATTTCTATATGTAAACATCATTTTATTTTTTAAGTGAGCAACAAATACCATTTTTGTATATTGACTGACAATTTCATGACTATTTCACTTTCATATCGCTTTCATTTGTTGATTTGTAGTGTCCTTGACTAAATAATAGCAATAAATAGAAACACTGTCAATTGCCGTAGATTTTGGTTAAAAGTACTATCCCCTGCATCCTTAGTTTTGATAAATTAAAATATTTTTTGAATTTATTGTCAAGTACAAACATGAATATCTAATTTGATTAATAAGAAACATATTTTATTCAATCTAGAGACAGGGAACATTGAAGAAAATGACCGTATTGTTGGACTCCAAGACACCAACACGTCTGTTACTTCAGTCAACACCTCTGATGGTTCGCCAACAGACGAGTACGTAACAGCAAATACAGCTCAAACGTCAGATCACACAACGACAGTAGATGAATTCACAACAGATTATCATTCGATTACAACAGGTACCAGTCAGGAACCGGATTCCAGTACACCACCTGACGGCATACAAACGTCCGTTTACATCACAATCGATATAGAAACAACAACCAACGCGCTACAACCGTCATCAAATGAAATGGATGCAACACAGGGTAGGGTGTTATGTTTTATTCTCCTTTTCAGAATTTTTTAATTCAAATTTAGTGAATTTCATTTCTTAAATGTTTTGTTCCAAATCCCGAAAAAGAGATTGAATGTGCAAAATCCGTAATTGTAAGAAAAGACAATGCAATGACCAAACAGAAAGGGGACACAGGACAAGCACTGGTCAATTGTATTTTGGGACTGTGTCGACACTGTGGTATTTTTGTTGTTGTACATTTTATTAATACAAAACACTACATAGAAAACTAATGACAAACTCCACTAAAACCGGTGATGAACTCGGATTTTTCGGAACCCTAACCATTTTGATGTAAAAATAAATGTATGTTATGCTACAGTGAAACCTCTTTTCTCGAACGCTGATCATTCACACACTTTGATAACTTGGAAGTAATATATTATCTGTTTGTAGAACAAAATGATTGCACGCATTATATTTTCATGGTTGAAATCTACTAATGTTGGTATTTAGCAGTTCAAATCTACTATTGGCAGAATGTTGTAGTTGAAATCTACAAAGGAGTGTATTCTTATGATGAAATCTACAAAGGGGTTATTCTTATGACGGAATCTACAAAGGGGTTATTCTTATGATGGAATCTACAAAGGAGTGTATTCTTATGATGGAATCTACAAAGGGGTTATTCTTATGACGGAATCTACAAAGGGGTTATCCTTATGATGGAATATACAAAGGGGTGTATTCTTATGATGGAATCTACAAAGGGGTGTATTCTTATGATGAAATCTACAAAGGTGTGTATTCTTATGATGGAATCTACAAAGGGGTGTATTCTTATGATGGAAACCACAAAGGGGTGTATTCTTATGAAGGAATCTACAAAGGGGTGTATTCTTATGATGGAATCTACAAAGGGGTGTATTCTTATGATGGAATCTACAAAGGGGAGTATTCTTATGATGAAATCTACAAAGGGGTGTATTCTTATGATGGAATCTACAAAGGGGTGTATTCTTATGATGGAATCTACAAAGGGGTGTATTCTTATGATGGAATCTACAAAGGGGCGTATTCTTATGATGGAATCTACAAAGCGGTGTATTATTATGATGGAATCTACAAAGGGTTGTATTCTTATGATGGAATCTACAAAGGGTTGTATTCGCATGATGGAATCTACAAAGGGTTGTATTCTTATGATGGAATCTACAAAGGGGTGTATTCTTATGATGGAATCTACTAAGGGGTGTATTCTTATGATGGAATCTACAAAGGGGTGTATTCTTATGATGAAATCTACAAAGGGGTGTATTCTTATGATGGAATCTACAAAGGGGTGTATTCTTATGATGGAATCTACAAAGGGGTGTATTCTTATGATGGAATCTACAAAGGGGTGTATTCTTATGATGGAATCTACAAAGGGATGTATTATTATGATGGAATCTACAAAGGGTTGTATTCTTATGATGCAATCTACAAATGGATGTATTCTTATGATGGAATCTACAAAGGGTTGTATACTTATGATGCAATCTACAAAGGGGTGTATTCTTATGATGCAATCTACAAAGGGGTGTATTCATATGATGGAATCTACATATGCATGGAAATTACAAATGAACTATTATGACGGGAAAGCTTAAGCAGGCATGTTCAACAATTCCACCGATATCAGCTTTTCGAACAATTGTTTCTCTGCTCAACTCATTGAAAATTTAAAAAAAAATCCCGACATATGACGTTGGAAATCCAGCTCGTGGGTTGTGAAAATAATGGAACATGATAAACCCGTAAATAAGATCCTAACCTTCTTGATAATACAAATATCTACCATGGCCAACCCGTAAATAAGATCCTAACCTTCTTGATAATACAAATATCTACCATGGCCAACCCGTAAATAAGATCCTAACCATCCCTTCTTGATAATACAAATATCTACCATGGCCAACCCGTAAATAAGATCCTAACCATCCCTTCTTGATAATACAAATATCTACCATGGCCAACCCGTAAATAAGATCCTAACCATCCCTTCTTGATAATACAAATATCTACCATGGCCAACCCGTAAATAAGATCCTAACCATCCCTTCTTGATAATACAAATATCTACCATGGCCAACCCGTAAATAAGATCCTAACCATCCCTTCTTGATAATACAAATATCTACCATGGCCAACCCGTAAATAAGATCCTAACCATCCCTTCTTGATAATACAAATATCTACCATGGCCAACCCGTAAATAAGATCCTAACCATCCCTTCTTGATAATACAAATATCTACCATGGCCAACCCGTAAATAAGATCCTAACCATCCCTTCTTGATAATACAAATATCTACCATGGCCAACCCGTAAATAAGATCCTAACCATCCCTTCTTGATAATACAAATATCTACCATGACCAACCCGTAAATAAGATCCTAACCATCCCTTCTTGATAATACAAATATCTACCATGGCCAACCCGTAAATAAGATCCTAACCATCCCTTCTTGATAATACAAATATCTACCATGGCCAACCCGTAAATAAGATCCTAACCATCCCTTCTTGATAATACAAATATCTACCATGGCCAACCCGTAAATAAGATCCTAACCATCCCTTCTTGATAATACAAATATCTACCATGGCCAACCCGTAAATAAGATCCTAACCATCCCTTCTTGATAATACAAATATCTACCATGGCCAACCCGTAAATAAGATCCTAACCATCCCTTCTTGATAATACAAATATCTACCATGGCCAACCCGTAAATAAGATCCTAACCATCCCTTCTTGATAATACAAATATCTACCATGGCCAACCCGTAAATAAGATCCTAACCATCCCTTCTTGATAATACAAATATCTACCATGGCCAACCCGTAAATAAGATCCTAACCATCCCTTCTTGATAATACAAATATCTACCATGGCCAACCCGTAAATAAGATCCTAACCATCCCTTCTTGATAATACAAATATCTACCATGGCCAACCCGTAAATAAGATCCTAACCATCCCTTCTTGATAATACAAATATCTACCATGGCCAACCCGTAAATAAGATCCTAACCATCCCTTCTTGATAATACAAATATCTACCATGGCCAACCCGTAAATAAGATCCTAACCATCCCTTCTTGATAATACAAATATCTACCATGGCCAACCCGTAAATAAGATCCTAACCATCCCTTCTTGATAATACAAATATCTACCATGGCCAACCCGTAAATAAGATCCTAACCATCCCTTCTTGATAATACAAATATCTACCATGGCCAACCCGTAAATAAGATCCTAACCATCCCTTCTTGATAATACAAATATCTACCATGACCAACCCGTAAATAAGATCCTAACCATCCCCTTCTTGATAATACAAATATCTACCATGGCCAACCCGTAAATAAGATCCTAACCATCCCTTCTTGATAATACAAATATCTACCATGGCCAACCCGTAAATAAGATCCTAACCATCCTTTCTTGATAATACAAATATCTACCATGGCCAACCCGTAAATAAGATCCTAACCATCCCTTCTTGATAATACAAATATCTACCATGGCCAACCCGTAAATAAGATCCTAACCTTCCCTTCTTGATAATACAAATATCTACCATGGCCAACCCGTAAATAAGATCCTAACCATCCCTTCTTGATAATACAAATATCTACCATGGCCAACCCGTAAATAAGATCCTAACCATCCCTTCTTGATGATACAAATATCTACCATGGCCAACCCGTAAATAAGATCCTAACCATCCCTTCTTGATAATACAAATATCTACCATGGCCAACCCGTAAATAAGATCCTAACCATCCCTTCTTGATAATACAAATATCTACCATGGCCAACCCGTAAATAAGATCCTAACCATCCCTTCTTGATAATACAAATATCTACCATGGCCAATACAGTTATAAACCAACACAGATTCACTTTCACTCACAATCACAACAAATATGACAACATAAACATAGGCAGTACAATAACAGCGTCATTGAATGAGCGTTTTTATCTGACTTTTCAGATTTTATAGTTGAAATCTACATATTATTATTTTCATACTTTTTGTAGTTTATGTCATTGCTGCAGGCAGTGGTGGTGGTGGAATTGTTATCATGGTTATTGTTATAATTATCGTCATGGTAATCAAAAGAAAAAGGTAAAGTATTGTATAAATACCCGTGGAAACCAGAAAAGTATAGGTTAAATAAATAATAATAATGTGATAATGAAACAGTAGATATGTTAATGTAGTAAGCGTGGTTTCTAGAATAACCTTTATGTTTATTATTATACTTTGAATGGCTTCTAAGTGAGGCCGTCGTGGTCGTATGGTAGTTAGATTTGCAACTACATATGCAATCAGTGCCTATCACCACTAACGTTGTAAGTGGCGAGGTGTACTCGATATAATATTATGTGATAATATTAGTTATATTGGCTTTAGACAGGTAATACGGGCTCATATAACATGTCTGTGTTTTATATTTCCTGAGCCGTAGGCGACGGAAATATACAACACAGACAGGTTATATGAGCCCGTATTACCTGTCTAAAGCCTATATAACGAATTTGTCATACTGCAATACCATGGGTCCATATTACCTGTGTAAAGCCTAAATAAAGAACATGACTACTATACATGTATTGTCTCATGAACATTTAACCCCAGATATGACTTTGCTTTAAAGAAGAAATTAATTCTTCAACATATTTAATAAACAACTTAACAATTTTAACAGAAAAATAACAAATGATTTAGAATTGCCTCAATATCGGCGTCAGAGTGACAGGCGAATCTGGGGGTCGCCATCTTGATTACGTATGATTTCAAAATGAGTTATCTTTCTTGGCACGTGCTTTCATATTACCGGCTAGAGCCGTATAATATGGATTAGTAAAATCGAGCAAATAACCAATAGGATCACTTAGATTTTCTATTGCAGTATGACAATATATAATTATAGTCTTTTGTTGAGGTCAATGCGAGTTTTTATGGACCTTAAAAACGATTTTCACCGAAGTCTTCAGGCTGAGGTGAATATTGATTTCTAAGGTCCATAAAAACTCGTATTGACCGATACAAAAGACTGTAATTGTTTTATTACATTAAAATGAAAAGTGAAAATGAAAGTGAAACCAAGTCAATACGAGTTTTAATCAAAAATATCAAATTTTGCGGAATGTCAGGTGACAGCATGATAGCCATTAAAATTGTTTAAATAAAATCATTATGTAATAAAATTTGTCAGTGACTTGCGGCAGGTCGGTGGTTTTCACCGAGTACTTCGGCTTCCTCCACCAATAAAACTGAACGCCAAGATTTAAGTGAAATATTGTTGACATTGACGTTAAACACCATAAAACCAAACCAAACCTTGAAAGGTTATTGACAAATTAAAGTTAGACTTATCTCCATCAATAATATGATATCGATAACTTTGCTCTCCGTTCTTCTGTGAGAAGCAATCTGAATCAGTTTTCATTTTTACGCATGCAAATTGGTTTTATATAAAGAAGATAAATCAAATGTCTGTATGCTATTATGAAAGTATATATATCTAGAACTTAAAGTCTCCAATTGTATAAGAAAAAAAAGTAACCATTCGTTTATTGTTCGTATTTTTTTCTACCATAGTTTTATATGAAAATATGAAGAAAACAAACATTCATTTATTGTTCACTCATTTTTTTGCCATAGATATCGAAAAGAGAGTTCAGTTGACAAACCACATAAAGCTGTTGAAATGAACATGGACGTGCAGAGTTTTAATTCATCTTATGAGAACAGTACGAATAACACAACTAATAATACCAACAGCGGATATGACGTACATCATATGCAAATTAACCAAGGTAGTAGTTTGTACGACGATATATGCGAGGACAGCTTCGTAAAGGACATCGAAGATAACAATATTGATAGTAAACGTTTTAAAAACAGCACACACGACAAATATAGCATTGGTGACGACATCAGTAGAACTAATTCATCATCTCCGGAAATAGCCGACTACAACCAAGACGATGGTGTATATTCACTTGCCGATAGCGGAAGATGTTCTTCAATCTACGACCATGCACGAATATCACGAGATTTACAACGTTCTAGTTCCGTGGAGAATACATACGGGTCCCAGTCAGGTATATACAACTATCTGGTGCATTCGGATAGCATCCCGACAGACCATCACGAAGATATTTATGATCATTTTCATGATGACAGTTCCGAACAGCAATACGACGTCGCTAGACGTGGAATTAAACAGAATCATGTACGTGATCAATACGATTCCGTCATCCTTTCTCAAAACTGATGTTTGTACATAGATAGAGTAACGGCAGTAATGAAAGTCGTGACAGACATTATCGCTATTTTAGCGAATCCGATACTAGTGATAACGCATGTCAAGATCTTCAAAACTGACGTTATTGTTGTTATCAGTAATGTCATTCAAAGCTGACGTTATTGTTGTTATCAGTAATGTCATTCAAAACTGACGTTATTGTTGTTATCAGTAATGTCATTCAAAACTGACGTTATTGTTGTTATTAGTAATGTCATTCAAAACTGACGTTATTGTTGTTATCAGTAATGTCATTCAAAACTGACGTTATTGTTGTTATCAGTAATGTCATTCAAAACTGACGTTATTGTTGTTATCAGTAATGTCATTCAAAACTGACGTTATTGTTGTTATCAGTAATATCATTCAAAACTGACGTTATTGTTGTTATCAGTAATGTCATTCAAAACTGACGTTATTGTTGTTATCAGTAATATCATTCAAAACTGACGTTATTGTTGTTATCAGTAATATCATTCAAAACTGACGTTATTGTTGTTATCAGTAATGTCATTCAAAACTGATGTTATTGTTGTTATCAGTAATGTCATTCAAAACTGATGTTATTGTTGTTATCAGTAATGTCATTCAAAACTGATGTTATTGTTGTTATCAGTAATATCATTCAAAACTGACGTTATTGTTGTTATCAGTAATGTCATTCAAAGCTGACGTTATTGTTGTTATCAGTAATGTCATTCAAAACTGACGTTATTGTTGTTATCAGTAATGTCATTCAAAACTGACGTTATTGTTGTTATTAGTAATGTCATTCAAAACTGACGTTATTGTTGTTATCAGTAATGTCATTCAAAACTGACGTTATTGTTGTTATCAGTAATGTCATTCAAAACTGACGTTATTGTTGTTATCAGTAATGTCATTCAAAACTGACGTTATTGTTGTTATCAGTAATATCATTCAAAACTGACGTTATTGTTGTTATCAGTAATGTCATTCAAAACTGACGTTATTGTTGTTATCAGTAATATCATTCAAAACTGACGTTATTGTTGTTATCAGTAATATCATTCAAAACTGACGTTATTGTTGTTATCAGTAATGTCATTCAAAACTGATGTTATTGTTGTTATCAGTAATGTCATTCAAAACTGATGTTATTTTTTTTTATCGGTAATGTCATAATGAGATTGACGTCACTCAAGGTCAAATCGTTGATACTGACAGTATCACTCGGCGAGATCAAAGGGAAAATGCCAAAATTACCGAGAAATTAACATAAGTAAAAGGTATTTTTTTAAATAGTATTAATACAAGAACACATGATTATTTTGGAATATTGTCGTTTTATATTTTGATCAGTTTATATTTTCTTTCTATATTCTGTAACAAACCTTGTACCACATGAATTGATTTATTTACAAATAAATATTATAATAATTGTTAATATTGCAGTAGGTGAAATGATGAAAGAATGTGAGTATGTCGAGCTATGACAGCTTGTCATTCTAAAGCACCTGAGATCTCCCAGGATTTTGTGGTTTTCTCACCATTTAGTTGTCTTTGTAGTGTGCTGTCGTCCTTGATACTTTATGTTATATGTTTCATGTCTTTTAAATTACCGTTTCTGAATAAATTGTTGGTTATCTTCACTGTGGAATATGTAAGGGTTTATTTTTTAAATTATTATTTGTCTACTGGTGTCCAACACGATGTTCATATCAGATGATGTTCGTGTCGTTTAAAAGCAACACAATGGGTGCTATTAGTGGAGCACTCTAGTTCATCCCCGGGTTTTAGTGGGGTTCGTGTTGTTCAAGCGTTGGTGTTCTGTGTAGTGTTTTGAATATCATTGTTTGTCCTTTTGTATTTTTTCCTTTGTATTATCTGTCTTTGCTTTATTGGTACTAATTACCCTTTTGTTATCGTCAAACTCTTTTTTGATTAGATTGTCTATTTATAACAACACAATGGCATACCAAATACCATCTTGCAGAACAAAATAAGAAAAGAATCCTATTTTCCTAGAACCATCAGAGACTGGCATGCGCTACAGGACAACTGCGTCACCATCGGGAACCTTGAAACCTTCAAGGCTCACCTTCAGGATCTATTCTAAGCCACTACAGGATGTTTTTATCTTCACTGTATATATGCAAAGCACTTCAAAAATTCAAACTCAGTGTTTAATTCATTATTATTTTTTTTTTTGCATGCGCATCCAAAAAAAGTGCCAGAATAATCAACGTATTGATGGTGGCCGCATTCTGGTAGAAGTAGATCATCCTTATTGTTTTAAGCACGGCTTTGATTTATTAACACTAATAAGAGCATGACATGTGTTTATTTATTTTAAATCATTTTATTTAACATGTAACATAACATATATATATATATTGATAACAATCACTTGACAAAATAGAAATAAAACCTGGCATAGCTTATATATATAGTGCAAAGTATATGATCAATTCTAGCCAGTGTGTGTATAATGTGCGACATTTTATCTATAGTCTAGTGTGTGTATAATGTGTGACATTTTATCTATAGTCTAGTGTGTGTATAATGTGTGACATTTTATCTATTGTCTAGTGTGTGTATAATGTGTGACATTTTATCTATAGTCTAGTGTGTGTATAATTTGTGACATTTTATCTATAGTCTAGTTTGTGTATAATCTGTGACATTTTGTCTATAGTCTAGTTTCCATTGATGACCACTTATCGCAAAATAAAAATATCACGGACAGCGCCGATGCAATCAAGGTTGACGCGCCTACTTGTTAATGAGCACTTTACAATTAATGAACACGAATATATTGTTAATTATGCCCAATGAAAATCGTTAATTAGCTTAAAAAAAACAAAAAAAAAACAAAAAAAACGACGCACTAAATTTATGATAAAGATAATATTTATATTTCTGTACTGATTTGTTCAGTTAAAATATAAAAGATTCGCAATAAATGGCTAAAGGGTTTGTCTGATATTCAGTTTCATAAATTTACTACAACAAAAAACAAAAAAAAACAATACCTTGCTTCTACACATGAATATAAAATGTACTTCAATTTCTCTGCTGCCTATTATATACTGATGTGAATGACCTTATGTGTTAATTATTGACAATGAAACAATATGTAATGTTCTCAGTCATTTTTTGTGAAGATTTGTTATAATCTTTCTTTTCTTTCTGATGGGACCTTTTATAACTTTTCCTGAAATATGATGAAAAAATATTATTGCAAAATAATAGTAAAATGAATACATCCGTAATAGAACTAAACTAAGGTGTATGGTTTTTTTATGGTGTTTAACGCCACTTTCAACAATAGTTCAGTTATATTGTGGTGGTCAGATTTATTGGTGGAGGAAACAGGAGTACCTGGATAAAACCACCGACCTTTCACAAGTCACTGACAAACTTTATCACAAAATGTTGTATCAATTACACTTCACCATGAACGGGGTTCGAACTCACAACTTTGGTGGTTATAGGCACTGATTACACAGATAGTTGTAAATCCAACTACCATACGATCACGACCACGATGGTCCCCTAACATCATTTATTTATCTAAAATATATACACTTCACCCTAAGGTAAGCAACACTAAATTCATATTAGGCTTAAATATTGATAACATGGCGTAATATTGCCATCTTTACTACACAATGAACGATATGTTGACAATAGACGAAGTGAAAGAATGGCATGTTTTCAAGCTTGATTATCATACAAATACATGTAGGGCAAAATAAACAAAACATTCCGACAAGCTGGAAGCTGGTTGATGATTTTTCGCAATAAAATTCTACAAATGCTCAATAGGGTTCGTATCCGGTGACATCCCTTACCAGGGAACAGTGTCGATTGTCTTCTGATGCAAATAATCAAATAATGGTTCCATTCTCTGTATCGGTTTCAAAATTACACTGTATTCTACCTCAAAACTGGAGAGCTATACTCTGTATACTCAAAACGGTAATACGCATACAAGCGATATGTAGTTTCTTTGCAATGTTTATTTTACGGTTTAACCCCTTTAAGACGTTCATTGTGGTATACAGTGACCAAATCAGCACAGGAAGCACATATTAATGTAAATACACAAACTTTCATCTGTTAAAACTGGTTGGTTGTTTTAGAAAACTTGTTAATAAGATACATAGAGACAAAACCTGTCAGTTAACAAATGATTATAGAAAAAAACGCATTATAATTTGTATTAAAATAAAAAATATTATGCAAAGCATTTTGTGCTGCTTAGGTTTTAGCGAGGTACTATAATATATTACCTGCTCCTCTATACACCATTGTTATAGCTGCCCCTTCTCTGGCAGAGGACACCATGGGAAATAACGTGTAATGTTTCATCGTGTCGTCTTGAATTGCTTCGCCATAATATTTACCATCACTTCCGAACATCAACTTGCAATCCACCAAGTCAATATACATGAAAAATCTGTCTGGTAACTTAGTGAAGAATCCATTAGGAAACTTACCAACGAGAAGTCCATTCGAGAACACCTTTTTGGATGACAAATCAATCCCCCAAGAATGTTTCACCTGACCAACTAAAGTAGTTGATCGTCCTAAATGTAAGTCAACATTCTTTACACCAACACCAATTGACGCGTATGGATTTCTTAATGTTTGGGGGAATACCACCTCGAACACGTGCTTTCCAGAACTGAAACCTTTTGACCAAATAGCGCCGTCTGTCTCTGAACAACCTAGAAAGACAAATTGTAATGCGCTGAGAAAATAGTACTATAAATAACAAATAGTGCACAATAATATTATATTATTGTCTTCTCCTGAGGTAACTGTTTTCCTATAGTGTTGTCTGGTGAGCCAAAGTACTCGAGCTAACGGTAACCCGTTTCAAACTAGTATAGTTCTCGTTGCTAGGTACAGTCACCCGTTGCCAAGATAAAACATACACTTTTCAAAGATAGTAAACACTAATCATACAATCAAAAGGAAGTATTTCAATATGCTATATACGTTATTCAGGGGCGGATCCAGGGGCGCACCCGGCGCCCCCCCCCCCCCCCCCCCCCTAAAATTGGAAAAAATATGATTTTTTGGCGTAAAAACGTGATTTTTCACACGAAATACCCCAACAATTTTCGCGCATCCCTCCGCTCGGCGCAATTTTTTTAAGTGTGCCCCCCCCCCCCCCCCCCCCTAACTTGAAATCCTGGATCCGCCCCTGTTATTAGTCTATGCCAATACATTGACGTTATAGATGTTCATCATTGTCACCAGGGTCATTGCCGGTGGATAGGAAAGCCAAAACATTGATTTAAAAAGATATAATAATGTGAGCATACAAAATCAGAAGCTACAATCAAATACATGTAAGATTAAATAAGATTTATCGGTTTTCGCGATTTACATTCAGTCAATTTAATTCGCGATTTACATTCAGTCAAGTGTTTTCGGGATAAATCGATGGTCAACTCAACAACAACCAGGTTTGATCGTTTATTGTATTGTTTGAACTCTTTACCAGTAGTTTTTATATTTATCCAAGTATGCAATGCTTAGTCGAAAGTTATGAGTTCAAGTTCAATTTGCGCTCGTTGCAATATGTACATGCTCTCAATACTACTTTAGGTGATAATATTTGTCAGTGACTTTCAACAGGTCGATGTCTTTTTCATGTACTCTTGCTTCTTCTATCAACAAAACTGACCACTACCGTGTTACTGAAATGAGGCGTTTTGCTCAATAAACATAACTACAACCATAATAACTTACCCTTGCGATGACGTACTATGGTATTTAGCGAGATATTTTTACATCCGGGTGACAATCTACTGAACCCATCTTTATAAAACTTCGGAGTAAACGTCACAGTATGTATCCAATCAGGTGGTATATTTGGGCCTGGAAATATAACAGAAACATCATAAGTAACTGTTGTGTTGTCCACAACAATTTCCACATAAAAATGAAGTTAAGTTCGTCTTTACCTGGAGTTGTTTGTATTACTATGACTAATCATGTCTTATTTACGTTATTTGTTTTTATTTACGTATACGTGTCCAACACATATTATAATGTGTTTTGTTTTGTTTGCCCACGTCTTATATCTTATGTACCCAATGTTGCCAGTTTCTCTGGTTTGTCCATTTTTGATTGCCCCGTCGGTATTCTCTCGCGTTTATTTAGCACGAGCTTACTTATTACATAATAAAATGGTGGAAAACACACAGAGTCTGAACAGTACGAACATCTAATTACAAAATGGCAGAATCACAAGTGAAATCTATACCCTTAACACACATATAAATATGACCACTCACTGTCCTGGCTAGAAAGTCACTTCTGTCAAACAAATGGCGGGATTCAAATAGTTTCATGGGCCCAAACAACCTCTCTTGAAATGATGTGGTCATGCAGTATTTCCTATATTTCCATGACAACAATGAGTTTACAAACAATATAATCATGCATGAAAAGAAGAGCTTTTAGATTTACTTACGGGTGTCTGGTTTGATTGCCTCTCACTAAAGAGGAGATTATAGGACAGTATGATACAATAGCATGAGTTACTAATGATACAATATCAAGAGTTACTAATGATACAATATCAAGAGTTACTAATGATACAATATCAAGAGTTACTAATGATACAATATCAAGAGTTACTAATGATACAATAGCATGAGTTACTAATGATACAATATCAAGAGTTACTAATGATACAATATCAAGAGTTACTAATGATACAATATCAAGAGTTACTAATGATACAATATCAAGAGTTACTAATGATACAATATCAAGAGTTACTAATGATACAATATCAAGAGTTACTAATGATACAATAACATGAGTTACTAATGATACAATAGCATGAGTTACTAATGATACAATAGCATGAGTTACTAATGATACAATATCAAGAGTTACTAATGATACAATATCAAGAGTTACTAATGATACAATATCAAGAGTTACTAATGATACAATATCAAGAGTTACTAATGATACAATAGCATGAGTTACTAATGATACAATATCAAGAGTTACTAATGATACAATATCAAGAGTTACTAATGATACAATATCAAGAGTTACTAATGATACAATATCAAGAGTTACTAATGATACAATATCAAGAGTTACTAATGATACAATATCAAGAGTTACTAATGATACAATAACATGAGTTACTAATGATACAATAGCATGAGTTACTAATGATACAATAGCATGAGTTACTAATGATACAATATCAAGAGTTACTAATGATACAATATCAAGAGTTACTAATGATACAATATCAAGAGTTACTAATGATACAATATCAAGAGTTACTAATGATACAATATCAAGAGTTACTAATGATACAATATCAAAAGTTACTAATGATACGATTGCATGAGCTACTAATGATACAATATCAAGAGTTACTAATGATACAATATCAAGAGTTACTAATGATACAATATCAAGAGTTACTAATGATACGATTGCATGAGCTACTAATGATACAATATCAAGAGTTACTAATGATACAATATCAAGAGTTACTAATGATACACTATCAAGAGCTACTAATGATACGATTGCATGAGCTACTAATGATACAATATCAAGAGTTACTAATGATACAATATCATGAGCTACTAATGATACAATATCAAGAGTTACTAATGATACAATATCAAGAGTTACTAATGATACGATTGCATTGGCTTCGAATGATGGCATGGATGTGTATGTGATCAATGCTATATACTGATAATGCATGTACGATATCACCAATATGTATGTTTTATACACTCAATATGCAATATCCTTTCACACAAAATGCATTTACACTAATAACCTCATGGTCTTTTTTTTTCATTTGCACTCTCGTGTCTCTCTATAATAGTGATCGGGTTAGCACATTTATGATTTGAATGAGACTAGCAGTTCAGTTTTATTTTCTACTTTTATCATTCCTTCATCATGCAGTTTCCTTGTGGAATAGGCTAATGGTTGAAAAATATGCTTACCCATAATATAACTGGACGCTGTTGTTTTGGCACTTCGCATTATGTAGGTTTAAATCTACCGACAGAATGATGTCTACGTCACAATCATATTGCTATTAGATATATATTTACCGATGCAATCGTCGCTTATACTGCCTATATTGCGAGTTCGATTCCTGCTTATGACGAGGTGACTTGTAGCATGACGTTGATTTTCTCCGCAATGCTCCGGTAAAATAAAAACGTAGATATCAAAATTAGTGCGGACGACGCGTTTCTGGAATAACCTTCATCAGGTACGCTCAGATTAACCTTCATCAGGTACACTCAGAATAACCTTCATCAGGTACTCTCAGAATAACCTTCATCAGGTACGCTCAGAATAACCTTCATCAGGTACTCTCAGAATAACCTTCATCAGGTACGCTCAGAATAACCTTCATCAGGTACTCTCAGAATAACCTTCATCAGGTACGCTCAGAATAACCTTCATCAGGTACTCTCAGAATAACCTTCATCAGGTACGCTCAAAATAACCTTCATCGGGTACATTTCTGGAATAACCTTCATCAGGTACGCTCAAAATAATCTTCATCAGGTACGCTCAGAATAACCTTCATCAGGTACGCTCAGAATAACCTTCATCAGGTACGCTCAGAATAACCTTCATCAGGTACGCTCAGAATAACCTTCATCAGGTACGCTCAGAATAACCTTCATCGGGTACGCTCAGAATAACCTTCATCAGGTACGTTTCTGGAATAACCTTCATCAGGTACGCTCAAAATAACCTTCATCAGGTACGCTCAGAATAACCTTCATCAGATACGCTCAGAATAACCTTCATCAGGTACGCTCATAATAACCTTCATCAGGTACGCTCATAATAACCTTCATCAGATACGCTCAGAATAACCTTCATCAGGTACGCTCAGAATAACCTTCATCAGGTACGCTCAGAATAACCTTCATCAGGTACGCGCAGAATAACCTTCATCAGGTACGCTCAGAATAACCTTCATCAGGTACGCTCAGAATAACCTTCATCAGATACGCTCAGAATAACCTTCATCAGGTACGCTCAGAATAACCTTCATCAGGTACGCTCAGAATAACCTTCATCAGGTACGCTCAGAATAACCTTCATCAGGTACGCTCAGAATAACCTTCATCAGGTACGCTCAAAATCGAAAGATTGGAAATCCAAATAATTTAAAGTTTTGGTAGCAATAAAACCAAAGGGCTAGAAGCCAAAATCGACTAAGGTCATCTATTTGCCTCAGGGTGAAAAAACCTTATTTTTATTAATAATTATATAATGTAGGAAGTGTAAAGTTTTCCACTATGATATAACTCACATATGACATAATGTGGGGTTCACAGACATCCAAACTTACCTACAGACGATGCTCCATTTCCCATTAGATCATACTGTGTTTCTGTTTGAGAACTGCTTCAACGTTTCGTATATACTGTAATGATAGATATTTGTTTACATTTATAGTTATATATGGAGATTTTAATAACTTATGATGCTTAAGAAAAGCTTGAAGATACCAAAGTGGTAATCAGAAGCCGTAAATCGAAGGACTGACAATACAATGGCCAAAAGAAAAAGGACAAACAATAATCTACAAAACACTGCACAGACAACTAATAATTGAGCAGCATGAACCCAACTAAAACCGGGGTTAAAGTCATGACAGGGTGGGTTAAATGATGGATGTAAATCTTAGACTAAAGATCATGAAATCGGTGCGCAGCATATAGGCGAACGAGACAAATACGTTTGGTAGGGAGTCAATATGATGATTCCGAATGGAGTAACATGTCTTCCTGCAAAAAAATTTTCAGTGAGATACTGTAATGTAATTTGGTTAATAATCTGGACATTCGGGTATTCTAATATATATAAATATCCTCTCTGCTAGTAATAAAATTTAACAAAAATATAGTGTTTAATTAATTAATTAATTAACTAACTAACTAATAATTGAGCAGCATGAACTCAACTAAAACCGGGGTTAAAGTCATGACAGGGTGGGTTAAATGATGGATGTAAATCTTAGACTAAAGATCATGAAATCGGTGCGCATCATATAGGCGAACGAGACAAATACGTTTGGTAGGGAGTCAATATGATGATTAATTAATTAATTAATTTATTTATTTATCAACTTTTAAAGACAATACATATATTTCCGGTGATTTAAAGAAGGTATGTTGTGTTCTATTGTAGCTTTGAAACGCTTCCCTCGTGTCGTGATTCTCAAATATACCACGTGTTCTTTCTTGTGTATTGTGTTCTTGCGAGTCTTGGCAATTTTATTCGAACTGAAATCGTTATAGAAATACATTGAATTTCTTATTGTTTAGCGTCAAGTGAGCAGTATTTCAGATAGATGGATAGGGCAAGCAAAGTTTGCCTTACAACGAACCACCAACGGCGACTAGATAACAAGCTGTTCCTCATTAGATGGTTTTACCTGCAAGGTGTGTGGTATACTCCATACACGAGACACTCATTTACATACCGTCCTAAGAGCGAGTTGTGTATGTGTATGTATATTCGTCCCACACAACAAGTGGAGAGGTTTTAACCCGCAGCGGAGAAATTAGATGGGTTTTATTTTTATAACGGGGATCTATGGGATTATATAGCACCAAAAACATATGTCTCATGAAATGTAAAAACAATGTAAGGGTTATATTATTATTTTGATTCTAAAAAATGTAAAATATATATCTTGTGGTTACGCTAAGCATTGTTTTTGACTGTGTGGTTTCTTTTTGTATGGTGCTTTAACTTCGATTATAGGACTCTTTTCAAACGATTATACATTTCATATTACAGTTTCCCTTTCACTTTAAAATGATTCTTTAAAAGTTATTAATAAAATTAATTGCATTGAATTGCTTGTAATAGTATTAAAACAAAACTTCATTCTTGGTAACTTTGGGGCCTATCACCACTGATGTTGTGAGTTCGAATCTCGATCAGCGCGAGGTGTACAACATTATGTGATACATTTGTCAGTGACTTGTGACAGGTCGGTGGTTTTCTCCGGATCATCCGGTTTCCTCCACCAATAAAACTGACTGCCACGATATAACTGAAATAGTGTTGAGAATGGAATCAAACACAATTACACTAACTCCTTTAAAATAATTCTTTAAAAATGATTTAAAAACTGAATTGCCTTAGCTTGCCTGTGATACATGTAGTATTAAAACAAAACTTCATTTTATAGTAACTTATAATTTTACATACCTGTTTTAATTCGTAAACTTACTACAAATCCCGATGTCTGACAAGGTGCAATTGAATACACATAAATTTATAACATTCAAATGTGTATTGGTTTTGTCCCTGTCGGTATCTACATGATCAATTTCATTCAAATAATAAACACTGATCTCGATCAATAAACCGATAGAAATATAGGTGAATACCTATAGATAGGTACCCATTGATCCTTTGTGCTACCTGTCAAAATTTACGTTTAAAGGGCAAGTATTGGTTTTGTTAGTAAGCATACCTTGACCGATTTTTTCTAATGATTAAAAATTAAAGTTATGTCAAAATACTATCAACCATTCTAATATGTGTATTGTATTATTTATAATCTGTATGACTTGTTTAAAGGTCAGTGTTTAGAGTACTAGTAAGGATTATTTGGGAATGACCATTAAAGGGGGGTTATGGTATTTAACGCCATTTTCAACACTAATAATTCAGTTATACCGTGGTGGTCAGTTTTATTGGTGGAGGAAACCGGAGTATCAGGAGAAAACCACTGACATGCCGCATGTCACTGACAAACTTTATCACATATTGTTATATCAAGTACACCTCATATGTGCGTGGCTCGAACTTCAATCGTAACTACTCGGCCATTCTCGCTACCCTGCAAATAACCTCGTACGTACATGTACATAGTAGAAATTCTTCTTAAATTGTTTGCCGGAAGTTAAGTTAAGTTAAACGCACAAAAATATAGTTCACCAAAATCCAATATGGAAGACATACTAAGTAAAATCTAATCATGCAAAACTAATTAAAACTTTAATTGAAATATAGAAAATTGTTTAAAATATAACTTTATCAAACTTTCATGTAACTGACATGTGAAAAGTAGTGCGATTTATACGCCTAATGCATACGAGGTTATTTGCAGGGTAGCGAGAATGGCCGAGTAGTTACGATTGGCTCGAACTTACGACCTTAGTTGTAATAGACACTGATTGTAAATCTAACTATCATATGATCACGACCATGACGGCCCCGACCATGACGGCCTCGACCATTAGGAGAGACTATATCTGATAATGCAGTTTTCAACAAGAAATTTTAGAAAAATTTGACGCAAACGATCAATTTTATCATGTAAATAAATCAGATTTTTGTTGAATGTGACACAAATGGTGGTACTAGAAAATATACCCCCCCCCCCCCCTTATAAAATTGTTAAAATTGTCGGTCCTTAAAGATGTTAATTGAGGATAACGAACCATATATGGTCTTGTATATTACAGTTGGGTTGTAAAGTGTCACTTTCAACAATATTTCAATTATATGATTGTTTAGTTCGCTTAATTGGAATACAACCAAGACAACCAACTGATCAGCCAGCCGCAAGTCGATGATCGACGAAATGTATCGAACTCAAAAACTTCAATGGTGATAGGTTGATTGATTGATTGATTTCTGTTTAATGTCAAATCAGCAGTAGTTCAGTTGTATCCATGAGACCGAGCTTGCAAAGAAAACCTCTTGAAGGAAGAAATGTGGCTTTGGGATCCTCCTATGAACGGAGGTTTATATAGACAGAAGATTGCGGAGAAAATTGATAGCGTTGGAAAACTTTGCTTTGCAACATGTCATCAACGACCACTCAAAGTAAACCTCTTAAGAAATTGTTCAATTGCAAGTTGTCTTTTAGATGCAATGGTGCGTGACATTATTCAAACACGAGGCACTTATTTGCGTTCCGTGCTCGCTCAAATTTTGCATTGGCTTCTTGCGGGGCACAACTACAGTTCGGATGTGAGCTAAATACCACTCATAGAAGAAACTAGATCCCATTCGTTTACCCCCATGGTAAATACGGGGGTGTAATGATAGACACTGATTGAAAATATAAAGTTTTTTGATAATTTTTTACAAATATTTTATTTCTGCATTGGACATTACTAAAACCGTATATTCACCATTTCTAAGCACGACTTTCGAGATTTGTATTTTTCAATATCAACCTGCCACTTTCCATTTCTAGAAATATTGTTTTCAATATATTCAAGTTCATGAAGTCGGACTGTTCATTATTTATCATATTCTTGGGGTCCTGGGTCCGCAACATGTCGGTTGGCTCTGTGCCATATATATAGTAGTAACAATTTATGGACATTAAAATGACTGTCCATTCATTTTTATCGTTGAGTACCAATTTTAGCGATTTTTGTTGGTTCAAACAAACAACGAAATTAGGTCCACAATGAAAGGCATAAGTAACAAGAGAAGTCATTTGTATGTATCAAGTGTCAACAAACTTCTCAGTTTCTGCCAATCAACGAAAATTGTCACTAAGGAAAATATATGACACTACAGTATATCATATTGGAAAACATAATCGCATCACTCCACTAATAGGTGAATGAAATTAATTTAGCTCTGCCACTTTTTATGGAAGTACATGTATCAAGCAAGCAGTGCCGGATTTACCATTGTGCTTAGGTGTGCTTAAGCACAGGGCCTCGTTGGCATGGGGGGGGGGTCATCTTCCTGCCAAAATAATTATATGATGGATTATTGCTTATGTGGTGCAATTTTAAATTTGAAGGCGCTCTGCTTCGGAGCGATTCCAGACATTATGATAGAGTTGATATCATATTGGAGTGTGCCATAAAGCAGGCAGTCACGACAGTGGCTCAGTGTCATAGAAGCCAAATTATTAGGGGCCTCTGGTTATTGGCAAACAAAAAGTTGAAGATGGATTCATGCTGACGTGGTGCAATTTTAAATTTGACGGTGTTCTGTTCAATTTGGACACTTATAGAAGAATGTAGTAGCATAAAATAGCTATTGATAGAAATATACTTTAAGAACTTTATTCTTCAAGCCCGTGCAGAGAAGCTTCAATCTAATGAGAAGATAAACTGACGTTACTTTTGCAGCAAATCACGACGTTTATTATCAAGATTGTTTTCCAACTTGAAACAAAATAACAAAAAAAGTAAAGGAGTAGTTATTCCTTTTTAATACAAATGTGAAACATAAATAAGTAATTTGGTCGTTATCTGATGTATGCAACCTTTGAAAGTATAAAAGTAAAAATGGTGATAATAATATTAAAATAAAGTAAATAAGAATAATGGATGAGGAAGTATGTCGTGAGGGGTGGAAACACCTATCCAAAAGCAAGATCTTGCCCAACCGAAAGACAACATACAGACATTAAAATGAGTTGCCTTGGGACTGTGTGCTCACCCGTACATCGATCAAGATGAAGTGGCCCGAGCTTTTGACACTCGTGTGAACCGGCCTTTAAGATACTGTTGCATCTTCGCACCAGAATCTGTGCTTCACATACCTGTTGATTATTATCTATCTGTGCACAACTCTGGTAAAATATATTTGCAACACCACCACTGCTATTATGTACATACATACATACACACGATATACCTTTTTTTCTGAATAGCAGTTTATTTATGATGGCGTTATCTTAAGTTTTTGTTATGCATATTAAAGCTATTCCTCCTTGCTGATATTAAAGGTTCTACAAGTTAACTACAGTCTACTTTCAGATTTAATTGACACTGACATAACAAAATGTTATATTGTTAATAACGCCTCCTGGGGCAACCACGACTCCCTCCCTCCTGCGAGTAGCAAACACCACTGTCTTCATACCCTTGCAACAAGCTCTGACTTGCGGTCAGGGTTACAGGCAAGGTTACTGATAGCGATACTGTCTTGGTATTTTGTTTGATATATCCTCAGTCTCAATACTAGTCATTATGTGGCCAGCAATAATTATGGCATATGGTTAATATTTTTTTTTAAACTCATGTTATTTTTACTGTATGTTGAAATGGTTTATTATGAGTTATTTTACTAGTGTACATAAATGATCCTTACAATTTAGTTGTTAAATGCAGGTTTATTTTCATTAAATTAGTTTTACTCCAAATAGAGCATACATTTACTATTTCTATAATACAATTCCTAACATTATTTATTAGTAAACAATAAAATAAGTTTTTTCATCAAATGGTTATGGCGGTCCACCGAAAGAATTAAGAGTAAAAGAGGTCCATGGGGGAAGAAAGGTTGAGAACCATTGCGTTAAATGATGTTTATATTTAATTACATGATGTTGACTTTAATGACTGCCCTGTCTGTTCTCTTTTAATCAAGTTTTACTGTTTCATTATGTGACCTGTGTAAGAAAGTGTTGGGCGGGTTGGGGCTTTGGGTAATATATAATAGCTTCTAGTTTGTTGTAGACGCAGTGTACATGTCTGAACTTATATAACGTAATATTTTAACTATTCCTAATTTTCCGGAGCATGTATACCTGACTGCCTGTGTAGGTCTATCGGGTCTACCTCCTTCAGGGCCCAGGTAAGGGACCTCATAGCTTAACTAGCACAGGGCCTCATATGTCCTAAATCCGGCACTGCAAGCCAGGAAAGTAGGCAGTCATGTATTTGTGTGTTAGGAGGATCAATTTCTAACGACATCCAGTATATAGACACGTGTATGTCGATGTGGTAAATCTTAGTCGACCAATGATTGTCATAACTTGTGTCCAATCCCATTTGCAACTTTTATGCAAATAAAATATGTTTAAACTAATGACCGAATAGTCTACCAAATCCTGTGGTATTTGATAAAATTCCGTTCTGAAAACGAGATTGATTAATATATTAAAATGTCTTGTATATGACTGGATGATCAAAGATGAATGACAGGGTACCTGATACGAACCCGGGATGTTGTTAGATGTTAGGGTACCACCAAAAAATAAAATAAATAAAAACATACAACAAACATTTAATTTTGAATAGATTGTGAACAGATATAACCATAAAAATCGAATTCATTTGATCTTTTTAACAATTTGATCCAATTAAAATTATCAATGAATTTAACACATGTGAAATTATATATATTCCGAACCATCTGCGGTATTGCTTTGACAAATCTCTACAAGTTAAGCATTGTATATGTATGTATCTCTTAAGACAATAGCGTTCTCAAGTGTCAACATATCTCTTTAAATAGTATTATGTTGTACGTCTTTTAACACCTTAGGTCAGTCTTGCTTTCCACGCTTTGTATGTCCCATCAGAATCATGGTGTCCTGCTGTAGATAATACAACACCTGAAGACAGAAATAACTTTAACTTTTAATAAGTCAATATGTAAAAATGAAACAAAGAAATAAAACATATGCCATGCCAAATAAAACATATGCCATGCCAAATAAAACATATGCCATGCCAAATATCTATTGTATTCAGACATATTGTCAGATGCCATCTGTTGTGGAACGGTTATTGTGCTCATCTCGACTGAGCCTGTAGATCGTGGGTTCGACGCCCGGTCAGTTCTTCTTCTTCTTTACATTTCTGGCCGTCCTTCACTACTGAAGATTATCTTTAAACTAAAGACGATAAAATTGGTGCTTCTCTGTTGACTATGCGGTAGTAAGGTGAATTAGCAAAGATATATGTCTCAGAATCAGGATAATGTATGCGAGTGGAGCGACATGTCTGTCCAACTAAGAAATGTTGGTTTAGCAACGCGGATATCGTCTCGTCGAAATGCAACGTGTTCTCGCAATGAAATATCTGAAGAAATACAGAATCACTCAAATCCCTTCCGAATTACGGTTTTCTAGATACGATATCATGTGAGAATGATTGCACTGTCCTTGGTTTTCTGGTGGTACTAATATTTTCTCCACAGTAATGTTTGCATATTGAATATGCAAAGAAAGACAACTCAGTAAATATATTAAAACGTGTTGTATGAGTCATCTCCCATGTATTAGTCTTGCATGTGCTTCCGGTGTAATTAAGTATGTGAACCTCCAATGGTGTTAATTAACTTGGTTTAATCTGTGAGTGGACAGACACATACACCACATCCACCATCTAAACTACTGCAAGGATAAAACTGAATGCTAAAACACTAGCAGTATAAATCGTTACTGCCAAGTCAGTGATCATGAATGAAACTGTCCCCGACTAGAACCTGCATCAGTGGTCGGGTTTCCTTACTTCTATTAGGGACGGACCATTTAACTTGAAGTGTGTGTGTGGGGGGGGGGGAGGTTATATTTTTTTTCTAAAAAAATATTCTGATTCCCAATGTTGCTGAAAAAAATATTCTGATTTTGGTGGAGGAAAAAAAAAATCTGATTCAAAGTTTTTGTCATATAACCTAATGTTAAATTCTGGAAAAAAATAAATATTCCTACTCTCGTGTTGTCCGAAAAAAATTTCTGAACGAAACAAAAAACCATAACACCCCCCCTGCAAGTTAAATGGTCGGTCCCTTATGCTGATCTTTTAATTTTCCGTCTGATGGAGGAATGGAATATTTGCTTTTGCATAATTAATACCCACTTATTACACACTCTCAAGCAATGACTAAAATATAATTTACGAAAGGTTTGAAGATACCGAAGGGTAATCAGAAGAAAGATAGTTAATGTACAATGACCAAAAGAAAAATGAAAATGAAAATGAAAAAACAAATGTTTACAAAACACAACACAGAAAACTAAAGATCGAGCAACAAGAACCCTACTAGAAACCGGGGTTGAACTCAAGTGCTCCTGCTCCACTCGTGGCACTCGTCGTGTTATTGTTAAACTATACTAACATCAACTGTCTGATATAGAAATCGTGTTGGTCACCAGCATACCAATATATATAACATAAATAAACCATGAACCTTTTCCTTTGTAAGACATCGTAATTACAGCTCCCTCTTCTGTTGCTGACACCATTGGATAAAGTGTATATCTTTTCATGTCTTCGTCACATATAGCTGGCCCAAAATATTTATCGTCACTTCCACTAAACATTATCTTACATTTGTCCATGTCGAGATACATGTAAAATATGTCGGGGAGACCCGAAAAGAATTTTCTGGGGTAGCGTCTAATCAGACGACCATTCATGTAGACTTTCCTCGTTGAGAGGTCTATGCCCCATGTAAAAGCCCCTTTCCCGACCAGTGTCGTAGGATTTTTGCTGTAAAGTTCTGAGTCCTTTGTTCCAAACCCAACTGATGAATACGAACCTCGCATTTTATGGGGGAACATAATTTCGAACGCATGTTTACCAGTACTAAAGCCTTCTATCCACTTGGCTGCGTCCGTCTGACTATTTCCTGTAAAATGACATCATTTTAAATATTCACAATGTAAGCGGATTTTTTTTTCTTCAACAAACAACACACAACATATCGGCCTTGTATCTTCCCATGTTAATTTACATTAAGCAAAGCTTCTATGTGAGAAATTATATATATATAACATTTCAATGACACTATATTTAATTGCAAAATGACATAATCTTTAACTTTTTGAAGGCGGTCAGTATTTTGTAGAAACAGAAGTAGAAAAATACCAATGATGTTGGCATATACTGCTACATGCAGTGCCGGATTTACCATTGTGCTTACTGCTTAGATGTGCCATCTTCCTGCCCATTTTTTTTTTATTTATTTACGATGGATTTTTGCTTATGTGGTGCATATTAAAATTTTAAAATTTCCTGAGCATGTATGCTGACTGCCTGTGTAGGCCAACCGGGTCTACCTCCTTCAGGGCCAAAGTAAGGGGCCTCATAACTTAACTAGCACAGGGCCTCATTTGTCTTAATAAAACGTAGATATCAAATTTAGTGCGCACAACGCGTTTCTGGAATAACCTTCATCAGGTACGCTCAAAATCGAAAGGTTGGAAAGCCAAATAATTTTAAAAGTTTTGCGAGCAAGTAAACCAAAGGGCCTAACTAGGATCGCCAAAATCGGCTAAGGGCACCTATGCCTGAGGGAGGAGAACCTTAGTTTTAATAATACTTTCATTATTTAGAAACTGTAAATTTCAATAACACATATATCTATTAAACCATGTCGGTGCCGAAGCACTGACTACTGGGCGGATGATACCCTCGGGGACTAATAGTCCACCAGCAGAGGTATCGATCCTGTGATAGTAATAAAACGTAGATATCAAATTTAGTGCGCACAACGCGTTTCTGGAATAACCTTCATCAGGTACGCTCAAAATCGAAAGGTTGGAAAGCCAAATAATTTTAAAAGTTTTGCGAGCAAGTAAACCAAAGGGCCTAACTAGGATCGCCAAAATCGGCTAAGGGCACCTATGCCTGAGGGAGGAGAACCTTAGTTTTAATAATGCTTTCATTATTTAGAAACTGTAAATTTCAATAACACATATATCTATTTAACCATGTCAGTGTCGAAGCACTGACTACTGGGCGGATGATACCCTCGGGCACTGGCTATATGCTAAATTTTCTATTATTATTTGGTTATATTTGCGACAATTGATATATCTATTTAGATAATGCATGCCTTTCTAAGATTATTGTATTGTAAAACTTTGGTACAGCGATCGTGTAAAGTTGTATAGTCTCTCGTGTTCATTTACATCCATATTCTTTTTGCCTGTGTCTCTGAAATGTTCACTCTGGATTGCTCCTTCGGTATTCTCTGATATTTACTTATCTACTAATTCATAAGTTCTGCAGGAACTGCTACCCTTCCGCCTTCCGGATCACCCGAGATCACCTCCGGTTCTTAGTTGGGTACGTGTTGCTCAATCTTATGAAAATAAAATAAAACTTACTATTTTCTAATGCACATATGCAGCAAGAAAAAATGCTTTGGTTGTATGATTAAACAGCGAGAGTCTTATAAGAAATAGAAGCTGCTTGCTCTTCGAGTGCACTTAGTTCAGCCTCGGTGTCATCGTGGGGTCTGTGCTCCTCAGCTATTTAGTTCTCTGTGTTGTGTTTGTTTTTTATTGTTTGTCTTCTTTTTGTGCATTGTGCCCAATATTGGCTGTGTTTCTGGATTGTCTATCAATTGGCTGTGTTTCTGGATTGTCTATCAATGGGCTGTGTTTCTGGATTGTTTATCAATTGGCTGTGTTTCTGGATTGTCTGTCAATTGGCTGTGTTTCTGGATTGTCTATTAATTGGCTGTATTTCTGGATTGTCTGTCAATTGGCTGTGTTTCTGGATTGTCTATCAATAGGCTGTGTTTCTGGATTGTCTATCAATGGGCTGTGTTTCTGGATTGTCTATCAATGGGCTGTGTTTCTGGATTGTCTATCAATGGGCTGTGTTTCTGGATTGTCTATCAATGGGCTGTGTTTCTGGATTGTCTATCAATGGGCTGTGTTTCTGGATTGTCTATCAATGGGCTGTGTTTCTGGATTGTCTATCAATGGGCTGTGTTTCTGGATTGTCTATCAATGGGCTGTGTTTCTGGATTGTCTATCAATGGGCTGTGTTTCTGGATTGTCTATCAATGGGCTGTGTTTCTGGATTGTCTATCAATTGGCTGTGTTTCTGGATTGTCTATCAATGGGCTGTGTTTCTGGATTGTTTATTAATTGGCTGTGTTTCTGGATTGTCTGTCAATTGGCTGTGTTTCTGGATTGTTTATCAATTGGCTGTGTTTCTGGATTGTCTGTCAATTGGCTGTGTTTCTGGATTGTCTATTAATTGGCTGTGTTTCTGGATTGTCTATCAATGGGCTGTGTTTCTGGATTGTCTATCAATGGGCTGTGTTTCTGGATTGTCTATCAATGGGCTGTGTTTCTGGATTGTCTATCAATGGGCTGTGTTTCTGGATTGTCTATCAATGGGCTGTGTTTCTGGATTGTCTATCAATAGGCTGTGTTTCTGGATTGTCTATCAATTGGCTGTGTTTCTGGATTGTCTATCAATGGGCTGTGTTTCTGGATTGTCTATCAATGGGCTGTGTTTCTGGATTGTCTATCAATTGGCTGTGTTTCTGGATTGTCTATCAATGGGCTGTGTTTCTGGATTGTCTATCAATGGGCTGTGTTTCTGGATTGTCTGTCAATTGGCTGTGTTTCTGGATTGTCTATCATTTATTACCTCTTCGGTGTTCTCTATCAGGTATTTTGACTTGTCTTACTATTATATAATGTTTTATTAAATGACTATAAAAATCTACATTCTTGATTGGTCAAAATCATACATTGCCCGTTTTGATCAAACATTATGATCACCGCCCATTCTTGCTCGAGAGGTAGACAAGTAGTGTATCATAGCTGTCAAGTACCCAAATACAGATCGGGAAAATCCTGATGGCGTTCGCTTTAAATCGAATGTTTTGATTGGGCGGTGTATTTTTATAAAGCTCAAATCATTTAATAAAACAATTGTTGACTTTTGATATCGGTTCACACGATATTTATCAACTAAAGAAGTGATAATCACCTCGGCCGTTGGCCTTGGTAATTATCACATCTTCTGGGTTGATCAGTCATCGTGTCAACCTTATCAAAAGACGTTAATCGTATAATATTGTACAATACCGCCACGATATAACTGAAATATTGTTAAAAGTGGTGTAAACATCATAAACAAGTAAACAAACTATATTGTATAATAGGGGGTCGTCGTGGTTTTGATTGTATGGTAGTTGGTTTAATCCTCAATCGGCCAACATCCTACGATTCCTTCATCTCTATATAACCTCTGCTGTATGAGTCATTTTAATATGTGTATACACCGCACATTAGAAATGTCGGATAGGCGCTTTGAAGGACAGCGTGACATGTTTAATGGTGATGCCCAATTGAATTAAGCATATTGTATTGCTCTAATATAAGCAATGGGATTGGGCACAAGTTATAACAACATTATAAACGCCCTCTCCCTACAATTTACAACATAACATAATACATGACAAAACTCAATAAAAATAAATATTAGAACAATGTATAAGTGAAATTAACCATTTACAAAAAAAGACAAAATAGATTTTACAAAGAAGAGGGAAAAAAAAAGAACCAGTGGAAGTGAAGGTGATGCCCAAGCCGAACCGATTAATAGCTCCAACTGTCCGTGAAGAGCGTCATATCCGATCTTTCGAGACTGGTGACATTTTTATCTGAATGTTCTCATTTTAATACATATATATACAGGCCCGTAACTATCATTGGTAGTGGCGTTAAACACCAACACCCTAACTCTATAGACTTATAATAAGCATTGCAAACCAGCTTTTATACGCAATATTGTTCTTATATATAGACGACTATGGTTCTACGTAAACCAACAAATTTAGATAGCAATTAACTTTATAAAATTTGGTCGCTTTTCCTATGACCACAAAATACTGTACTGATATTCAGCGTTTATTAGATCATTCAGAGTACAGCTGCCTCAACGTTGTACTGCATAACAAACTGCCTTGGCAATACGTTGGCAATTACTTAGTGAACTTTGGCAAGATCGATAACAGTTAATTCTTCCCAAAATTGCCTCGGATTGCTTCTCCTACAGTTTAAGTTTTCATAATTTTCTGGGGAAGGATCCTGGTCGCGCCATCGACGCTCAAGATCGTACCTTCCGCGCGATCTGCCCCGATTGATAAACAACCCTAGTTACGGCCCTGGTATGTCATAATAAGAAGAACTTGGTGGTTTTGTTATTTGTCTAAAAAAAGTGATTTATAAAGTGAGTGTGTTTCGTTTTTGGGTGTATTTTGTGCGCGAGTACGTTTTGTTTGTGTGTGTATTGTTTGTGATCGTGTTTTGTTTACTTAGCAGTGTCGAAGTTTCCATGTGATCACATTACACCAACACCATCTTCTTCCGTCATTATAACCATAGTTATATATATACCTGTTTTTGAGATTGTTCCATTTCCCATTTGATTATATCATTTTTATTGTTGGTTACGTCTTGCCTGGAAAATAGTAAAACATATAAATTAATATATTCTTTGTAGGCTCGGAAAGGGAATACCTTCATTTCCATATAGTTACATTACTTCCGTTTTTCATTGAAATGTTACAATATAAGTGGTTATGAAGTGCCAGGTCACATGATTATAAAAGAGATGTTTTACATCCCAATAAAACTCAAACCCGAATTTGCACGTGCCTCCATGACGACGTCAGATGTAAACAATCATTGGCGTAGTAATTTCCAACAGCAAATAATCTAACACAAATAAAACTCACAACGAAAAATTCCACTATATTAAATTTTGGTGTGATTTAAATGTAATTATAAGAATTGAATGCATTTTTTGTAGTTTTATAGGCGTGTAAAAGCGTGGACCGAGGCGCATTTTTTGTATGAAGCGCGCTAGCGCTTCATACAAAATGCACAGGCACTCGAATTCCGGACCCCCCTTTTTCCTCATTTGGTCCCTCACGCGATTATGGTATGGATCTTTGTCTGGAAGTATATCTTTGAGCCATTTCGTGTTTTAAGTAAAACGGCAGCTGGACCTAGAAACAAAAGTTAGTAGAACGAGAGAGTTGTAACACGAAATGTTGTAAAATATGTATAAATGGCTCAAAGATATACTTCCAGACAAAGATCCATACCATAATCGCGGGAGGGACCAAATGAGGAAAAAGGAGGGTCCGGAATTCGAGCGTCTTAGACAAAATGTGATTCGGTCCACGCTAGCGCGCTTCATACAAAATGTGCTTCGGTCCACGCTTTTACACGCCAATAAAACTATAAAAAATGCATTCAATTCTTAAATAATGCTAGTGGTGAATTGTGTCCACCCCCCTTTTGTCCCCATAGAAATAATTAATTTCCTCCATGTACAATACATAAAAAATATATTATTTTTACTAGGCTATAAAACTTATTGTTGGCAAACCCTCCGATGATAATTTGCATCATATATTGCTGATGCTGTCGATGTCGATATACAGTTGGAAAGCAGCCTGTAACATGTGTGCTCAACACAACCTGATTAAATAAAGTAAGTCAGTAACTTCCGGCAGGTCTGTTGGTTTTCTCTTGGTATTCCGGTTTCCTCCACCCAATAAAACTGACCGCCACGATATAACTGAAATATTGAATACAAATGGGGTTAAGACACTTATAATACGTGGGCGTAATATCGTCATGTATAAACTAATCAATACTAAATTTACCATTTAAATGTCAATAGATCGAACCACTAATACATATTCTGTTGTTATTTCCTTATTTTCGTGAAAATACATTATATTTTTTAGTAATATGTTACTGGTCGTTCTTACTTTTCATCTGTAAATGACATTTCCTGGTTATAAAAAATCAATTGCCCTTATGGTAAGCAAAGACAATTCAATTGGTCAAAGAAAAGAGACAAAAGAACAATGCTCTACAAAACATTACACAGGAAACCAAAGAGCGAACAAAACAAATACCGCTAAATACCGGGGGACACAGGTCTTCCGGAAGTGACAGCATTTAAATTTATCATAACAAAGGGGGAGGTTTGAAATATCACTAGATCTAACTTCTAATAGATATTCGGTTGTTATTTCCTTATTTACGTCAAAACACGTAATTTTTGTAATATGTTACTTGTCGTTTCTGTGCCATTTCCGGGTTTATAAAAATTAATTTCCACTTTTTACATGTCCCCAAAACAGACAGAACAAATTAATAAAAATGGTTTAATGTTGATGCTGCAATGAATGGCTGATTATCTTTGGATACATACGTTATTGTCTTTCTTGCTTGTATGAAAACAAAATATCATTAATAAAATATATTAGTTTGTGTTTTGTATGTATTGAAATTCATTTGTATGCAACACTTTTTCTATTTTTAAATTAGACAATTACAAAAAACAAAACAAATATTTCCTTGACGATAAGCAAATCATTGTACTTACAAAGTCAAAATTGTTTATTATTATCCATTCAATGTATTTGTAAGTATGGAGGTATGTTTACGGCTAATTGTTTGATCTTGTATCTAAATGAAATGAATCGAGAATAAAAACAAAAGAATATATTTTAAAACTCTTGAAATTTAATTTGCCTTTAAATGCGTGAACATGTCATTTAATAGCTATTAAAATGTCCCACTCCAACTGTATGCTTATTGTATACGTCTGTCGTCGTCCGTCTGTCTGTAGACAAATAATTTCCATTGAATATCTTTTATTCTGGTTGACTGATCCTTCTGCCTTTAAATACAATTATTCGTTGTACAATTGCTTTTGAGGGGATTGTAGCCTAACTCGTTTCTATACAAGAGAAGCCCCAAAGTGCCAAACAGAGTGTTTCTGTTTCTGTTTATTGTTCATCTGTTGATTATTGTTTGTTGCTTGTAATGAATTCCGTATAGAAAATATGCATAGCGTTATTATATATGTAACTATTACCGTTTTTTGACATAAAGGGGGTGGGGGGAGGGGGGTGGGTAGTGGGATTCCAAAATTCGAACTTTTTATTTTTTATCCAATTTCAATGTGTTTTTTTTTTAACAATGTTAAGTTGATCTTCTTTAATTTTTTATTTCTAAAAGGTAGCTAAATTCCAAATTCTCTCTCATCATGAAGGTATATATTTATTCATCCAATTTTGATGTGATTTTTTCCTGTGAATTGATGGTATTCAGAGCTTCCGGAAGTATATATATTTATCCTGCAATCAGTACATTTGCTGTACAAATATACCACACGAATAAATTTTTGCTTTATTCGTAGCCTACGAATAAACTTTTGAAGCCTACGAATAAACTTTTAAACCTACGAATAAACTTTTAAGCCCCGCCCATAGATTCCGGAACTACTTTTTTGTGTTTTTGCTCTCCTGTGAAGGAGTTAAAATATTAACCGTAACCAATGTCAATAATCGACGTCGTTTTTTTCTAATAAATGTTTTCGTTCTCACTATTTGTAAATTTACAAACCGACAAAATGAAACTAATAATTCTAAAATTTCATATTTTTTATACATATTTTACGATAAAAAAAATCCTAGAAGTCAATATAAATCAAAACAAAGATCTTAAATTCTGTATTCTGGATTGTCTCTCTTGTAATTTTTGGTATCTTCTACGCGCATGTACAATTTACACTCGGTAACTTCAACACACTTGTACTTTTGATAGGTGGACGGACACTGACATATAAAATAAAATAAAAATAAAATAAATTAAACAAATCCGAATCATTTATAACTTGACAGGGAAGCTTTGAAAACAAAACAAAAGCAACTAAAACTACAGGACAAAGGGAATAAACCAAAGTCTTGCCTCCAACAGATGAGGAAATTAACATCCTTTATAACAGAAACGTTCTGGGCAGTCACACATCACAATCTTTACTAAACACACTTATATGGTTAAATAACTCAGTACAGTTTGAACATCAAACTCTAAGATTACTAGTACTACATATATTTTATTATAAAATTTCTTCATATTAAATGTTCAATTAATTCACATCAATTACTTCAACATATCAGATAGTAGATTTCTTCAAGGTGAAAATAACACATATTCCTGCTATTGCATCAAGTCACTTTAAAATTATAGATAATTTTTTATATTCTGAATTCTTTATGACACCACAAAATATCTATATAATTTGTTTTAACCATTTGGAATAATTGTATTCAGTCACTTCCTCCAATCATTTTGCATCTTTTTTTAAAACATTTTTTTCTTTTGCAAAATTCCAACAAAGTTGTATGATTTGTCAGTTGAAACTAGTGTTTTATCTGCTGGAATTCTACTCACTGTTGATCAGGATTACAGTACATTTTTTATTTTGTGCAATTCCATTTGAAACTGATTCATATACCCCTGGCCTGTATGCAACAACTGAGTGATAGTTCTTGAAAAATGTCCTTTGTTTAATCAGATCTTTATAAAACGTTCATAGGTTTTTATGCAATTATTTCTTTCATATATAGTCTTTGCACTTATTTCAAACATCACATGTACATTGTACACTGTTAAACCATTAATCCAGCCATTCATCTGAAAGACATTAATATAGCATTGATTATAATTAAAATACATGTTATTATATATTTACTAATAAAATAACAAGAAAAAAGGAACAAAATGCAGACTAAATTAGCAATGTTTGAATATTTGAAACTTCAAGCTTTCATAATGCATTTTTGTATGATCCGACTCAGAAAATATATTCGCACATTAGTCATTACTTGCAACAACCAACATTATCATGTAAATATTGTTCATTCCAGAAAAATATATCCTTCACTCTAATATTTTTCTGGTCACAACACCTATGTCCATAATATTCTTGGTTCCTTAGTGACATCGCATTATGTAATTTACCAATCAATGGATTATGGTTTAATAATAGCAAATTTGATATGAAGAAAATAGTTGGTGGGGATTCTACATACATGTAGACTTCAATGCATATTAATTCATTTGATTATGATATACAAACAGAAGTTAAATATAGTAATTAAAATCATATCTGGTGCTTGTTGACACTAAATCAGATCTCTATTTTGATTTTCTTCAATTTACCATGTATATATGAAAGTTTTATTTTATTCTATAAAAATAAATTCCAATTTTCCATTGAAACCTATGTAAAGTCCAGAAGATTGGTATTAGCTTCTCCTCCTTTATATACTTGCATTGTCGCAAAATACATAATTTATTTGTACGAGCTTTAGAAACAGGTAGAAAAGTGCATGAAAGAAAACTTTCCAGTCTCATGAAAAAAATGAAGGATAGTTGCAAATTAGACATTAATCAATCAGTGCCAGAAAATATCTTATCCCGTCCAGAAATTAAGAGAAAACAATGTGGAGGGGATAGATATTATGCAAATATCAGGGCATAACAATGTGGCATTTATTAATAATTACTCAACATTGAGTGAGGAAAGACACAAGAAAATATCAAACATCCTCAGCAACACTGAAAGTGAAACTAACAGAAATGCTTTTCAGCAAACTTACCTCGTAAAACCTCCACAAATTCTACAGCCAGTAGCACTTCTGATGTTTCGTGTGGAAGCAATCCCGATGTTCCTTTTTACAGTTCCAATACAAATATGTCAAGTCAAATTAGTTCTATGTTTTACGGCGTGGTCATCCATAACAAATGGTGAATGTGTACACAATTTTCACAAATGACTAAATATCCCAATAACTGAGCATTTGAGTGTTTGACATCGTTGTTAAATACATTTCCGTGAATCAGTTCAGTTTGTTGAGATAAATGATTAATCTTTCTGTTTTCTCTACTCTACCTAGTTTACTTAAAACATGCTCGAATCGTCTATACATGTATGTGTGTATTGCTTTCACATGTTTACAAACTGTGTGGGTCATACTTAAATACGCCTGCAGTAGTAACCAGGCACATATATACGCCTGTGTGTCATACAAAGGTGGACGCCTGCAACTATATGGTTCTTTTTTATTTATTTTTTTTTAATATAAACTAGTAAAAGGAATATATCGGATGTTTATTATTTGATATAAAAAAATAAAAATAAAAGTGAACCATATAGTTGCAGGCGTATACCTTTTCACACAGGCGTATATATTTACCTGGTTACTACTGCAGGCGTATTTAAGTATGACCGCATGTGACGTATGATCGCTAAATTAATGTGTTTTCATATCTATGAAAAACATATTAAATATATATATTTCAGGTTCTAAACTATCAATTTTCTATATAGATTTTCACCTTAATCAATAAATCTTCACTTAAATAAAGTTATTTCACTTCCTTTTGAGAACTATTTGTTCGCGAATTTTTGTCAGCAAAAAAAATCTGGTATTTTATTACGCCAAATAGTGAGGATTCCGTTGCATTAAAAAATGCATTTTTACGAGTTAAGATTATTTTTTAGGACATCGTGGATTGCAGGATAAATACAATATTGGTCTGTTGACGGTAAATATAGAATTTATTTGACTCGGCGCGAAACGGGGAGAAAGACTCGCTAGAAGCTCGTCTTTCACCCCGTTTCTCAGCCTTGTCAAATAAATTCTATATTTACCGTCAACAGACCAATATTGTATATATATGTGACTGTAAAAAAGAGAATATGTAAATCCATTATTTAGCGTATTATATACCTTAATGTATTTTATAAATCTTTTAATGAAATAAATACAATTTAACATGAACAACCGACATATCAACTTTTATTTCAATTTAAATTTGTTGTTTTTTCTGTAATATTAATGGGACACAATTGCAGTCTTTGCCGTCACTATTGTAAAAGTTGTCAGAGTATGACCCAGTTATGATTTTGTAAACTGAAAAAAAAAAGTCCGGGTAACTTACATATTAAGTGGAGAATAATAATTTGTAATTTGGGAGTAATAACAAAAAAGTGTTATTATTCCCAGTTTGAAATAAGTGTAGGTTAAAGCTAGTTCTAATAATAAAACCCTAAATGCTCGCTTACTCGCAAGGTTTGTCACAGGAGCTACATTATTGCAGCTAGTTAAAGCCATTTTTTTTCTAATTATTGAAATTATAAATTAGTATAAAATATACTTGGATTTATAAGACATAATAGTGTCTTGTGAAATTGTGTCCGGTTGTGTTATATTTGTAATGAAAAACCTTACACAGACCGAACGAAGTCATCGCTGTCCTTTATTCCGTCCTCGGACTTTATCATAGGAGACAATTGTAAGAGCGGACACTATTTAATGTTACATATTCTTTCTCTGATCTGGGAATAATAAAGGACGAAGTCCTTATAACGGTAGGCTGTCCGATTTTTCCTTCTATATTGATAGACAAATATCTGTTCACCGGAAGTTTAAAAAATATATCAATTAATAATTTAGAAACGCAAAAGAAATATATTTCAATGAAAAATTCCCAATTCTTTAATTATTTACTCTATGCAAAATCGAAATAAACTTGAAATAAAATTCTAATAAAGAAATCTCTTTCTACGAAAATCCCGACGGAAGAGCGGCGTACAGTAGGTAAAATGATAGGAACAGCCGTATCAAATCGGCTACAAACTTCATTCAAAATAACTTGTACAGATCATCGTATTATTGAAATTTTAGGACTTCGTCCTTCAAACAGGTTGTCTGTCTCATATTATGTTTTAATATTAATTTTTTTTAGTAATTATTCATTTAAGTTTTATTTCATCAATGATCTGATTTACATAGGACAAAGTCCTTTTAACGGTAGGTTGTCCGATTTTTCCTCCTTTCTATATTGATAGCCAAATATCTGTTCACCGGAAATTAAAAAAAAATAGATCAATTGATATTTAGAAACGCAAAAGAAATATATTTCAATAAAAAATTCCCAATTCTTTAATTATTTACTCTATGTATGCAAAATCGAAATAAACTTGAAATAAAATTCTAATAAAAAAATATCTTTCTACAAAACTCTCGACGGAAGAGCGGCGTAGGTAATATGAACGGAAACAGCCATAGCAAATCGGCTACAAAATTCATTCAAAATAAAAGATAATAACCAGGGGCGGATTCAGGGGGGGAGGGGGGCGCACCCGGCGCGCGCCCCCCCCCCCCCCCCCCCCTAAAATTGGAAAAAATATGATTTTTTGGCGTAAAATCGTGATTTTTCACACGAAATACCCCAAAAATTTTCGCGCTTCCCTCTGCATTTGAAAAAAATCAGATTTTTTTGGCGTAAAATCGTGATTTTTCACACGAAATACCCCAAAATTTTTCGCGCCTCCCTCCGCTCGGCGCAATTTTTTGAAGTGCGCCCCCCCCCCCCTAACTTGAAATCCTGGATCCGCCCCTGATAACGTGTACGGATCATCGTATTATTGAAATTTTAGGACTTCGTCCTTCAAACAGGTTGCCTGTCTCATATTAAAGCAAATTTGTTTTTATCAATCTCAGATTGTATACCAAACTAGGTACAGTATGATTTGCAGTTCATTTCATACCATGATATTTTTACATTCTAAGGAGTGTTCGCCGATCTCATTAGTGATGTCATATTCACTAATTTGCATGACAATAAACAAATACTTGGTTGGCAATAAAACAATAAAGTAATTGACAGGGAAATAACAAATTTTTAAACTTTTATAACTTTTTTATTTCCAAACCAATTTTGGTTTTGTTAATTGTTTTAGAAACTTAAGAACATTCATATTTTTTCTGTCAGTTTACATTTTTTTAATTTTGATATGATAAATTCATAATTCTAATATGAAATAATGCATTTTTACACTTCAAAACTAAATAAATCAAGATTGAATTTCCAATCCTTTTATTATGGATATTTTTATCAAACCTTCATTGTGAATTAGTTATTTCTATATAATTTTCACTTCTGAAAGAATTATTGAATTATCTTAAATAACAAAAAAATAATGACAATTTAAAGTTGAGTCTTCAATGAAAGACAATGGAAATTTTCCATTTCTTGCCAACCAGACAGGTAAATTCTCAAGCCTATGACATCACGGCAAACACTCCTAAATAGTGTGTAAAGTGAGTTTATAGCATAAAATATTACAAAGGGGATAACCCGAATAATCCAGTCGCTATATTACGCTCCCGCTGGTCGCTACATCATCTAACGATAGTGCCGATAGAGGGCGCAGTATTATTCGAGTTACAAAGGGTGATCCGTCAAAACACCGAACAGAACGCGTGTGAAATATCGAAAAGTCAAAAGAGGTATCGATTGTTTTGTTTTGCAATCATTCGTTTTTCTCTTGACCTTTCTTCATTATTATGGCATTTCCGGTCGATAATTCAAGATGGAAGAGAGTGATAAATCCTCCCCATCGACACCTGAATTATTGTCATATTCTCCAGACGAAGAGCCATTAGAACTGGCAAAGAAAGCTGGAAAAGTAATTTGGTTTAATTTATTATTCATGACTTACGATCGTTATTTAAACGCACTACCGTGCTGTAAAAACTGCATCATTAGACAAAACTCCGAACGAATGTTTTTTACATGCATGATACAGTTGTCTGTTGACACGGAGTCAGAACAAATTATTCCCATTTACAGGCGATATTCCTATTTCCCAGCGATCTCTCCTCGTGAACCAATGTCAATCTGTATCTGTAGACGAACTATCAAGGCACACCTCAATATCAGAGGAAGGTCAATCCACCACCATAATAATTACGATGTGCAAGATATATAAAAGTCACTATCACTACAGTATAAAACATATAATATGCTAATTCACCATCATAAATATTAATATAACGACATGTAAAATAAATATTTGCAGAAGTCACTGTCATATGAGTACAGTGGGTATTATTTTGACTCCTGTGGCTGTGCCTCTCCTGTATTGCTGTAAATACATGTAAGCGTGAGAGAATAGCGAAGGGACAATCCAGATAAACTGATAACATAGGGTACACAAAACAAAGCAAAAACACAACACAATATGTGTTGGACACCACTTTACGTAACAAACACAAATAACATAAATAAAACACATGCCCTCCTACAAACAACTGGAGGTAAAGACGAACCCAGCATCTTTTTTATGCTGAATTCATAATGGACTGAACAACATTCAACTCAGAACTTCCTCATTAAAATGTTGTCTATTATTGCTATTCCGTATTCATTTCAAAATGTTTATATCATATAGTTGCATTCCTACATTTGTAATCTAGTCCAGGAAAAATTTTTTTAAATGAAAATTTTCCATAGTTAGTTCGATCGTGTAATCATGGTTATCATGCTAGCCTCATGTGTGTTTGATCATGGATCAATAACTGGTCGGTTCAAACCAAAACTCTTAAATTGAACTGCTGTTTGATTGAGATAGCACAATGAAAATCCAACTCAGCGTTTGCAGGTTGGTGTAAAGTATAAAACAGACGTCATCATCGTCTAATCAAACATAACATTTTCTCTCCATGATATTGAAAAATTGTGGTAGTTGGATTTACAATTACCTATGCAATCAGTGCCTATCACCACTAACGTTGTGAGTTTGAATCCCTCTCAGACGAGGTGTACTCGATACAACATTAATACTCATTATGTGATATAGTGTGTCAGTGACTTACGTCAGGTCGGCAGTGTTCTCTGGGTACTCAGGTTTCCTCCACCAATAAAACTGACTGCCACAATATAGCTGAAATATTGTTGAAAGTGGCATTAAACACTACAACCCAAACCCTGTTGGAAAATTGCTCACTTGAGGTCAAACATTAATCACTGAACTTCAAGTAAGAAAATAATTTTACTTTTTTTTTTTATAGAAAAACCTGTTGCAATGGATGGAGATAACAGTATCAGAACCAGAAAAGAGGACTGTGACCTCTATGAAAGTTCAAGATACATTTTATGTCTACCTCATAGAAACCAGGTTAAACTTTTTTCTTCATTATTACCATATGGCAATGATTTTTGCTGAAAGACAAAGCATGTTCTAAGATGGCTAAATAACAAATAAACAAACAAAAGTCAAGATACCACAAATATTACAATAAGCGAGCATTAACATGATTAAAATGATATATAGACATTAGACAATATATATAAATAAAACATCAACATGATCAATACCAGTGTGTGAAACTAAATTTTGTGGTATCTCTATTTTACATAGACCTCCCTGTGCATTATGTACGCATTTTGAAAATTTGACATTGACCAGCTTGATTTCACATAGACATTGTCTATAGGTCTACCGATAATGTCACACACAGCAATAGTATACATTACATGTAGAATAACCACAATTTGGAATGTTGAGACAGACATTATCAAAAGGACGATAATGTATGAGGGTGATTTTCAAAAAAATGAAGACTTTTCATTTTCAGAGAATTATTTGAATATTAAATGATATGAAAGAAAGGTAAATATCTTAAGACAAGCACAATGGTAACAGCTATCTTCATGCAAAGTGTCATGGAGATTGCTCTTCCGGTTAAAAAGTTATCCTCTAAAAACTGGTCAAATTTGTCAGGAGTGTGACGTTTTAGCTCGACAAACTTTAAATTGCCTTAACTTACCTTGATGATAAAATAAAAAATATATTAAAGAAAGATGGTATTCTATAATTTCGTACCATTTTACTTCAAATATCTAGCTGTTTTGTGACCCTATGATTTTGCAAAAAAAAATTATTCTATTTTTTAAATTAGTGTACATGAATAAATTTAACTTGGAAAATTGTACAAATGTCAAATTAAACCTTAATAGTTTTTCATTGTTGAGACTAATTAGTTCAGAAAAGTCAAAATATGTTGTAAAAAAACATTAGTTATAATAATTTAGTAGTATTAGATTGGATGAATATGATAGTTGTAAAATTGGGCTTGCATAAGGAGAGACACAAAAAATGTCAGGAGTGTGACATTGTATCTTAGTTATATAGTACTGTGTTGTATGCTTTAATAGTTCACAATTTTCTTTATTTTCCAAAAGCTCCAGACCCAATCAAAGAAAAAAAGTTGGAAATAGCTCTGATATATGACATATCATAGCTAGGAAATCAAAATAACTAATGTCAGGAGTGTGACACTTTTAATAGGCATATCTTTTAAATAAAAAATTAAAAAACCATGCTTCTACAAACTTCCACAATGTTTTCAATTTAATTACATATAAACAATAAGTAATAATTATAGTATTTTTGTATATTGCAAGATACCTTTCTCATAATAAGTGATGATAAAGGGTTATATTTTCTTAAAACATGTCAAAATATGGATTTTTTTTTCTAAATGAAAAATTGATGTATGTTGCTTTAGATAAACAGAATACTTACTTTAATATATCTTGCCTTTCATAAAACATTTTCATTCTTTTGATATAGCATTTTTTAAAATTTATCAATAATTTTTCATTCAACAGTAATATGTCACACTCCTTACATAAAAACATTAAATGTCGATTGCAATTGCAGTAGGAAGTTTTTTTGTAGAGTAAATTATTGAGAAACATGGGGAAACTAATTTGAAAACCACTAAAAAGTAATTTTATACTAAGAAAAGATGATCTATTACTAGTTTTAATAAATTTCAAATCCATTTTAATCATTTTTGATGACATAAATTCCTAAAGGGCAAATAATTAGCACACTAATGATAAATCATTAGAAAAAGCCAAAGCATAATTTTGAATCTTCTTTTAATATTTACTGTTAACTGTAAGAAATATAACTTTTAATTTGGAAAGAATAAGTTGGTTATATTATTTTCAGCTCGACAGGTTTATTTTCGAGAGGGAGTCAGGAGTGTGACAATTTTATTTAAGAAATAGATTATTTTGTAAGCATATAGCCTCCATAAAACTGCTTGTAATGTCTCGGGGAATTATTTAATTCTCAATAAGCACTATACTCTTGAAAAGATGTATAAATGGTTGAAAATTGAGGTGTCATTTTTTATAATTATGATAGTATTACTTAGAATATGATAAAATATGATTGAAATAACATCATAACAATGCAAAAATGAAATATATTCAAGGGAAACCTTTTTTCAGTCAAAATAGATTATGTACTACTACTTAAAAAGTTATTGTGACCAACAATGATTGCATTTAGCTTGATATTTGGTGTATTTATCTTTTAGAAAAATGTGTCAGGAGTGTGACAAAACATAAAAAAATGGACAGTATTTTCATTTGGTTACCTCTAGTTTATACCACCAATGAGCAACTTAACTTAACTTTTGTTATATTTATTAGGCATATATAAATAATTGATTTACAACTATTAAGCCTCATTAGATCATATTTTTTATGCTTGTATGAAAACTTTAATTACCAGATTTTTTAAAATATACAGTAAAAATAGTGTTTCTTTGATATACTGAAACTGTTTTCTCATGATATATACAAAGTTTGGTACCAAAATGTGCCTATTTCATATCATTATCAAATGGAAATACATTTAGGTCTTTTACCATACCCAAAAGAAAATGATACCTCTGAGGAAGTAAGTCTGTATTTGTTATCATTTTAACACTTTGTTGCTAATAAAAGTTGAAAAAAAAATTTTTGTCTTTGTATATTGCACTGAGCAACTGAATCTGAAAAATATATCATATTGACATTATTTTATGACCAAAATTATGTCAATTTGTCCAATTTGAAATTTCACCCTCTATGTCACACAAAGTCTTCATTTTTTTTAAAATCACCCATGTCGAGATCTTCAAAATGGGTGTTATTTTTTTTTATCGGTAATAAATCTCATAATGTGACCTCACACTGACCAATCTTTTCCAGTATCAGAGTCACTAAGTTGATGTTGACAATTTCACTCGTTGAGATCAAATGAAAATGTCAGTTTACTGACAAATGCATATAAGTACATATTAGTCATACCAATATAGTAAAGATAAATTTTTGTTTTCAGATATATACACATTATTTCTGTTCCTAGCCGCATCGGTGGTGTAATTGTTAGCGTGATCGTGTGCGGTAGATCGTGGGTTACAGATCCAGTGGGTCAAGTCAAAGATTGTCGTGGGTTACAGATCCAGTGGGTCACATGGGTGGTGTAATTGTTACCGTGTTCGTGTGCGGTAGATCGTGGGTTACAGATCCAGTGGGTCAAGCCTCAAGTGTGGTAGATCGTGGGTTACAGATCCAGTGGGTCAAGCCTCAAGTGTGGTAGATCGTGGGTTACAGATCCAGTGGGTCAAGCCTCAAGTGTGGTAGATCGTGGGTTACAGATCCAGTGGGTCAAGCTTGTAGTCCAAGATTGTAACATTGGTAATTGCTGCTTCTCCACTAAACTTATATCAATGTTGATACAGTGAGCTAGCACTATAAATATCAAACTAACCCTGTTGGTTTAATCCAAAGCAGATATCATCATCATAATTTATCGATATGTAACTTTTTCTCACCATGATATAACTGAAAATTACTGATTTGATGTTTAACAACAATCACTGACTTATTCAACATTGACATATATAATTAGATCATTGTGTTTAAGGGTAAACATTTTTTATGGTTTATGTTTTTGATATATTACAGAATAACAGATAACAGTCTTACTTGTAAAGGAGACGGGACAACATCGCTATGGAGACGATATAGCGAGTTTGAACTGTTAAGGAATTATCTAGAATGTATTTATCCTGCTCTGGTTATCCCTCCATTACCAGAGAAAAAGGTATGGTGATGGGTAACAACGGCAGTGATTGGGAAAGACAGGGGCCATGGGCCATTTGATACATACAGTTTTGTAATTCTGTGTAGATGCCCCATAAAATATTTTAGTTTTTACAAAAACTACACTGAAATGGCCCATTGAATGTTGTGATGATGAGGCCGCAATGGCCCATAATCTTTTCCTCTTTCCTGATCACTGCAACAGGGAAAAAGTGAATGTTTGGTTGATAAAAGACAGGTGTTTAAATTTAAAACAAAATCAGACACTAAGGCTAAATATTATGTTTGGTTTCCACAGAACTTTGTTTCAAATCAGTAAAATTCAGTTTGAATATCATATAAAAATGGTAAGATTTAGGCAAAAGAAAATACCTGGAAAAAAACAGGGTAGGTAAGTAGACAAAAAAATTTTGTACAAGACAATAATCTGACTTGAACAGTGTTTTTCCAAATACATGTATAGTCAATAAAAATAAAATTATGATTTTTTAGGGAAACACAGGTTTAATAACATTTAAAACTTTGCTGTCATTAATTCATATTAAGTCAATATGTGCTCTATAAAAATATTATATATATATTTCGTAAGGGAATGAACCCAAACAGTGCATAGCAATCACATTAACTTAACCTCCTAGGTTAGCTGGTAGTCTTTGATTAGCATAAGTATATGAACAAATTAATTGATGAATTCACAGTAATTCTTAACAATAAGATTCAACTTAACAAGTACATGTACTAGATAAGCCATTTTGTAATATATTTGTATTTTATTATGTAGCCATCATACCTGTGGCAAGGAGCACCTACTGACAAGTTTGATCCAGAATTTGTAGAGAGAAGGAGGGCAGCTTTGGAGGTTTGTGTTCTGTCCATATAATGACAGCTTTTGTCATCACTTGTCGTCCGTCGTCTGTCTTCCGTTAACTTTTCACATTTTAATCTTCTCCTCTGAAACCCCTCAGCCAAATGAACTGAAACTTGGTATGACGCATCTATGGAAGGTCCTCTATAAAGATTGCTAATTTCGTCCCGATCCATTAACAAACATGGCCGCCACAGGCAATTCTTGTTTCTGATTGGCCTATTTTAAAAAATCTTCTCCTCTGAAACCACTGGGCCAAATGGACTGAAACATGGTAGGAAGCATCTATGGAAGGTCCTCTATAAAGATTGCTCATTTCGTCCCGATCCATTATCAAACATGGCCACCACAGGCAATTCATGTTTATGATTGTATGCTTTATAAAAAAAACTGTTTTTCTGTGGAAAGGGAGATAACTCTAATTTAAATACAGATATTAGTAAAATACAGTTAGCTATGAATTGAATTACAGATAAATATTCCTCTAAAACCCCAAATTAACTGAAACTTGGTAGGAAGCTTCTATGGAAGGCCCTCATTGCTCATTTCGTCCCGATCCTTTAACAAACATGGCCACCATAGGTGACTCTTGTTTCTGATTGGCTGATTTTAAAAATTCTTCTCTTCTGTAACCGTTTGGCCAAATGAACCGAAACTTGGTAAGAAGCATCTATGGAAGGTCCTCTATAAAGATTGCTCATTCCATCCCGATCCATTAACAAACATGGCTGCCACAGGCGATTCTTGTTTCTGATTGGCTGATCTTAAAAATTCTTCTGCTGTGAAACTGTTTGGCCAAATGTACCGAAACTTGGTAGGAAGCATCTATGGAAAGTCCTCTGTTGCGATTGCTTATGTCGTTATGATCCGTTAACAAACATGGCCGCCACAGGTAATTCTTGTTTCTGATTGGCCTATTTTTGAAAATCTTCTCCTCTGTAACTGCTTGGACAAATGTACCGAAACTTTGTAGGATGCATCTATAACGATTACTCATTTCATCCCAATCCATTAACAAACATGGCCACCACAGGCAATTCTTGTTTCTGATAGGTCGATTTCTAAAAATCTTCTCTGTAACCGCTTGGCCAAATGAACCGAAACTTGGTAGGATGTATCTATGGAGGTCCTCTATAAAGATTACTCATTTCGTCCCTATCAATTAACAAATATGGCTGCCACAGGCAAGTCTTGTTTCTTATTGGTCAATTTCTAAAACAGCTTTTCCTCTGAAGCCGCTTGGCCAAATGATATGAACCTTGGTAAGAAGCATCTATGGAAGATCCTCCATAGAGGTTACTCATTTCGTTTTGATCCATTTACAAACATGGCTGCCACAGGCAATTCCTGTTTTAGATTGGTCAATTTCTAAAAATTTTCTTATCTGAAACTGCTTTGCCAAAATGAACCGATATTTGGTGGGAAGCACCTATGGAAAGTTCTGTATTAAATTTCCTCAAAGCAGAATGAAAGGTGAGCGACACAGCTGAGCCTCTAGTTATTTTTGACAAATTTGTAGACGGTGCTCAACCAGAAGTAGCCGGCGAAATCATCGGTTGCTGGCACATTTTGAGAACCCTGTATATGTGTCAATTAGCTATAGTCTTAAAATCAATGAAACAAATTTGCCTTTCATAAATCGTTAAGTGATTTAGATTACCTGGTTTTCTAATATCATACTGTATGGAACCAGTATAAGAATAAATAAAACATCAAATACAAAATAGTATGTACACACAGCTACAAATGTAGAGGCATGTCTACCAGTGAGCTAGTGAATATATAAACATGTAAGCATCTTTTTTCATCCTTCTCTGATTTCCTTGTCAAGAAGGGGTTAGGCTTATGGTGTTTAACAGTACTTTCAACAATATTTCAGTTTTATCCTGACAGTCAGTTTTATTTGTGGAGGAAACCGGAGTTCCCGGAGAAAACCACCAACCTGCGGCAAGTCACTGACAAACTTTAAATACATCTCATTCAATAAGAAATGTCAGAGTGAGCATCTTTATCATTTCTTTTCTTTCTTTTTTTTCAGATTTTCTTGTTACGGTTAGCGGCTCATCCTATCTTAAGTCAAGACAGGATATTTATTTCATTCCTACAACAGGTAAAATATAAACAAATATAAAATATGTGGTATGAAAAAACACTCAATATCATTTGTGAAGCCACATTTAAAAGGTATTAGATATATGCACAGGTTTGAACATCATACATAATAATAGACACAAATTATAATAGTATTAATGTGAAAATAACATAGATAGAAAGAAACGGTTCAGTTGTGAATTTCGTATGTTAAAATAAATTGTGTATAGAATGCATTGTATTATATGTAGTGAACGAACACTCCTGATAGTGAGGCTACACATGAAATAAATACATTGTTTGTGATACAGCAGAACTTAGATACTGCTGACAAATGTGATATACTCTGAATTGAAATACTTAGTAGTCAGGACTCAATGCTGACACAAAATTAATAATAATAATATTTTAAATAATATTTTTGAAAAAAAAAATAGAAATTAGGCTGAAAAATATCTGTGTTTCACATGCTAAACCTACCAATCATGGTTTTTGGTGGCTACATTGAAAATTGATTGCCATTTGTGGACAAACACAGTTAACAGATAAAGTCAGATTCTTGTGCTGCATAATCTAGGTAAAAATAAGAATAAGATTGCCTACCTAAATAATACATGATTTATATTTAAACATGGTTGTTATAACATTGTTTGTATTTAAACATGGTTGTTATAACATTGTTTGTATTTAAACATGGTTGTTATAACATGATTTATATTTAAACATGGTTGTTATAACATTGTTTGTATTTAAACATGGTTGTTATAACATTGTTTGTATTTAAACATGGTTGTTATAACATGATTTATATTTAAACATGGTTGTTATAACATTGTTTGTATTTAAACATGGTTGTTATAACATTGTTTATATTTAAACATGGTTGTTATAACATTGTTTATATTTAAACATGGTTGTTATAACATTGTTTGTATTTAAACATGGTTGTTATAACATTGTTTGTATTTAAACATGGTTGTTATAACATTGTTTATATTTAAACATGGTTGTTATAACATTGTTTGTATTTAAACATGGTTGTTATAACATTATTTGTATTTAAACATGGTTGTTATAACATTGTTTATATTTAAACATGGTTGTTATAACATTGTTTGTATTTAAACATGGTTGTTATAACATTGTTTGTATTTAAAAATGGTTGTTATAACATTGTTTGTATTTAAACATGGTTTTTATAACATTGTTTGTATTTAAACATGGTTGTTATAACATTGTTTGTATTTAAACATGGTTGTTATAACATTGTTTGTATTTAAACATGGTTGTTATAACATTGTTTGTATTTAAACATGGTTGTTATAACATTGTTTGTATTTAAACATGGTTGTTATAACATTGTTTATATTTAAACATGGTTGTTATAACATTGTTTGTATTTAAACATGGTTGTTATAACATTGTTTATATTTAAACATGGTTGTTATAACATTGTTTGTATTTAAACATGGTTGTTATAACATTGTTTGTATTTAAACATGGTTGTTATAACATTGTTTGTATTTAAACATGGTTGTTATAACATTGTTTGTATTTAAACATGGTGGTTATAACATTGTTTATATTTAAACATGGTTGTTATAACATTGTTTGTATTTAAACATGGTTGTTATAACATTGTTTGTATTTAAACATGGTTGTTATAACATTGTTTGTATTTAATAATGGTTGTTATAACATTGTTTATATTTAAACATGGTGGTTATAACATTGTTTGTATTTAAACATGGTTGTTATAACATTGTTTGTATTTAAACATGGTTGTTATAACATTGTTTGTATTTAAACATGGTTGTTATAACATTGTTTGTATTTAAACATGGTTGTTATAACATTGTTTATATTTAAACATGGTTGTTATAACATTGTTTATATTTAAACATGGTGGTTATAACATTGTTTGTATTTAAACATGGTTGTTATAACATTGTTTGTATTTAAACATGGTTGTTATAACATTGTTTGTATTTAAACATGGTTGTTATAACATTGTTTGTATTTAAACATGGTGGTTATAACATTGTTTATATTTAAACATGGTTGTTATAACATTGTTTGTATTTAAACATGGTTGTTATAACATTGTTTGTATTTAAACATGGTTGTTATAACATTATTTGTATTTAAACATGGTTGTTATAACATTGTTTATATTTAAACATGGTGGTTATAACATTGTTTGTATTTAAACATGGTTGTTATAACATTGTTTATATTTAAACATGGTTGTTATAACATTGTTTATATTTAAACATGGTTGTTATAACATTGTTTGTATTTAAACATGGTTGTTATAACATTATTTGTATTTAAACATGGTTGTTATAACATTGTTTATATTTAAACATGGTTGTTATAACATTGTTTGTATTTAAACATGGTGGTTATAACATTGTTTATATTTAAACATGGTTGTTATAACATTGTTTATATTTAAACATGGTGGTTATAACATTGTTTGTATTTAAACATGGTTGTTATAACATTGTTTATATTTAAACATGGTTGTTATAACATTGTTTATATTTAAACATGGTTGTTATAACATTGTTTGTATTTAAACATGGTGGTTATAACATTGTTTATATTTAAACATGGTTGTTATAACATTGTTTATATTTAAACATGGTGGTTATAACATTGTTTATATTTAAACATGGTTGTTATAACATTGTTTATATTTAAACATGGTTGTTATAACATTGTTTATATTTAAACATGGTTGTTATAACATTGTTTATATTTAAACATGGTTGTTATAACATTGTTTATATTTAAACATGGTTGTTATAACATTGTTTGTATTTAAACATGGTGGTTATAACATTGTTTATATTTAAACATGGTGGTTATAACATTGTTTATATTTAAACATGGTTGTTATAACATTGTTTGTATTTAAACATGGTTGTTATAACATTGTTTATATTTAAACATGGTTGTTATAACATTGTTTATATTTAAACATGGTTGTTATAACATTGTTTGTATTTAAACATGGTTGTTATAACATTGTTTATATTTAAACATGGTTGTTATAACATTGTTTATATTTAAACATGGTTGTTATAACATTGTTTGTATTTAAACATGGTTGTTATAACATTGTTTATATTTAAACATGGTTGTTATAACATTGTTTGTATTTAAACATGGTTGTTATAACATTGTTTATATTTAAACATGGTTGTTATAACATTGTTTATATTTAAACATGGTTGTTATAACATTGTTTATATTTAAACATGGTTGTTATAACATTGTTTATATTTAAACATGGTTGTTATAACATTGTTTATATTTAAACATGGTTGTTATAACATTGTTTATATTTAAACATGGTTGTTATAACATTGTTTATATTTAAACATGGTTGTTATAACATTGTTTATATTTAAACATGGTGGTTATAACATTGTTTATATTTAAACATGGTTGTTATAACATTGTTTGTATTTAAACATGGTGGTTATAACATTGTTTATATTTAAACATGGTTGTTATAACATTGTTTGTATTTAAACATGGTTGTTATAACATTGTTTGTATTTAAACATGGTTGTTATAACATTGTTTATATTTAAACATGGTTGTTATAACATTGTTTATATTTAAACATGGTTGTTATAACATTGTTTGTATTTAAACATGGTTGTTATAACATTGTTTATATTTAAACATGGTTGTTATAACATTGTTTATATTTAAACATGGTTGTTATAACATTGTTTATATTTAAACATGGTTGTTATAACATTGTTTATATTTAAACATGGTTGTTATAACATTGTTTATATTTAAACATGGTTGTTATAACATTGTTTATATTTTGTTTTAGGATGAAGGTTGGAAAGAAACAGTTTATTCTACTGACTTCCAGAGTAAGGTAAGATTTGAAATTATAAAATAGTTTTAAATGAGGGTTAAAATCAATTAAATTAGAATTCGATTTTTGCATTAAAAACCTGAGATCTGTTGTCTAATTGAACAATATATTATATTTAGTTGTCTTGTATTTTATATCAAAAGACTGTCTGCATGTGAAAAACTTCTATCAAATTGTAAGGCATGGGACGCTGTTCTTGCACTACTGGGAGAATTTTAAATCTCTCTCGATGCAATGCTAACTGGAAAGAAACATTTCCGTTATCAACTTTTACTGTATTAGACCCATACATGAAGTAGATTCACTATAATGTTGAAAACTTGCAGACAAATGTTAAATCATCAAGTATACTGAATGGCAAAATATAATTACATGTAAAGGAGAAACAATTGAAAATTACAATTCATAAAGACATAGTTTTTTGAGACCAAGATATTGAGATGTTTTTTAATTTTTTTCAATTTTAGGCAGAATCGAGATTAAAGGCTTTGAGTGCAGCTTACAGATTAAAGAAACCAGAAAAGTTTGTATAGATATATGGAGATCTTCAGACCTCCAAAAACATATTCAGATCAACAAATCATTTTTTCGATATGACTGCAAGCCAGTTTTTTATTTATTATTTTATGAATTAATTCACTAGAGTAGTATCCCATGTCGCCAGCAATCAGAGGGTTGTTCAGTGGTGAACTAAAGTGTACTTTGTTAGACTTGACTGTTCCCTGAATCATATGCTACTCTTCTATTGAAGTTATATCACAGCGTGAGACAAATTAAGTATTTATGGGTGAACAATAGGGTTATTGAATATTGAAGGGGATATTCCACCAGCACAGTTGCAATTAAAAAAAAATATCTGGCATGTCTTATAACATGTAACATTGAGAATCTATTAAAGAGTGAGGTAGAGCAAAACTGGAAATATATAGATTCTTACTTTGTTGTAATTTTTTTAAACAACAAAATTTAAATCGATATGCAAATTCTCCCAACCTTTATACCGCCCCTTTAGTCTTTCCTTTGAGAGATTGCTACGCATCCTGTTACCATGGTTGCAAAATGATATAGATGTTTCAAATATTTAAAGGAAACCAAATAAATTAATAAATTTTGATATTTTATAACGACAGTATTTATCGAAACAAAAATATTTTTAAATTTGTCTATATTTCCTGAAAAATGAGATGTCCAACGAAATATTTGTGCGGACGGATCTCCAATTATAATAACAACAATGGCGGAACAGCTGAAACCGATGAATCATCTGATTCATATATTTCAGACTGAAATAAATGCATAAGCTCCTCGGGTACTGTAGGAGGTGAGTCAGAATTTCCTGGATCGTTTGATACCTCAGGCTCAGTTAGGACGTCAAACCTGTATCTTGCTTCAGTGAGAATTTTTCCATTCTCAAGTTTGATCTCCCATAATGGGAACTCAAAGTTTTCATTTTTCCCTATTGTGATCCCCTTTTCACCCGAGAGAAGTCTGACTCTTTGTCCCCTTTCCAAAACTTCGTTTAGGGACATCTTTTATTTTGCAGACGACACGATCACGATTTTGTTTACACGGTAACCAATGAAGCTTTACGTGTATCCATGTATCGAGTAGGCTAAGTCCGAAACGTTCGAATGCCAACTGTTCTGTTCCCGGTAAGTCCCTCCAAACAGGGCACACACCACAGCAGTAAAACGTTTAACCACACGCATCACGAAAATGGAATTAAGTTACTTTTTACATGTAAATGGTATTTAGGCCTACAATATCTTTCAATGTTTTATAAAATGATCGATCACAGTTGGAGAGAAAGTAGTCCCGACAGAATAAAAATTGACCAATCAGGTGCCGAGAACAGTTAAATTCACTAGTGAGGAGAACAATTTTTTCACAATCGGTTGTGAAATGTGGAAATTATAAAAATATTAGAGAAAAATTATTTCGTCTCTGTGAACCTTGGTATTCTCTCTTGCTGTGCATCAGTGATGTAGTGGTTAGCATGTTTGCCTCGAGTGCGGTAGATCATTGATTTGATCCCCAGTTGTGTCAAACCAAAAACTATAAAATTTATATTTGTTGCTTCTCTGCTAAGGACTCTGTATTAAGGAGTAAGTGCAAAGACTGGTTGGCTTTGAATCAAGAGTCAGAGTAGAGTGACATGTCTACCTGTGGACTATAATAAGTCAGAGTAGAGTGACATGTCTACCTGTGGACTATAATAAGTCAGAGTAGAGTGACATGTCTACCTGTGGACTATAATAAGTCAGAGTAGAGTGACATGTCTACCTGTGGACTATAACAAGTCAGAGTAGAGTGACATGTCTACCTGTGGACTATAATAAGTCAGAGTAGAGTGACATGTCTACCTGTGGACTATAATAAGTCAAGAGTAGAGTGACATGTCTACCTGTGAGCTATAATAAGTCAGAGTAGAGTGACATGTCTACCTGTGGACTATAATAAGTCAGAGTAGAGTGACATGTCTACCTGTGAACTATAATAAGTCAGAGTAGAGTGACATGTCTACCTGTGGACTATAATAAGTCAGAGTAGAGTGACATGTCTACCTGTGGACTATAATAAGTCAGAGTAGAGTGACATGTCTACCTGTTGACTATAATAAGTCAGAGTAGAGTGACATGTCTACCTGTGGACTATAATAAGTCAGAGTAGAGTGACATGTCTACCTGTGGACTATAATAAGTCAGAGTAGAGTGACATGTCTACCTGTGGACTATAATAAGTCAGAGTAGAGTGACATGTCTACCTGTGGACTATAATAAGTCAGAGTAGAGTGACATGTCTACCTGTGGACTATAATAAGTCAGAGTAGAGTGACATGTCTACCTGTGAACTATAATAAGTCAGAGTAGAGTGTCATGTCTACCTGTGGACTATAATAAGTCAGAGTAGAGTGACATGTCTACCTGTGGACTATAATAAGTCAGAGTAGAGTGACATGTCTATCTGTGGACTATATTAAGTCAGAGTAGAGTGACATGTCTACCTGTGGACTATAATAAGTCAGAGTAGAGTGACATGTCTACCTGTGGACTATAATACGTCAGAGTAGAGTGACATGTCTACCTGTGGACTATAACAAGTCAGAGTAGAGTGACATGTTTACCTGTGGACTATAATAAGTCAGAGTAGAGTGACATGTCTACCTGTGGACTATAATAAGTCAGAGTAGAGTGACATGTCTACCTGTGGACTATAATAAGTCAGAGTAGAGTGACATGTCTACCTGTGGACTATAATAAGTCAGAGTAGAGTGACATGTCTACCTGTGGACTATAATAAGTCAGAGTAGAGTGACATGTCTACCTGTGGACTATAATAAGTCAGAGTAGAGTGACATGTCTACCTGTGGACTATAATAAGTCAGAGTAGAGTGACATGTCTACCTGTGGACTATAATAAGTCAGAGTAGAGTGACATGTCTACCTGTGGACTATAATAAGTCAGAGTAGAGTGACATGTCTACCTGTGGACTATAATAAGTCAGAGTAGAGTGACATGTCTACCTGTGGACTATAATAAGTTAGAGTAGAGTGACATGTCTACCTGTGAACTATAATAAGTCAGAGTAGAGTGACATGTCTACCTGTGAACTATAATAAGTCAGAGTAGAGTGACATGTCTACCTGTGAACTATAATAAGTCAGAGTAGAGTGACATGTCTACCTGTGGACTATAATAAGTCAGAGTAGAGTGACATGTCTACCTGTGGACTATAATAAGTCAGAGTAGAGTGACATGTTTACCTGTGGACTATAATAAGTCAGAGTAGAGTGACATGTCTACCTTTGTGGATTATAATAAGTCATAGTAGAGTGATATACCTGTGAACTATAATAAGTCAGAGTAGAGTGACATGTCTACCTGTGGACTATAATAAGTCAGAGTAGAGTGATATACCTGTGAACTATAATAAGTCAGAGTAGAGTGACATGTCTACCTGTGGACTATAATAAGTCAGAGTAGAGTGACATGTCTACCTGTGGACTATAATAAGTCAGAGTAGAGTGACATGTCTACCTGTGGACTATAATAAGTCAGAGTAGAGTGACATGTCTACCTGTGGACTATAACAAGTCAGAGTAGAGTGACATGTCTACCTGTGGACTATAATAAGTCAAGAGTAGAGTGACATGTCTACCTGTGAGCTATAATAAGTCAGAGTAGAGTGACATGTCTACCTGTGGACTATAATAAGTCAGAGTAGAGTGACATGTCTACCTGTGAACTATAATAAGTCAGAGTAGAGTGACATGTCTACCTGTGGACTATAATAAGTCAGAGTAGAGTGACATGTCTACCTGTGGACTATAATAAGTCAGAGTAGAGTGACATGTCTACCTGTTGACTATAATAAGTCAGAGTAGAGTGACATGTCTACCTGTGGACTATAATAAGTCAGAGTAGAGTGACATGTCTACCTGTGGACTATAATAAGTCAGAGTAGAGTGACATGTCTACCTGTGGACTATAATAAGTCAGAGTAGAGTGACATGTCTACCTGTGGACTATAATAAGTCAGAGTAGAGTGACATGTCTACCTGTGGACTATAATAAGTCAGAGTAGAGTGACATGTCTACCTGTGAACTATAATAAGTCAGAGTAGAGTGTCATGTCTACCTGTGGACTATAATAAGTCAGAGTAGAGTGACATGTCTACCTGTGGACTATAATAAGTCAGAGTAGAGTGACATGTCTATCTGTGGACTATATTAAGTCAGAGTAGAGTGACATGTCTACCTGTGGACTATAATAAGTCAGAGTAGAGTGACATGTCTACCTGTGGACTATAATACGTCAGAGTAGAGTGACATGTCTACCTGTGGACTATAACAAGTCAGAGTAGAGTGACATGTTTACCTGTGGACTATAATAAGTCAGAGTAGAGTGACATGTCTACCTGTGGACTATAATAAGTCAGAGTAGAGTGACATGTCTACCTGTGGACTATAATAAGTCAGAGTAGAGTGACATGTCTACCTGTGGACTATAATAAGTCAGAGTAGAGTGACATGTCTACCTGTGGACTATAATAAGTCAGAGTAGAGTGACATGTCTACCTGTGGACTATAATAAGTCAGAGTAGAGTGACATGTCTACCTGTGGACTATAATAAGTCAGAGTAGAGTGACATGTCTACCTGTGGACTATAATAAGTCAGAGTAGAGTGACATGTCTACCTGTGGACTATAATAAGTCAGAGTAGAGTGACATGTCTACCAGTGAACTATAATAAGTCAGAGTAGAGTGTCATGTCTACCTGTGGACTATAATAAGTCAGAGTAGAGTGACATGTCTACCTGTGGACTATAATAAGTCAGAGTAGAGTGACATGTCTATCTGTGGACTATATTAAGTCAGAGTAGAGTGACATGTCTACCTGTGGACTATAATAAGTCAGAGTAGAGTGACATGTCTACCTGTGGACTATAATACGTCAGAGTAGAGTGACATGTCTACCTGTGGACTATAACAAGTCAGAGTAGAGTGACATGTTTACCTGTGGACTATAATAAGTCAGAGTAGAGTGACATGTCTACCTGTGGACTATAATAAGTCAGAGTAGAGTGACATGTCTACCTGTGGACTATAATAAGTCAGAGTAGAGTGACATGTCTACCTGTGGACTATAATAAGTCAGAGTAGAGTGACATGTCTACCTGTGGACTATAATAAGTCAGAGTAGAGTGACATGTCTACCTGTGGACTATAATAAGTCAGAGTAGAGTGACATGTCTACCTGTGGACTATAATAAGTCAGAGTAGAGTGACATGTCTACCTGTGGACTATAATAAGTCAGAGTAGAGTGACATGTCTACCTGTGGACTATAATAAGTCAGAGTAGAGTGACATGTCTACCTGTGGACTATAATAAGTCAGAGTAGAGTGACATGTCTACCTGTGGACTATAATAAGTTAGAGTAGAGTGACATGTCTACCTGTGAACTATAATAAGTCAGAGTAGAGTGACATGTCTACCTGTGAACTATAATAAGTCAGAGTAGAGTGACATGTCTACCTGTGAACTATAATAAGTCAGAGTAGAGTGACATGTCTACCTGTGGACTATAATAAGTCAGAGTAGAGTGACATGTCTACCTGTGGACTATAATAAGTCAGAGTAGAGTGACATGTTTACCTGTGGACTATAATAAGTCAGAGTAGAGTGACATGTCTACCTTTGTGGATTATAATAAGTCATAGTAGAGTGATATACCTGTGAACTATAATAAGTCAGAGTAGAGTGACATGTCTACCTGTGGACTATAATAAGTCAGAGTAGAGTGATATACCTGTGAACTATAATAAGTCAGAGTAGAGTGACATGTCTACCTGTGGACTATAATAAGTCAGAGTAGAGTGACATGTCTACCTGTGGACTATAATAAGTCAGAGTAGAGTGACATGTCTACCTGTGGACTATAATAAGTCAGAGTAGAGTGACATGTCTACCTGTGGACTATAACAAGTCAGAGTAGAGTGACATGTCTACCTGTGGACTATAATAAGTCAAGAGTAGAGTGACATGTCTACCTGTGAGCTATAATAAGTCAGAGTAGAGTGACATGTCTACCTGTGGACTATAATAAGTCAGAGTAGAGTGACATGTCTACCTGTGAACTATAATAAGTCAGAGTAGAGTGACATGTCTACCTGTGGACTATAATAAGTCAGAGTAGAGTGACATGTCTACCTGTGGACTATAATAAGTCAGAGTAGAGTGACATGTCTACCTGTTGACTATAATAAGTCAGAGTAGAGTGACATGTCTACCTGTGGACTATAATAAGTCAGAGTAGAGTGACATGTCTACCTGTGGACTATAATAAGTCAGAGTAGAGTGACATGTCTACCTGTGGACTATAATAAGTCAGAGTAGAGTGACATGTCTACCTGTGGACTATAATAAGTCAGAGTAGAGTGACATGTCTACCTGTGGACTATAATAAGTCAGAGTAGAGTGACATGTCTACCTGTGAACTATAATAAGTCAGAGTAGAGTGTCATGTCTACCTGTGGACTATAATAAGTCAGAGTAGAGTGACATGTCTACCTGTGGACTATAATAAGTCAGAGTAGAGTGACATGTCTATCTGTGGACTATATTAAGTCAGAGTAGAGTGACATGTCTACCTGTGGACTATAATAAGTCAGAGTAGAGTGACATGTCTACCTGTGGACTATAATACGTCAGAGTAGAGTGACATGTCTACCTGTGGACTATAACAAGTCAGAGTAGAGTGACATGTTTACCTGTGGACTATAATAAGTCAGAGTAGAGTGACATGTCTACCTGTGGACTATAATAAGTCAGAGTAGAGTGACATGTCTACCTGTGGACTATAATAAGTCAGAGTAGAGTGACATGTCTACCTGTGGACTATAATAAGTCAGAGTAGAGTGACATGTCTACCTGTGGACTATAATAAGTCAGAGTAGAGTGACATGTCTACCTGTGGACTATAATAAGTCAGAGTAGAGTGACATGTCTACCTGTGGACTATAATAAGTCAGAGTAGAGTGACATGTCTACCTGTGGACTATAATAAGTCAAAGTAGAGTGACATGTTTACCTGTGGACTATAACAAGTCAGAGTAGAGTGACATGTCTACCTGTGGACTATAATAAGTCAGAGTAGAGTGACATGTCTACCTGTGGACTATAATAAGTCAAGAGTAGAGTGACATGTCTACCTGTGAGCTATAATAAGTCAGAGTAGAGTGACATGTCTACCTGTGGACTATAATAAGTCAGAGTAGAGTGACATGTCTACCTGTGAACTATAATAAGTCAGAGTAGAGTGACATGTCTACCTGTGGACTATAATAAGTCAGAGTAGAGTGACATGTCTACCTGTGGACTATAATAAGTCAGAGTAGAGTGACATGTCTACCTGTGGACTATAATAAGTCAGAGTAGAGTGACATGTCTACCTGTGAACTATAATAAGTCAGAGTAGAGTGACATGTCTACCTATGGACTATAATAAGTCAGAGTAGAGTGACTACCTGTGGACTATAATAAGTCAGAGTAGAGTGACATGTCTACCTGTGGACTATAATAAGTCAGAGTAGAGTGACATGTCTACCTGTGAACTATAATAAGTCAGAGTAGAGTGACATGTCTACCTGTGGACTATAATAAGTCAGAGTAGAGTGACATGTCTATCTGTGGACTATATTAAGTCAGAGTAGAGTGACATGTCTACCTGTGGACTATAATAAGTCAGAGTAGAGTGACATGTCTACCTGTGGACTATAATACGTCAGAGTAGAGTGACATGTCTACCTGTGGACTATAACAAGTCAGAGTAGAGTGACATGTTTACCTGTGGACTATAATAAGTCAGAGTAGAGTGACATGTCTACCTGTGGACTATAATAAGTCAGAGTAGAGTGACATGTCTACCTGTGGACTATAATAAGTCAGAGTAGAGTGACATGTCTACCTGTGGACTATAATAAGTCAGAGTAGAGTGACATGTCTACCTGTGGACTATAATAAGTCAGAGTAGAGTGACATGTCTACCTGTGGACTATAATAAGTCAAAGTAGAGTGACATGTTTACCTGTGGACTATAACAAGTCAGAGTAGAGTGACATGTCTACCTGTGGACTATAATAAGTCAGAGTAGAGTGACATGTCTACCTGTGGACTATAATAAGTCAAGAGTAGAGTGACATGTCTACCTGTGAGCTATAATAAGTCAGAGTAGAGTGACATGTCTACCTGTGGACTATAATAAGTCAGAGTAGAGTGACATGTCTACCTGTGAACTATAATAAGTCAGAGTAGAGTGACATGTCTACCTGTGGACTATAATAAGTCAGAGTAGAGTGACATGTCTACCTGTGGACGATAATAAGTCAGAGTAGAGTGACATGTCTACCTGTGGACTATAATAAGTCAGAGTAGAGTGACATGTCTACCTGTGAACTATAATAAGTCAGAGTAGAGTGACATGTCTACCTATGGACTATAATAAGTCAGAGTAGAGTGACTACCTGTGGACTATAATAAGTCAGAGTAGAGTGACATGTCTACCTGTGGACTATAATAAGTCAGAGTAGAGTGACATGTCTACCTGTGAACTATAATAAGTCAGAGTAGAGTGACATGTCTACCTGTGGACTATAATAAGTCAGAGTAGAGTGACTACCTGTGGACTATAATAAGTCAGAGTAGAGTGACATGTCTACCTGTGGACTATAATAAGTCAGAGTAGAGTGACATGTCTACCTGTGAACTATAATAAGTCAGAGTAGAGTGACATGTCTACCTGTGGACTATAATAAGTCAGAGTAGAGTGACATGTCTACCTGTGGACTATAATAAGGCAGAGTAGAGTGACTACCTGTGGACTATAATAAGTCAGAGTAGAGTGACATGTCTACCTGTGGACTATAATAAGTCAGAGTAGAGTGACATGTCTACCTGTGGACTATAATAAGTCAGAGTAGAGTGACTACCTGTGGACTATACTAAGTCAGAGTAGAGTGACATGTCTACCTGTGGACTATAATAAGTCAGAGTAGAGTGACATGTCTACCTGTGGACTATAATAAGTCAGAGTAGAGTGACATGTCTACCTGTGGACTATAATAAGTCAGAGTAGAGTGACATGTCTACCTGTGGACTATAATAAGTCAGAGTAGAGTGACATGTCTACCTGTGGACTATATTAAGTCAGAGTAGAGTGACATGTCTACCTGTGGACTATAATAAGTCAGAGTAAAGTGACATGTCTACCTGTGGACTATAATAAGTCAGAGTAGAGTGACATGTCTACCTGTGGACTATAATAAGTCAGAGTAGAGTGACATGTCTACCTGTGGACTATAATAAGTCAGAGTAGAGTGACATGTCTACCTGTGGACTATAATAAGTCAGAGTAGAGTGACATGTCTACCTGTGGACTATAATACGTCAGAGTAGAGTGACATGTCTACCTGTGGACTATAACAAGTCAGAGTAGAGTGACATGTTTACCTGTGGACTATAATAAGTCAGAGTAGAGTGACATGTCTACCTGTGGACTATAATAAGTCAGAGTAGAGTGACATGTCTACCTGTGGACTATAATAAGTCAGAGTAGAGTGACATGTCTACCTGTGGACTATAATAAGTCAGAGTAGAGTGACATGTCTACCTGTGGACTATAATAAGTCAGAGTAGAGTGACATGTCTACCTGTGGACTATAATAAGTCAGAGTAGAGTGACATGTCTACCTGTGGACTATAATAAGTCAGAGTAGAGTGACATGTCTACCTGTGGACTATAATAAGTCAGAGTAGAGTGACATGTCTACCTGTGGACTATAATAAGTCAGAGTAGAGTGACATGTCTACCTGTGAACTATAATAAGTCAGAGTAGAGTGACATGTCTACCTGTGAACTATAATAAGTCAGAGTAGAGTGACATGTCTACCTGTGAACTATAATAAGTCAGAGTAGAGTGACATGTCTACCTGTGGACTATAATAAGTCAGAGTAGAGTGACATGTCTACCTGTGGATTATAATAAGTCAGAGTAGAGTGACATGTTTACCTGTGGACTATAATAAGTCAGAGTAGAGTGACATGTCTACCTTTGTGGATTATAATAAGTCATAGTAGAGTGATATACCTGTGAACTATAATAAGTCAGAGTAGAGTGACATGTCTACCTGTGGACTATAATAAGTCAGAGTAGAGTGACATGTCTACCTGTGGACTATAATAAGTCAGAGTAGAGTGACATGTCTACCTGTGGACTATAATAAGTCAGAGTAGAGTGACATGTCTACCTGTGGACTATAATAAGTCAAAGTAGAGTGACATGTTTACCTGTGGACTATAACAAGTCAGAGTAGAGTGACATGTCTACCTGTGGACTATAATAAGTCAGAGTAGAGTGACATGTCTACCTGTGGACTATAATAAGTCAAGAGTAGAGTGACATGTCTACCTGTGAGCTATAATAAGTCAGAGTAGAGTGACATGTCTACCTGTGGACTATAATAAGTCAGAGTAGAGTGACATGTCTACCTGTGAACTATAATAAGTCAGAGTAGAGTGACATGTCTACCTGTGGACTATAATAAGTCAGAGTAGAGTGACATGTCTACCTGTGGACTATAATAAGTCAGAGTAGAGTGACATGTCTACCTGTGGACTATAATAAGTCAGAGTAGAGTGACATGTCTACCTGTGAACCATAATAAGTCAGAGTAGAGTGACATGTCTACCTGTGGACTATAATAAGTCAGAGTAGAGTGACTACCTGTGGACTATAATAAGTCAGAGTAGAGTGACATGTCTACCTGTGGACTATAATAAGTCAGAGTAGAGTGACATGTCTACCTGTGAACTATAATAAGTCAGAGTAGAGTGACATGTCTACCTGTGGACTATAATAAGTCAGAGTAGAGTGACATGTCTACCTGTGAACTATAATAAGTCAGAGTAGAGTGACATGTCTACCTGTGGACTATAATAAGTCAGAGTAGAGTGACATGTCTACCTGTGGACTATAATAAGTCAGAGTAGAGTGACTACCTGTGGACTATAATAAGTCAGAGTAGAGTGACATGTCTACCTGTGGACTATAATAAGTCAGAGTAGAGTGACATGTCTACCTGTGGACTATAATAAGTCAGAGTAGAGTGACATGTCTACCTGTGGACTATAATAAGTCAGAGTAGAGTGACATGTCTACCTGTGAACTATAATAAGTCAGAGTAGAGTGTCATGTCTACCTGTGGACTATAATAAGTCAGAGTAGAGTGACATGTCTACCTGTGGACTATAATAAGTCAGAGTAGAGTGACATGTCTATCTGTGGACTATATTAAGTCAGAGTAGAGTGACATGTCTACCTGTGGACTATAATAAGTCAGAGTAGAGTGACATGTCTACCTGTGGACTATAATACGTCAGAGTAGAGTGACATGTCTACCTGTGGACTATAACAAGTCAGAGTAGAGTGACATGTTTACCTGTGGACTATAATAAGTCAGAGTAGAGTGACATGTCTACCTGTGGACTATAATAAGTCAGAGTAGAGTGACATGTCTACCTGTGGACTATAATAAGTCAGAGTAGAGTGACATGTCTACCTGTGGACTATAATAAGTCAGAGTAGAGTGACATGTCTACCTGTGGACTATAATAAGTCAGAGTAGAGTGACATGTCTACCTGTGGACTATAATAAGTCAGAGTAGAGTGACATGTCTACCTGTGGACTATAATAAGTCAGAGTAGAGTGACATGTCTACCTGTGGACTATAATAAGTCAGAGTAGAGTGACATGTCTACCTGTGGACTATAATAAGTCAGAGTAGAGTGACATGTCTACCTGTGGACTATAATAAGTCAGAGTAGAGTGACATGTCTACCTGTGGACTATAATAAGTCAGAGTAGAGTGACATGTCTACCTGTGAACTATAATAAGTCAGAGTAGAGTGACATGTCTACCTGTGAACTATAATAAGTCAGAGTAGAGTGACATGTCTACCTGTGAACTATAATAAGTCAGAGTAGAGTGACATGTCTACCTGTGAACTATAATAAGTCAGAGTAGAGTGACATGTCTACCTGTGGACTATAATAAGTCAGAGGTAGAGTGACATGTCTACCTGTGGACTATAATAAGTCAGAGTAGAGTGACATGTCTACCTGTGAACTATAATAAGTCAGAGTAGAGTGACATGTCTACCTATGGACTATAATAAGTCAGAGTAGAGTGACTACCTGTGGACTATAATAAGTCAGAGTAGAGTGACATGTCTACCTGTGGACTATAATAAGTCAGAGTAGAGTGACATGTCTACCTGTGAACTATAATAAGTCAGAGTAGAGTGACATGTCTACCTGTGGACTATAATAAGTCAGAGTAGAGTGACATGTCTATCTGTGGACTATATTAAGTCAGAGTAGAGTGACATGTCTACCTGTGGACTATAATAAGTCAGAGTAGAGTGACATGTCTACCTGTGGACTATAATACGTCAGAGTAGAGTGACATGTCTACCTGTGGACTATAACAAGTCAGAGTAGAGTGACATGTTTACCTGTGGACTATAATAAGTCAGAGTAGAGTGACATGTCTACCTGTGGACTATAATAAGTCAGAGTAGAGTGACATGTCTACCTGTGGACTATAATAAGTCAGAGTAGAGTGACATGTCTACCTGTGGACTATAATAAGTCAGAGTAGAGTGACATGTCTACCTGTGGACTATAATAAGTCAGAGTAGAGTGACATGTCTACCTGTGGACTATAATAAGTCAGAGTAGAGTGACATGTCTACCTGTGGACTATAATAAGTCAGAGTAGAGTGACATGTCTACCTGTGGACTATAATAAGTCAGAGTAGAGTGACATGTTTACCTGTGGACTATAACAAGTCAGAGTAGAGTGACATGTCTACCTGTGGACTATAATAAGTCAGAGTAGAGTGACATGTCTACCTGTGGACTATAATAAGTCAAGAGTAGAGTGACATGTCTACCTGTGAGCTATAATAAGTCAGAGTAGAGTGACATGTCTACCTGTGGACTATAATAAGTCAGAGTAGAGTGACATGTCTACCTGTGAACTATAATAAGTCAGAGTAGAGTGACATGTCTACCTGTGGACTATAATAAGTCAGAGTAGAGTGACATGTCTACCTGTGGACTATAATAAGTCAGAGTAGAGTGACATGTCTACCTGTGGACTATAATAAGTCAGAGTAGAGTGACATGTCTACCTGTGAACTATAATAAGTCAGAGTAGAGTGACATGTCTACCTATGGACTATAATAAGTCAGAGTAGAGTGACTACCTGTGGACTATAATAAGTCAGAGTAGAGTGACATGTCTACCTGTGGACTATAATAAGTCAGAGTAGAGTGACATGTCTACCTGTGAACTATAATAAGTCAGAGTAGAGTGACATGTCTACCTGTGGACTATAATAAGTCAGAGTAGAGTGACTACCTGTGGACTATAATAAGTCAGAGTAGAGTGACATGTCTACCTGTGGACTATAATAAGTCAGAGTAGAGTGACATGTCTACCTGTGAACTATAATAAGTCAGAGTAGAGTGACATGTCTACCTGTGGACTATAATAAGTCAGAGTAGAGTGACATGTCTACCTGTGGACTATAATAAGGCAGAGTAGAGTGACTACCTGTGGACTATAATAAGTCAGAGTAGAGTGACATGTCTACCTGTGGACTATAATAAGTCAGAGTAGAGTGACATGTCTACCTGTGGACTATAATAAGTCAGAGTAGAGTGACATGTCTACCTGTGGACTATAATAAGTCAAAGTAGAGTGACATGTTTACCTGTGGACTATAACAAGTCAGAGTAGAGTGACATGTCTACCTGTGGACTATAATAAGTCAGAGTAGAGTGACATGTCTACCTGTGGACTATAATAAGTCAAGAGTAGAGTGACATGTCTACCTGTGAGCTATAATAAGTCAGAGTAGAGTGACATGTCTACCTGTGGACTATAATAAGTCAGAGTAGAGTGACATGTCTACCTGTGAACTATAATAAGTCAGAGTAGAGTGACATGTCTACCTGTGGACTATAATAAGTCAGAGTAGAGTGACATGTCTACCTGTGGACTATAATAAGTCAGAGTAGAGTGACATGTCTACCTGTGGACTATAATAAGTCAGAGTAGAGTGACATGTCTACCTGTGAACTATAATAAGTCAGAGTAGAGTGACATGTCTACCTATGGACTATAATAAGTCAGAGTAGAGTGACTACCTGTGGACTATAATAAGTCAGAGTAGAGTGACATGTCTACCTGTGGACTATAATAAGTCAGAGTAGAGTGACATGTCTACCTGTGAACTATAATAAGTCAGAGTAGAGTGACATGTCTACCTGTGGACTATAATAAGTCAGAGTAGAGTGACTACCTGTGGACTATAATAAGTCAGAGTAGAGTGACATGTCTACCTGTGGACTATAATAAGTCAGAGTAGAGTGACATGTCTACCTGTGAACTATAATAAGTCAGAGTAGAGTGACATGTCTACCTGTGGACTATAATAAGTCAGAGTAGAGTGACATGTCTACCTGTGGACTATAATAAGGCAGAGTAGAGTGACTACCTGTGGACTATAATAAGTCAGAGTAGAGTGACATGTCTACCTGTGGACTATAATAAGTCAGAGTAGAGTGACATGTCTACCTGTGGACTATAATAAGTCAGAGTAGAGTGACTACCTGTGGACTATACTAAGTCAGAGTAGAGTGACATGTCTACCTGTGGACTATAATAAATCAGAGTAGAGTGACATGTCTACCTGTGGACTATAATAAGTCAGAGTAGAGTGACATGTCTACCTGTGGACTATAATAAGTCAGAGTAGAGTGACATGTCTACCTGTGGACTATAATAAGTCAGAGTAGAGTGACATGTCTACCTGTGGACTATAATAAGTCAGAGTAGAGTGACATGTCTACCTGTGGACTATAATAAGTCAGAGTAAAGTGACATGTCTACCTGTGGACTATAATAAGTCAGAGTAGAGTGACATGTCTACCTGTGGACTATAATAAGTCAGAGTAGAGTGACATGTCTACCTGTGGACTATAATAAGTCAGAGTAGAGTGACATGTCTACCTGTGGACTATAATAAGTCAGAGTAGAGTGACATGTCTACCTGTGGACTATAATACGTCAGAGTAGAGTGACATGTCTACCTGTGGACTATAACAAGTCAGAGTAGAGTGACATGTTTACCTGTGGACTATAATAAGTCAGAGTAGAGTGACATGTCTACCTGTGGACTATAATAAGTCAGAGTAGAGTGACATGTCTACCTGTGGACTATAATAAGTCAGAGTAGAGTGACATGTCTACCTGTGGACTATAATAAGTCAGAGTAGAGTGACATGTCTACCTGTGGACTATAATAAGTCAGAGTAGAGTGACATGTCTACCTGTGGACTATAATAAGTCAGAGTAGAGTGACATGTCTACCTGTGGACTATAATAAGTCAGAGTAGAGTGACATGTCTACCTGTGGACTATAATAAGTCAGAGTAGAGTGACATGTCTACCTGTGGACTATAATAAGTCAGAGTAGAGTGACATGTCTACCTGTGAACTATAATAAGTCAGAGTAGAGTGACATGTCTACCTGTGAACTATAATAAGTCAGAGTAGAGTGACATGTCTACCTGTGAACTATAATAAGTCAGAGTAGAGTGACATGTCTACCTGTGGACTATAATAAGTCAGAGTAGAGTGACATGTCTACCTGTGGACTATAATAAGTCAGAGTAGAGTGACATGTTTACCTGTGGACTATAATAAGTCAGAGTAGAGTGACATGTCTACCTTTGTGGATTATAATAAGTCATAGTAGAGTGATATACCTGTGAACTATAATAAGTCAGAGTAGAGTGACATGTCTACCTGTGGACTATAATAAGTCAGAGTAGAGTGACATGTCTACCTGTGGACTATAATAAGTCAGAGTAGAGTGACATGTCTACCTGTGGACTATAATAAGTCAGAGTAGAGTGACATGTCTACCTGTGGACTATAATAAGTCAAAGTAGAGTGACATGTTTACCTGTGGACTATAACAAGTCAGAGTAGAGTGACATGTCTACCTGTGGACTATAATAAGTCAGAGTAGAGTGACATGTCTACCTGTGGACTATAATAAGTCAAGAGTAGAGTGACATGTCTACCTGTGAGCTATAATAAATCAGAGTAGAGTGACATGTCTACCTGTGGACTATAATAAGTCAGAGTAGAGTGACATGTCTACCTGTGAACTATAATAAGTCAGAGTAGAGTGACATGTCTACCTGTGGACTATAATAAGTCAGAGTAGAGTGACATGTCTACCTGTGGACTATAATAAGTCAGAGTAGAGTGACATGTCTACCTGTGGACTATAATAAGTCAGAGTAGAGTGACATGTCTACCTGTGAACCATAATAAGTCAGAGTAGAGTGACATGTCTACCTGTGGACTATAATAAGTCAGAGTAGAGTGACTACCTGTGGACTATAATAAGTCAGAGTAGAGTGACATGTCTACCTGTGGACTATAATAAGTCAGAGTAGAGTGACATGTCTACCTGTGAACTATAATAAGTCAGAGTAGAGTGACATGTCTACCTGTGGACTATAATAAGTCAGAGTAGAGTGACATGTCTACCTGTGAACTATAATAAGTCAGAGTAGAGTGACATGTCTACCTGTGGACTATAATAAGTCAGAGTAGAGTGACATGTCTACCTGTGGACTATAATAAGTCAGAGTAGAGTGACTACCTGTGGACTATAATAAGTCAGAGTAGAGTGACATGTCTACCTGTGGACTATAATAAGTCAGAGTAGAGTGGCATGTCTACCTGTGGACTATAATAAGTCAGAGTAGAGTGACTACCTGTGGACTATACTAAGTCAGAGTAGAGTGACATGTCTACCTGTGGACTATAATAAGTCAGATTAGAGTGACATGTCTACCTGTGGACTATAATAAGTCAGAGTAGAGTGACATGTCTACCTGTGGACTATAATAAGTCAGAGTAGAGTGACATGTCTACCTGTGGACTATAATAAGTCAGAGTAGAGTGACATGTCTACCTGTGGACTATAATAAGTCAGAGTAGAGTGACATGTCTACCTGTGGACTATAATAAGTCAGAGTAAAGTGACATGTCTACCTGTGGACTATAATAAGTCAGAGTAGAGTGACATGTCTACCTGTGGACTATAATAAGTCAGAGTAGAGTGACATGTCTACCTGTGGACTATAATAAGTCAGAGTAGAGTGACATGTCTACCTGTGGACTATAATAAGTCAGAGTAGAGTGACATGTCTACCTGTGAACTATAATAAGTCAGAGTAGAGTGACATGTCTACCTGTGGACTATAATAAGTCAGAGTAGAGTGACATGTCTACCTGTGGACTATAATAAGTCAGAGTAGAGTGACATGTTTACCTGTGGACTATAATAAGTCAGAGTAGAGTGACATGTCTACCTGTGAACTATAATAAGTCAGAGTAGAGTGACATGTCTACCTGTGGACTATAATAAGTCAGAGTAGAGTGACATGTCTACCTGTGGACTATAATAAGTCAGAGTAGAGTGACATGTCTACCTGTGGACTATAATAAGTCAGAGTAGAGTGACATGTCTACCTGTGGACTATAATAAGTCAGAGTAGAGTGACATGTCTACCTGTGAACTATAATAAGTCAGAGTAGAGTGACATGTCTACCTGTGGACTATAATAAGTCAGAGTAGAGTGACATGTCTACCTGTGGACTATAATAAGTCAGAGTAGAGTGACATGTTTACCTGTGGACTATAATAAGTCAGAGTAGAGTGACATGTCTACCTGTGAACTATAATAAGTCAGAGTAGAGTGACATGTCTACCTGTGGACTATAATAAGTCAGAGTAGAGTGACATGTCTACCTGTGGACTATAATAAGTCAGAGTAGAGTGACATGTCTACCTGTGGACTATAATAAGTCAGAGTAGAGTGACATGTCTACCTGTGGACTATAATAAGTCAGAGTAGAGTGACATGTCTACCTGTGGACTATAATAAGTCAGAGTAGAGTGACATGTCTACCTGTGGACTATAATAAGTCAGAGTAGAGTGACATGTCTACCTGTGAACTATAATAAGTCAAAGTAGAGTGACATGTCTACCTGTGGACTATTGTTTCAGTGAACTAGTACTATAAAAATCCAACTAAGCATGTTGGTCTAGTACAAAGCAGACATCATTTTTCATTGATAGACAACTTGTTCTCGCTATGATAGGCTTACTTGGCCTTTAAACAACAGTCACTCACTGAAGAACACTGGCTTTTCCTTTAAGTGAGGGTCCATCGTGGCCGGGATCGTAAGGTAGTTGGATTTACAACTACCTATGCAATCAGTGCCTATCACCACTGATGTGAGTTTGAATCTCGATCGGGCCGAGGTGTACAACATTATGTGATCAAGTTTGTCAGTGAATTACGACAGGTCTGTGGTTTTCTCTGGGTCCTCCTGCTTCCTCCACCAGTAAAAGTGACCGCCACAATATAGCTGAAATATTGAAAGTGGCGTTAAACACCATCAAATAAACAACAAACGTTTAAGAGAGCCTAATTGCAAGATCTTTTTCAGTTGCATGTTAACCGTTATTTTTAAGTTGACTGGATTAAATTTGAGATCTACCAAATGTAAATTAAGCGTATAAACATATTTATCACATGATTTTAAGCGATTGAAGAAAGATGAATTTGTGAATTCCTTCCCTAATTTTTTTAATTTTTATATTACAGGAGATTTGAAGAATTAAAGAACTACAGTAATGAATTAGAAAACAACATCGCTAACTTACTTAAAATTAGAGCTGTAAGTCTCTTTAGACAATCAAATTTGTAAGAAAAGATGTAGATTTACATGAGAGACTATCCAACAGTACACTTAGGCACAAAATGAAGTAAAGGAATAGCACATTTATTGCTGTTCTACCTTTCACAGTCACATGAGGGTCTTCAACAATGAGCATAACTCATAACCTAAAATGAGTGTGAAATGGCTCCTAACCTGCAGTTAAATGGTACTCTTTACTTTTGCCAATAAACATCTGAGCATCTCTGTCGTTTTGATGTGACTTGGTGTTTAAAAACTTACCTAACATTAGAGGTGTTAATGACTTAAGAGATTAATATACACAGTAACAGATTATTAATCAACTAATGGAATGAGGCAATCAATTATAATCAAACAAGTTTAAATTTTACTGCATAATACCTCTCTGTTAGACAAATCGTATAACGGTAGGACATATTGTTTTTTGGGGCATTATTTAAATGTTTTATTTATATTTATATTTTATTGTTTAACTTGTAGAGAATGGCAGATAAGATCTATGGAATACACAAGGTACATTCTAACTATGGTAGAGTTTTCTGTGAATGGAGTGGCATTGAGAAAGAGATGGCTGAACCTCTAAAAAGTTCTGGACACTACATGAATGTGTAAGTACTGTTGTTTTTCTAGATAAACTCATAGTACCTATACAATCAATGTCTGTTACCATCAAAGCTATGAGACTGATTCCTGCCAGTGACAAGGTGTACTTGATACAATCTAATGTGCATTTATTTGCAACAGGTCTGTTTTCTGTGGATGCTTTGGTGTCCTTTCCAGAAAAACTTGCTGCCACAATATAGCTAAAATATTGTGAGCGATTGTTGTTTTTATTGTGTTAACTGAACGTAAATTGAAAATAAATCACTCAGAAATGAACAACAATGATAAATCATGAATTACCACATTTTTCGGTTACTAGTGACTAATTTTCGATATTCTGAATGTAAGGGTAATGACATTATAACTATTTCACTGCGTGACGTTACCTATGATGTCAAAAATAAAAATATCATTAAGCATGTCTCTTGAAATGTATTAATAACACAAAAAAAAGTGTAAAATTTATGTAATAAACAGGATAATTACTCTTGTATTTTGAATATTGAAAATAAATGACAATGATAATTTACTCATTGGCTACATTAGCTAACATGTTCATGAATTAACTGTATTGTTTAGTTCTATTTTTAATGTTATAAAGACAAGAGTAATTATTTAACCTAGTTTAAGATAACAAAATTTAACTGTCAATTTTGATATTTATGATAGACTCAGATCAGCGTCCGGACTCAAACCATCATCCACTGACGTCATTCTCTCAAATCACGGTCCGATTAAGAGTATTCTCAAATAGGCGTCCTTTCCAAATTCTCAGATCTCTGGCCGATTTATTGGTTAGGGTTAGGGCATACATCAGTGATGTCATTGGACGTAGATTTGAGAAAGTGAGAAACGGCCATAGATTTAAGAATTGGATGCCAATTTAAGAATTTGAAAAAAGGACATAGATCTAGATCTGAGGAAGAGATGTCTGTGACATAGAAATTGGACATGGATTTGAGGATTGGACGTGGATCTAAGTGTTACATATCTACTTGTGTTTTAGTTATGGTCAGACAGTTGATAGTATCTTAGAAGAAGAAGAACAATATGCTGACCAACTCAAGGAGTACATGGCATTTGCTGACTCACTGAGGTACAGTAAAGGGTTATCATAATACTGTATTTCCCCTTTTTAAAGGCCCCCCCCCCTCAATCAATCAATCTAATCAGGCCAGATTTCAGATGCACTGAGATAGTGACTTACTGAGGTATTGTAAAGGGTTATCATAATACTGTAGTTCCCCTCTTTAAAGGCCCCTCCCTCTAATCAGGCCAGATTTCAGATGCACTGAGATAGTGACTTACTGAGGTACAGTAAAGGGTTATCATAATACTGTAGTTCCCCTCTAATCATGCCAGATTTCAGATGCGCTGAGATAGTGACTTACTGAGGTATTGTAAAGGGTTATCATTATACAGGAGTAATACCACTAAAGAATTCTCCATAGACTTCTATGTTAAATAAAAAAAAATTGAGCTTTCATACAGGATTCATCTTAAGTTTAATCTAAGTGATACTCATATCTCATGGAAGGGGTACCTAATTGGAAGCTTAACTCTGAAAATCAACATACATTTAATGGCATATAAGAAAAAACAGACAGTCCGAAGATGTCTACCGTCAAAAATCCTACTTTCACTTTCGATTTAACACAAATTCAGGTGGTTTCTTTCCAATGCAATCAATTTTTTATTTAAAACCACAAGGACATCAAATATGGGCTTAAAATTATCCTAAAATATGTAGGTGTCTGCTGACATTCAGTATTTTGCAGTATCTAATCAGGTTTATTTTTTATCCAACAATGTAGGAATCCATTTTGTGTTTACGTACTACTTTCCCATACGTTCTTTTCGACTGTTACCCATATTTAGTGGCAATACACCTAAGAGCAATAAAAACTTGTTTCTCTAACCTTTTCCTTGCCTTATTTATATTCCAATACCAATATCCAGTCAAAAAAACTATATGAGGTATATGGCAGTCCAATTTTTGAAAGAATTTATGTCCATATACAAAGGTACCTCCATGAAGCTTTTAAAGAAAAAATCTGATTTTTCAGCTGTTGAGTTCAGATTGTGAAATAACATGACAATGGCTTTTTATCTCAATATATTACAAGTATAAAGCTGATTTTCAACACAATAAGCAACTTATGACATGTATATCTGCTTCATTTGTACATTTAACATCTAATTAATATGAAAAAAAATATTTTAAGCATACCCCCCTTTTTTTTTTTGCCTCATAGAAATGATCTCACAATATACTAAATTATGTTAATTCATGCTATGTTCCCATTAATTATGCATTGCAAGACATTAAATAAGACCTAATACCTAGATATTAAGCAAACATTACTTCAAACTGCCCAAAATTTGTAAAATTATGATTGTTGATTTTCAGATTTTTTTGACATGTGACAGTAAACACATATTTTTTTTTTTGGCCTAGCACAATTCAAACGTGTTCCTTTTGTAATACACTTGACAAACAAATGTAAATTGTCAATGTCAATGTTACCGTAATAAATGTATGTAAATTGTGGTACATGAGAATTTGTAGGTTTAGGGTTATTGGTATTTAGTGCCACTTTCTATAATATTTCAGTACTATGATAACGGCAGCTTTTATTGGTGGAGGAAACTAGAGAATAACCATGACCTGGTGCAAGTCTCTGACAAATTCTATCAAATAAAATTGTATCGACTACACCTCTTCACCGATGGCAATTTAATAAAAGAAAAATGTTCACACCGCGATGTAGCTGAAATATTGCTAATGTTGGCGTTAAGCACCAATAAATCAATCAATCAATTAAACCGATGGCAATCAAGGTACAATGTGAATTTGTAGATCGATTGATCATTGCTTAGCGTCTAGGGAGCAATATTTCATCTATATTCAGGATGGACTCCTATCTGCCACCTGGATCCACACTGGCCTTATCTGTGGCACGAACCCTGGGAACCTTCACCAATACCTAGAGAGAATTTACCGTGATCGTATGGTAGTTGGATTTATAACTACCTATGCAATCAGTGCCTATCTTCACTGATGTTGTGGGTTCGAATCTCGATCAGGGCGAGGTGTACAACATTATGTGATAAAGTTTGTCAGTGACTTGCGACAGATCGGTGGTTTTCTCCATGTCCTTCGGTTTCCTCCACCAATAAAACTGACAGCCACAATATAGCTGAAATATTGTTGAAAGTGGCATTAAACACCACCAAGCAAACAAACCAGAGAGAATTTGTAGAAAATTCATGAGTTATTTCCCTTTTTTTATAGAACAGTGTGTAGGAAGTATGAATGTATGCAGTATGATTTTGAGAGAGCTGAGGATAATTTATCTTATAAACAGACTCAGAAGGAACAATTGGTATGTAATGACTAATATTTTAATTACCGATGTAATAATGAGGTTCTGAATAGGGTGTGGTTGGTTTTTTTTATTCTTTAGAGAAAAAAATGAAATTTTAGTTGGTTTGGATAACTTCTTAATTGTAGTTTTATTAAATGTTGATGTTGTTAGATATTTCTATTAATTTATTTCTAATACAGTGATTTTGTCTAAGCCAAACCTACGTCATACCAACATTTGTGTCCGCAATAGACAGGTGATTTGGTTTATGCAGGATAAATAAGCAAAGATTTCCTATATGCAGACTTTATTTTAAATTTAGTTTATACAGGATTTCCCTTTTCAAGATTCTGTTTAGACATGTTTCACTGTATGTCAATCCACAAAAAACCTATTGTTTGGCATTATTTTAAAAGCTTCATCAAAATTGGGTGTATTCATGGTAGCTCTTGAACTAATTTATCGGTGATAAATCAAATGCAGTGAAACCTGTCTAAACCAATCCTCCTTGGGACCAATGTTTGTGTTTGGTATAGACAGGTGGATGATTTATACAGGTTAACAAAGATTATCTACATTGGGACTTTATTTAAAGTTCAGTTTATACAGGATTCTGTTAAAGTCAGGGTTCAGATTAGGCAGGTTTCATTGTACTATGATATAATATATGAAATCATCTGTCTCTTTGAGATTGGTTCAACTAGGTGAGGGCCCGGGTGGCTCAATGAGTTAGGTAGTTGGATTACCTAACAACTCATACAAGCCTATCGCCGATGCGGCGTGGGTTCGCCCCCAGCTTTGTAAATTATACAAAAGGGTGCATACGACTCGCAGTTGCTTCCCCATGGTCGGTGGTTCTCTCCAGGTAGTGCGACTTCTTCCACCACTAAAACTGGTCGCCATGATATAGCTGAAATATTGCTCAAAGTGGCGTTAAACACCATAAAATAACAACATCAACCAGATGCGGCAGTATTTTTTCATGAAGTTAAATCTGTATTTCAGAGCCAAGGGAAGACTGCCAGCTCATTTTCATTAACAGGGATGAAATCTAAAATATTTGGGAATGACACCCCAGAACAACGGGAACAGAAAATAAAGCAATTAGAGGAACAAATACAACAGTCTGAGGTGGAGCTTAGGAGAGTAGGAGAAGAAACACAGTATGTAACTCTAATAGTTGTGTAAATGAATTGTAATGTCTGTATTGTATGTAAAAATGGAAAATAAACCAGTGCCGATAACCACTAAAATTGTGATTTCGAACCTCGTTCATGGCGATGTGTACTCGATACAACATTATATGATAATGTTTGTCAGTGACTTGTGGCAGATCATTGGTTTTTTTTCGGGTACGCAGGTTTCCTCCACCAATAAAATTGACCGCAACGATATAACTGAAATATTGTTGAAAGTGACGTTAAACACCATATACCTAAAACCCTACATTCATCAGGTATCTTTAGCACCGATTGTTTTATTTGGGGGAAAAATATTGCTCGAATGATTCTAGTTTTAAGTAATGAAGTTTGACTACAATATTTGAAGGTTTCGTCATGGTCGTATGGTGGTTAGATTTACAACTACCTGTGCAATCAGTTCCTATCACCACTAACGTGAGTTCCAATCCAGCTCATGGCAAGGTGGAGTCGATACAACATTATGAAGTAAGTTTGTCAGTGACTTGCAGCAGGTCTGTGTTTTTCCGATACTCAGGTTTCCTCCATCAATAGAACTGGCTACCACAATATAGCTGAAATATTGTTGAAAGTGGCCTTAAACACCACTACTCCAATAATATTTAATGTGTTATTTATTTATTTTACAGGAAATTTATTGACACTGCTCTCAGAGACATAGACAGATTTAAAAGACAGAAAGTAAAGGACTTAAGAGAAATATTTACAAATTATGCTATCATGCAGATAAAACAGTGTAAAAAGGTATTTATCATGTGATTGTTTCAAATAATGTTATTCTCAGAGAGTGGTTTGTATTCTCTATTTCATGTAAGCAGACGAAAAGTCGATCTCTTAAAAAGGGGTTATATTACTACCCCTAGAGTACAGAATATCTCCTATGTCACTCCGTAAATAAAGTGTCCCTCATGGCAGACGTTCACGTAAGATTTTCAAAAAAATAGAACACAAGAGTTGAATAAATCGAAACTGTGGATAACAACAGACAAATTTTAAAGCCAACATTTCACCAAGCTAAATTTTAAAATGAAACCAGATCAACTACAAATTTTAAGATTTTATAAGACTAGAAGAAAAGTAGTACCTCATTTACCTAAAACAAGGCAGTGATTATTCAAAATGGCTGACCACATATGGCGGAAGTGGAATTCTGATGAAAGAAAACTGTAGCCTCTGTTCGTAGATTGAAGGATTTGATCTATGGATGGTTTACATAATATTTGAGTTATATAACTGTTGTTTTTATGGTAGAGGAAATTAAGTGTACACTAAGAAAACCATAGATTAGACAGATTTATGGTCATATGATCACAATCGTGTCAGCCAATGCTAAAAATAATAAATTTTCAATACACACCATTGATAATACAGTGGAGCTTATCTAATGCAGCACACCAAGGGACCGGGCAAATATGTTCGATTGTACAGGATGTCGGAATACTCAGGTTTTATTTTAGTTAACAGAAATACTTTGGGATTATAAATTTTGTCGGATGTCACAGGATGTTGGAAAACTCAGGTGTCGGATTGCACAAGTTACATTGTATTGTAAATTAAATATTCTTCTGTTACAGGGTATAGCAGTTTGGACCAGTGCCAAGGATTGTTTGACCAAGATGTGATGAAAAAGAGACGTAGAATTTAATATTATAATTCTGTTGTACTAAAATGTGTTATAAGATAGCTCCAAGCTTCTGTGTTGTGAAGTAAGAACGTGACAAGGAAAAAATGTGAAATGCTACGATTTATTAATTATTTGTTAACATTGCCGATTTTAGCAGAAAAATGAGACACACAAATTGAAATAGTCCAAACGGTGGAGCCTGTCTAATCTGACACACCAAGGCATGTGGAAATGTGTCATATTGTACAGGATGTCGGAATACTTGGGTTTTATTTTAGTTAATATACTTTGGGACCGTAAATTTTTATCGGATGTCACAGGATTTTCGGAAAACTCAGGTGTTGGATGGTACAAGTTCCACTGTATTAACAAAAGATGTGTTTACACATGCATAGGGAAAGCTTGTTATTAAAATAAACATTCCGCTTCCTTTGCAAACTTGAAGCTTTTCAGTACTCATACTTGAAAATTGACCAATCAGAAGACTACATTCAGTAGATACAGTGCTCTGATTGGACGATATTAGAGTACAAGTACAAAAACCACAATGAAAAGAGATTTTGATTTGTTTGTCTTCATCTTGTGTGCCCAATGTTGCCAGTGTCTCTGGATTGTCCATTCTTGATTGACCCTTCGGTTTTCTTTGACGTTTATTTCAAATTTTGTGGACTTCCTGTGATTTGTAAAAACTTTAAACATATTTTATTAATTAATAAACATTGTACAATAAGATAGATTTCAATATGATATAATACACATAATTAAAAGGATTCGAAAACAAGTTTAGAAAAACTTATATTAATTTGTTTCCGTGTTATATCTCTTTACAATAAGTAAACTGGTCTGGAAGTTTATACAATATCAAATTTTAGTTTATAATAAACAATGTTATTCTGAATAATGTGGAAATTGTAAAAACTTGACACTTTAGGAAAGTATCCACACGTTAGTGTTGTTTGGTTGATTGATTGATTGGTTGGTGTTTAACGTCCAGCGAGCAATTTTTTAGCTATATTCAGGACGAGAACATTTAAAAATTTAAATGCCACGGGACTCGAAACAAGGAAAGGTGATGGGTATGGACGGATAATTTTGCCAGTGCAACAGGTCTCTTATGGACCACTCATCATGAGCATAATGCTCATAATGAACTGTAACACTGGGTTCTTTAACGTGCGGAGAGGATGGCAATCTCTCAACACGGGACCTCAGTTTTATTTACGTCTCATTTGCAGGACGGGTTGGTTGTGAATTTCTACATCCCACACAACCGACGGACGCCCCTTCAAGCCGAAGAAGCTCTCAGTCCCATTTCTATACCCCGGGGTTCCCGCGGGGTTAGTGTCGTTTGGTTTGTGGAAGAAAGTCGATAATGATTAATATATTCACTCAGACAGAACTTTGATAGTCAGCAAGGAGCAAGAAAAAGAAATGTTTAAGTAGGTTGTGTATATCAGAGATTTCTGTTTTTAGCTGGATGGGTGGTTGTCAAACCATTTTATTTATAGAAACGATTTTTGCATTGTCAAATAGGGAACTTTCCTTTTTATTCCTACAAATCTTCGCAGTTTTAAGTCTACAGTATGTAATATAAAGACTATAATATGTTTTCAGCAAAGGTAGATAACTCTGTATACAGAGTTATTTTAATTGCCATTCTAGCTAGAAGTTATCTCCCCTTAAAGGGCAACTAACACTCAAAACAGCATCTACAGAGTAAGTTTGTGATCACGAAATAAATAAATGATTGATGAACACTTGTTTTTAATGTTTTAGATAATTATGTAATTTTAAAAATATTTATTAAATTTCTATTAACTTATTATATGTAATATTTACTAAAATTTTGATTGTTCCATTTTGACTAGCAATTTTTATTTTTTCTATTTTATTTATTTTAATTTTTTTTATTTAATTATAGCAAACATGTCCATTGTATATTTTAAAAATCAGAATTTAATTTATTTAAATTAAAATAAACTCTGCATGATAATGTCAATTAGAAAAATACAAAAATAATTACATTGTGTATAACAGAAGTTTCCTCAACAAATTGATTTTTTTTACTATTTATATAATGTTCAGAGATTAGCAAGTTCTGTCCCTTGAATATTGTCAATGAAATGATATAGCTAGTTAAACATTTTTGAAGATTTCTACCGACAAGCCAGTCAGAATGAAAATGAAATGGTTTTTTTTAGAACCAAGACTCTACAGTAATGTTCTGTCTTTACACTTAAAAGTAAATAGAGAATAAATAGGACAAATATGTCAGTGTACTATGCCTAAAACAACATGAATAAAATACTTTTGATCGTTATTCTCGAAGGAGGTGAAGCCATCAGATATACTCAGGATTTTACCTCTATTTCAATGGATAATTTGAATTATATTTTGATAATTTAAAGTAAACCTGTTGTATATAATTTGAAGAAAATCAAAATAGAGAAGAGATTTATTGTCCACAAGGACGAGAGGCGAATTTAATTACTATATTCAACTTCTGTTGATAGATATCAAATAATTAACATTGAAGTCTGTAGAATCCAGAAGATTTTGATTTGCTTCACCTCCTAAAAGTTTCTTCATATCACAAAATGCTAAACATTGATTGGCCAATTACATCATGTGACGTCACTCTAGAATAGAGAATTGATGTATGAAATGATTCACAATGTTTCTATATATATTTATGTGCAATATGTTGTGTACACATTTTATTTATTGTTTTAATAAAACATTGATTTGATGTGATGGTGTTTTTACTAGACAAAGGGGTCAGATTCATAGAGCACTTTGAACAATAATTATGTCCCTTTCCAATTAATGATTGATTGATTGTTGGTTAAAGTTCTGCAGCAAATATTACATGCATGTTTAAGATTTTGATTGATTTGATTTGATTTTTGGTGCTTAACGCCACTTTCAGCTATATCATGGCGACCATTTTTAGTGGTGAAAGAAGCCGGAGTACCCGGAGAAAACCACCGACCATGGGCAAGCAACTGGTAAACTTTATCACTTGCGGCTGCAAGTTGAGTTCATGCATGTTTAGGAGGAGAACATGTTAAAATATATATATTTAGCTTATATTTATTACTAGATACAACATTATATGATAATGTTTGTCAGTGATTTGCTGAAGGTCTTGGTTTTCTCTGGGTACTCTGGTGTCATATAACACCAAAAAAAAACTGACCACCACAATATAACTGAAATATTGTTGAAAGTGGTATTAAACACCATAACCCTAACCATATACATTTATATATATATATATACATTGTATATGTATAAATTGTCTAGAAACTAGTCGACAATTAATCTTACAGGATGTTGGATTGGCTATGGACATGATGATACTGCACAAATAGAATAATAATAAAAACTCTAGAACAGATTGCACACCAACACCACATGTATAACTAGTAATGCATAATAGTTACTGCTTTAAAATGACTATTTGTTGCTATTGTAGTATATCTTCATTCTTTTCAAATATACAAATACAGTCAAATCTGCCCATGTGGTCACCTCTATTAAACAGTCGCCCTTTTCTTGTCTTATAGAAAATTTCATATGAATTCAACCTCTTAAGAGGTCACCTGTCTTATAAGGCCACTTTTTCTTTGTCCCAAAGGTGACCTCTTAATACAGGTTTTGACTACATGTCTTCTACAAATGATTACGTCTAACAGTGAGGTAAATCAGTTCATTAAAAATTCCACCAGCACACGTCACGAAGCTGAGAATATGATACAAAGCGGTTGGTGGTTCATCTATATATACCCACAAACCATGAACAGCCAGTAAGGTGAACCGTAGTATAAATACCAGTATAAAGAAAGACATATTGCGTGTTACGACCAGGATTCGTGATGATGTAACACTTTGCTCTCCAATTGTTGCAGCAATTTGTTTCCCTTCTGTGTAAATCTTCACCCAGATCAGGAAGTACAGAATTAACATAAATAGAAGGATGACAACGAGACTCAGAGGTAGAAATATAAATACGAAATTCCAAAAGACACCATTACCCTCCTTTAGTCCGCAACTGAAAATAAAACAAAATCAATTAGAAAACCAGTATGAAACAGGTAGGTATGGTACTCCTCCTGCAGACATAGGTGATCTAAGTCGATTTTTGGTATCTTGTTTAGGCCCTTTGGTTTTATTGGTACCAAAATTTTAAATTATTTAGCTTTCAATTTTGAGCGTACCTGGTGAATGGTTATTCCAGAAACATGTTGTGCACAGTAAATTTGATATATTTTTAATAGCCTTGATTTGATTTCACAATAACAGCAAATTTCAAAATGTATGACAAGGCCATGACTAATGATAACAATGTATGACAAGGCCATGACTAATGATAACAATGTATGACGAGGACATGACTAATGATAACAATGTATGACAAGGCCATGACTAATGCTAACAATGTATGACAAGGCCATGACTAATGCTAACAATGTATGACAAGGCCATGACTAATGATAACAATGTATGACAAGGCCATGACTAATAATAACCATGTATGACAAGACCATGACTAATGATAACAATGTATGACAAGGCCATGACTAATGATAACAATGTATGACAAGGCCATGACTAATGATAACAATGTATGACAAGGCCATGACTAATGATTACAATGTATGACAAGGCCATGACTAATGATAACAATGTATAACAAGGCCATGACTAATGATAGCAATGTATTACAAGGCCATGGCTAATGATAACAATGTATGACAAGGCCATGACTAATGATAACAATGTATGACAAGGCCATGACTAATGATAACAATGTATGACAAGGCCATGACTAATGCTAACAATGTATGACAAGGCCATGACTAATGATAACAATGTATAACAAGGCCATGACTAATGATAGCAATGTATGACAAGGCCATGACTAATAATAACCATGTATGACATGACCATGACTAATGATAACAATGTATGACAAGGCCATGACTAATGATAACAATGTATGACAAGGCCATGACTAATGATAACAATGTATGACAAGGCCATGACTACTGATAACCATGTATGACAAGGCCATGACTAATGATTACAATGTATGACAAGGCCATGACTAATGATAACAATGTATAGCAAGGCCATGGCTAATGATAACAATGTATTACAAGGCATTGGCTAATGATAACAATGTATGACAAGGCCATGACTAATGATAACAATGTATGACAAGGCCATGACTAATGATAACAATGTATGACAAGGCCATGACTAATGATAACAATGTATGACAAGGCCATGATTAATGATAACAATGTATGACAAGGCCATGACTAATGATAACAATGTATGACAAGGCCATGACTAATGAAAACAATGTATGACAAGGCCATGACTAATGACAACAATGTATGACAAGGCCATGACTAATGATTACAATGTATGACAAGGCCATGATTAATGATAACAATGTATAACAAGGCCATGACTAATGATAACAATGTAGGACAAGGCCATGACTAATGATAACAATGTATGACAAGGCCATGACTAATAATAACCATATATGACAAGACCATGACTAATGATAACAATGTATGACAAGGCCATGACTAATGATAACAATGTATGACAAGGCCATGACTAATGATAACAATGTATGACAAGGCCATGACTACTGATAATCATGTATGACAAGGCCATGACTAATGATTACAATGTATGACAAGGCCATGACTAATGATAACAATGTATAACAAGGCCATGACTAATGATAGCAATGTATTACAAGGCCATGGCTAATGATAACAATGTATGACAAGGCCATGACTAATGATAACAATGTATGACGAGGCCATGACTAATGATAACAATGTATGACAAGGCCATGACTAATGCTAACAATGTATGACAAGGCCATGACTAATGCTAACAATGTATGACAAGGCAATGACTAATAATAACCATGTATGACAAGACCATGACTAATGATAACAATGTATGACAAGGTCATGACTAATGATAACAATGTATGACAAGGCCATGACTAATGATAACAATGTATGACAAGGCCATGACTACTGATAACCATGTATGACAAGGCCATGACTAATGATTACAATGTATGACAAGGCCATGACTAATGATAACAATGTATAACAAGGCCATGACTAATGATAGCAATGTATTACAAGGCCATGGCTAATGATAACAATGTATGACAAGGCCATGACTAATGATAACAATGTATGACAAGGCCATGACTAATGATAACAATGTATGACAAGGCCATGACTAATGATAGCAATGTATGACAAGGCCATGATTAATGATAACAATGTATGACAAGGCCATGACTAATGATAATAATGTATGACAAGGCCATGACTAATGATAACAATGTATGACAAGGCCATGACTAATGACAACAATGTATGACAAGGCCATGACTAATGATAACAATGTATGACAAGGCCATGATTAATGATAACAATGTATAACAAGGCCATGACTAATGATAACAATGTATGACAAGGCCATGACTAATGATTACAATGTATGACAAGGCCATGACAAATGATAATAATGTATAACAAGGCCATGACTAATGATAACAATGTATGACAAGGCCATGACTAATGATAACAATGTATGACAAGGCCATGACTAATGATAACAATGTATGACAAGGCCATGACTAATGAAAACAATGTATGACAAGGCCATGACTAATGATAACAATGTATGACAAGGCCATGACTAATGAAAACAATGTATGACAAGGCCATGACTAATGAAAACAATGTATGACAAGGCCATGACTAATGATAACAATGTATGACAAGGCCATGACTAATGATAACAATGTATGACAAGGCCATGATTAATGATAACAATGTATGACAAGGCCATGACTAATGACAACAATGTATGACAAGGCCATGACTAATGATTACAATGTATGACAAGGCCATGATTAATGATAACAATGTATAACAAGGCCATGACTAATGATAACTATGTATGAAAAGGCCATGACTAATGATAACAATGTATGACAATGCTATGACTAATGATAACAATGTATAACAAGGCCATGACTAATGATAACAATGTATGACAAGGCCATGACTAATGATAACAATGTATGACAAGGCCATGACTAATGATAACAATGTATGACAAGGCCATGACTAATGATAACGATGTATAACAAGGCCATGACTAATGATAGCAATGTATTACAAGGCCATGGCTAATGATAACAATGTATGACAAGGCCATGACTAATGATAGCAATGTATTACAAGGCCATGGCTAATGATAACAATGTATGACAAGGCCATGACTAATGATAACAATGTATGACGAGGCCATGACTAATGATAACAATGTATGACAAGGCCATGACTAATGCTAACAATGTATGACAAGGCCATGACTAATGCTAACAATGTATGACAAGGCCATGACTAATAATAACCATGTATGACAAGACCATGACTAATGATAACAATGTATGACAAGGTCATGACTAATGATAACAATGTATGACAAGGCCATGACTAATGATAACAATGTATGACAAGGCCATGACTACTGATAACCATGTATGACAAGGCCATGACTAATGATTACAATGTATGACAAGGCCATGACTAACGATAACAATGTATAACAAGGCCATGACTAATGATAGCAATGTATTACAAGGCCATGGCTAATGATAACAATGTATGACAAGGCCATGACTAATGATAACAATGTATGACAAGGCCATGACTAATGATAACAATGTATGACAAGGCCATGACTAATGATAGCAATGTATGACAAGGCCATGATTAATGATAACAATGTATGACAAGGCCATGACTAATGATAATAATGTATGACAAGGCCATGACTAATGATAACAATGTATGACAAGGCCATGACTAATGACAACAATGTATGACAAGGCCATGACTAATGATAACAATGTATGACAAGGCCATGATTAATGATAACAATGTATAACAAGGCCATGACTAATGATAACAATGTATGACAAGGCCATGACTAATGATTACAATGTATGACAAGGCCATGACAAATGATAATAATGTATAACAAGGCCATGACTAATGATAACAATGTATGACAAGGCCATGACTAATGATAACAATGTATGACAAGGCCATGACTAATGATAACAATGTATGACAAGGCCATGACTAATGAAAACAATGTATGACAAGGCCATGACTAATGATAACAATGTATGACAAGGCCATGACTAATGAAAACAATGTATGACAAGGCCATGACTAATGAAAACAATGTATGACAAGGCCATGACTAATGATAACAATGTATGACAAGGCCATGACTAATGATAACAATGTATGACAAGGCCATGATTAATGATAACAATGTATGACAAGGCCATGACTAATGATAACAATGTATGACAAGGCCATGACTAATGACAACAATGTATGACAAGGCCATGACTAATGATTACAATGTATGACAAGGCCATGATTAATGATAACAATGTATAACAAGGCCATGACTAATGATAACTATGTATGAAAAGGCCATGACTAATGATAACAATGTATGACAATGCTATGACTAATGATAACAATGTATAACAAGGCCATGACTAATGATAACAATGTATGACAAGGCCATGACTAATGATAACAATGTATGACAAGGCCATGACTAATGATAACAATGTATGACAAGGCCATGACTAATGATAACGATGTATAACAAGGCCATGACTAATGATAACAATGTGAGGTAAAACATTTGTTTATGAATACATGCTAAAAGTTGACAGGTCGAAAAACGATCGACAAATATCTTTTTTTCTCATTTTTGGCTTCCATTTGCTCTCCATAGACTGTCAACCCACACCCAAGAACAACATTTAAAATAAAAAAAAAAATTTGTTTGTAATGTCCTTTGTAGGGAAAACAAGACATTTCTGAAGAACAATAACATGTCATGCTGTTTAGATCTGACCCAGTATAATGTAATATAACTTTCTGGTCCAGTATAATGTAATACAAGTTTCTGGTCCAGTATAATGTAATATAAGTTTCTGGTCCAGTATAATGTAATATAAGTTTCTGGTTCAGTATAATGTAATACAAGTTTTTGATTCTGGTCCAGTATAATGTCTGATTCTGGTCCAGTATAATGTATTATAAGTTTCTGATCCAGTATAATGTGATATAAGTTTCTGGTCCAGTATAATGTAATATAAGTTTCTGGTCCAGTATAATGTAATATAAGTTTCTGGTCCAGTATAATGTAATATAGGTTTCTGGTCCAGTATAATGTAATATAAGTTTCTGGTCCAGTATAATGTAATATAAGTTTCTAGTCCAGTATAATGTAATATAACTCTCTGGTCCAGTATAATGTAATATAAGCTTATGATCCAGTAGAATGTAATATAAGTTTCTGGTCTAGTATAATGTAATATAAGCTTCTGGTCCAGTAGAATGTAATATAAGTTTCTGGTCCAGTATAATGTAATATAAGTTTTTGCTCCAGTATAATGTAATATAACTCTCTGGTCCAGTATAATGTAATATAAGTTTCTGGTCCAGTATAATGTAATATAAGTTTCTGTTCCAGTAGAATGTAATATAACTCTCTGGTCTAGTATAATGTAATATAAGTTTCTCGTCCAGTATAATTGTAATTGCCAATACAGCAGGCCTCTGACCTTTAACTAGGCCAATATGAAAAACATCAGGTAATAATACTATATTATTAATTAACTTTGATTTATAAGCCTTTATATGATCAAATCTATCAATGCAATATAAAAACGTTCATTGGGCCAATACGACAAAAACCAGTCCAATACGGATATGTTTCGTATTGGCCTGATTCCGGTCAGTCCAATAACAGCTAGATCGGAAACGCTAGTCATCATTGTATTATTAGACGCAAAATCAGCATTTGATGTGGTAGATCCGTATCATCTCCTGAGAAGATTATATCAAACTGGAATTAACGATAAATTATGATCTCTCATTAACAGCTTGTACATCAAGGAGAACTAGTGTTGTTAAATGGATGGGTCATGAATCTTCTGCCTTTGAAGTCACATAAGGATTTAGACAAGGTTGGAATCTAAGTGCAGACTTGTACAAAATTTATGTCAATCCTCTGCTCGACAGGCTTAACCACACAGGCCTAGGAGCTAAGATTGGCAACATAATCTGTAATACCAGTGCCTGTGCAGATGACATCACCCTTAATTCCTTCAATGAGATGGAGGCCCAAGTGTTAATTGACACTGCAGCAGAATATGCAAAACGGGAACGTTATCAACTCCAACATACAAAAACAAATAGTATTCGAATGCATTCTAACCGCAAACAATACTCTTCTGGTCAACAAAATCTGAATTCACTCCAAATAAACGGACAACCAATAAATGACACCAAAGAAGCTCCTCATATAGGCTTTTTGCAATCTGACACCATCGCAAAAACTATGGAAATAAGGGAACGACCATTTAACTTGTCATATAACCTAATGTTAAATTCTGGAAAAAACATTTCGCGCCCTGCACGACAAAAAAAATAAATATTCTAACTTTTGTGTTGTCCGAAAAAACATTTCTGAACGAAACAAAAAACCATACCCCCCCCCCCCCCCCCCCCCCCCCCCCCCTTCAAGTTAAATGGTCGGTCCCTAAATGTAGAGCAAGAAGAACTACCTATAGTCTTATGGCCTCTGGATTACATGGGCACAATGGGCTTGACCCCGAAACCTCCTTACAACTTTTTAAAACATATGTGCTGCCTATATTATTATACGGAATGGAAATACTGCTTCCTACAAAAACACATGCCGCAAAAATGGATTAATTTCAAAAGAAAATATTGAAGCAAATACTGTCGTTGCCGAAAAATGTACCTGACTGTGCAGTATATATTCTAACTGGAATTTGGCCAATTGAATTACAAATTCAGTATAAGGGACCGACTATTTAACTTGAAGGGGGGGGGGGGGGGGTTATGGTTTTTTGTTTCGTTCAGAATTTTTTTTTCCGACGACACAAGAGTTAGAATATTTTTTTTTTAAATTTAACATTAGGTTATATGTCAAAAACTCTGAATCAGATTTTCTTTTTCTTCCTCCACCACAATCAGAATATTTTTTTCAGCAACATTGGGAATCGGAATATTTTTTTAGAAAAAACCATGTGAATTTGTTTTGAATGAGTCATATAATGGCTAAACAAACTTGTCATTTGATGGACTGGTTAATTAATAAAGGTATCATTACGTGATTTTTTTCCATATTGGCCTAGTTATAGGTCCTCGGTCGGCTGTATTGGCATTCGGCTGCGTCTCAGGCCAATATAGCAGGCCTCGGATCTATAGCTAGGCCAATATGAAAAACATCACGTAATAATACTATAATATAAGTTTCTGGTCCAGTATAATGTAATACAAGTTTCTGGTCCAATATAATGTAATATAAGTTTCTGGTCCAGTAGAAAGTAATATAAGGTTCTGGTCCAGTAAAATGTAATATAAGTTTCTGGTCGTCCAGTATAATGTAATATAAGTTTCTGGTCCAGTATAATGTAATATAAATTTCTGGTCCAGTAGAATGTAATATAAGTTTCTGGTCAAGTATAATATAATATAAGATTCTTGTCCAGTACAATGTAATATAAGTTTCTGGTCCAGTATAATGTAATATAAGTTTCTGATCCAGTAGAATGTACTATAAGTTTCTGGTCAAGTATAATATAATATAAGATTCTTGTCCAGTAGAATGTAATATACGATTGTGATCCAGTAGAATGTAATAAAAGTTTCTGGTCCAGTAGAATGTAATATAAGATTGTGGTCCAGTAGAATGTAATATAAGTTTCTGGTCCAGTATAATGTAATATAAGTTTCTGGTCCAGTAGAATGTAATATAAGTTTCTGTTCTAGTATAATGTAATATAAGTTTCTGGTCAAGTATAATGTAATATAAGATTGTGGTCTAGTAGATGGTAATGTAAGCTTCTGGTCCAGTAGAATGTAATAAAGGTTTCTGGTCCAGTAGAATGTAATATAAGATTGTGGTCCAGTAGAATGTAATATAAGTTTCTGGTCCAGTATAATGTTATATAAGTTTCTGGTCTAGTATAATGTAATATAAGTTTCTGGTCAAGTATAATGTAATATAAGATTGTGGTCCAGTATAATGTAATATAAGATTCTTGTCCAGTAGAATGTAATATAAGATTGTGGTGCAGTAGAATGTAATAAAAGTTTCTGATCCAGTAGAATGTAATAAAAGTTGTTCGGCCAGTAGAATGTAATATAAGATTGTGGTCCAGTAGAATGTAAAATAAGTTTCTGGTCCAGTAGAATGTAATATAAGTTTCTGGTCAAGTATAATATAATATAAGATTCTTGTCCAGTAGAATGTAATGTAAGATTGTGATCCAGTAGAATGTAATAAAAGTTTCTGGTCCAGTAGAATGTAATATAAGATTGTGGTCCAGTAGAATGTAATATAAGTTTCTGGTCCAGTATAATGTAATATAAGTTTCTGGTCCAGTAGAATGTAATATAAGTTTCTGGTCAAGTATAATATAATATAAGATTCTTGTCCAGTAGAATGTAATATAAGATTGTGATTTAGTATAATGTAATATAAGATTGTGGTCCAGTAGAATGTAATAAAAGTTTCTGAGCCAGTAGAATGTAATATAAGTTTCTGGTCAAGTATAATGTATTATTATACTTCATGTAAGTTTCTGTTGTGATATTTGGTACTGTAATATTTTAGCATATTACCTGGGTAATAATTTGGCATATGACCTGGACAATATTTAGGCATATGACCTGGACAATTATACACTCAGTATAATAATGATATTAATGTGGTCTTGTCCAGGTAATATGCCGAAATACTACCAAGGTCTGAGACCTGGGTAATATATTGGCATATTACCTGGACAAGACCACATTATTATATAAATATAAGTTTATGGTCCAGTATAATGTAATATAAGTTTCTGGTCCATTAGAATGTAATATATGATTCTGGTCCAGTATAATGTATTATAAGTTTCTGATCCAGTATAATGTAATATAAGTTTCTGATCCAGTAGAATGTAATATAAGATTGTGGTCCAATATAATGTAAAATAAGTTTCTGATCCAGTATAATGTAATATAAGATTCTGGTCCAGTAGAATGTAATATAAGATTGTGGTCCAGTACAATGTAATATAAGATTGTGGTCCAGTAGAATGTAATATAAGTTTCTGGTCTAGTATGATATAATATAAGATTCTGATCCAGTATAATGTAATATAAGTTTCTGATCCAGTATAATGTAATATAAGTTTCTGATCCAGTATAATGTAATATAAGTTTCTGGTCCAGTAGAATGTAATATAAGATTGTGGTCCAGTATAATGTAATATAAGATTGTGGTCCAATATAATGTAAAATAAGCTTCTGATCCAGTAGAATGTAATATAAGATTGTGGTTCAGTATAATGTAATATAAGATTGTGGTCCAGTACAATGTAATATAAGATTGTGGTCCAATAGAATGTAATTTAAGTTTCTGGTCCAGTAGAATGTAATATAAGTTTCTGGTGAAGTATAATATAATATAACATTCTTGTCCAGTAGAATGTAATATAAGATTGTGATCCAGTATAATGTAATATAAGATTGTGGTCCAGTAGAATGTAATAAAAGTTTCTGATCCAGTAGAATGTAATATAAGTTTCTGGTCAAGTATAATGTATTATTATACTCCATGTAAGTTTCTGTTGTGATATTTGGTACTGTAATATTTTAGCATATTACCTGGTTAATATTTCGGCATATGACCTGGACAATTATACACTCAGTATAATAATGATATTAATGTGGTCTTGTCCAGGTAATATGCCGAAATACTACCAAGGTCTGAGACCTGGGTAATATATTGGCATATTACCTGGACAAGACCACATTATTATATAAATATAAGTTTCTGGTCCAGTATAATGTAATATAATTTCTGGTCCAGTAGAATGTAATATATGATTCTGGTCCAGTATAATGTATTATAAGTTTCTGATCCAGTATAATGTAATATAAGTTTCTGATCCAGTAGAATGTAATATAAGATTGTGGTCCAATATAATGTAAAATAAGTTTCTGATCCAGTATAATGTAATATAAGATTCTGGTCCAGTAGAATGTAATATAAGATTGTGGTCCAGTACAATATAATATAAGATTGTGGTCCAGTATAATGTAATATAAGTTTCTGGTCTAGTATAATATAATATAAGATTCTGATCCAGTATAATGTAATATAAGTTTCTGATCCAGTATAATGTAATATAAGTTTCTGATCCAGTATAATGTAATATAAGTTTCTGGTCCAGTAGAATGTAATATAAGATTGTGGTCCAGTATAATGTAATATAAGATTGTGGTCCAATATAATGTAAAATAAGCTTCTGATCCAGTAGAATGTAATATAAGATTGTGGTAAAGTACAATGTAATATAAGATTGTGGTCCAATAGAATGTAATATAAGTTTCTGGTCCAGTAGAATGTAATATAAGTTTCTGGTGAAGTATAATATAATATAACATTCTTGTCCAGTAGAATGTAATATAAGATTGTGATCCAGTATAATGTAATATAAGATTGTGGTCCAGTAGAATGTAATAAATGTTTCTGATCCAGTAGAATGTAATATAAGTTTCTGGTCAAGTATAATGTATTATTATACTCCATGTAAGTTTCTGTTGTGATATTTGGTACTGTAATATTTTAGCATATTACCTGGGTAATATTTCGGCATATGACCTGGACAATTATACACTCAGTATAATAATGATATTAATGTGGTCTTGTCCAGGTAATATATTGGCATATTACCTGGACAAGACCACATTTTTATATAAATATAAGTTTCTGGTCCAGTATAATGTAATATAAGTTTCTGGTCCAATAGAATTTAATATATGATTATGGTCCAGTATAATGTATTATAAGTTTCTGATCCAGTATAATGTAATATAAGTTTCTGATCCAGCAGAATGTAATATAAGATTTTGGTCCAATATAATGTACAATAAGTTTCTGATCCCGTATAATGTAATATAAGATTCTGGTCCAGTAGAATGAAATATAAGATTGTGGTCCAGTACAATGTAATATAAGATTGTGGTCCAGTATAATGTAATATAAGTTTCTGGTCCAGTAGAATGTAATATAAGATTGTGGTCCAGTATAATGTAATATAAGATTGTGGTCCAGTATAATGTAATATAAGATTGTGGTCTAGCATAATGTAATATAAGTTTCTGGTCCAGTATAGTGTAATATAAGATTCTGATCCAGTATAATGTAATATAAGTTTCTGATCCAGTATAATGTAATATAAGTTTCTGATCCAGTATAATGTAATATAAGTTTCTGGTCCAGTAGAATGTAATATAAGATTGTGGTCCAGTATAATGTAATATAAGATTGTGGTCCAATATAATGTAAAATAAGCTTCTGATCCAGTATAATGTAATATAAGATTGTGGTCCAGTACAATGTAATATAAGATTGTGGTCCAGTAGAATGTAATACAAGTTTCTGGTCAAGTATAATATAATATAAGATTCTTGTCCAGTAGAATGTAATATAAGTTTCTGGTCCAGTATAATGTAATATAAGTTTCTGATCCAGTAGAATGTACTATAAGTTTCTGGTCAAGTATAATATAATATAAGATTCTTGTCCAGTAGAATGTAATATATGATTGTGATCCAGTAGAATGTAATATAAGTTTCTGGTCCAGTATAATGTAATATAAGTTTCTGGTCCAGTAGAATGTAATATAAGTTTCTGTTCTAGTATAATGTAATATAAGTTTCTGGTCAAGTATAATGTAATATAAGATTGTGGTCTAGTAGAATGTAATGTAAGTTTCTGGTCCAGTAGAATGTAATAAAGGTTTCTGGTCCAGTAGAATGTAATATAAGATTGTGGTCCAGTAGAATGTAATATAAGTTTCTGGTCAAGTATAATGTAATATAAAATTGTGGTCTAGTAGAATGTAATGTAAGTTTCTGGTCCAGTAGAATGTAATAAAGGTTTCTGGTCCAGTAGAATGTAATATAAGATTGTGGTCCAATATAATGTAAAATAAGTTTCTGATCCAGTATAATGTAATATAAGATTCTGGTCCAGTAGAATGTAATATAAGATTGTGGTCCAGTACAATGTAATATAAGATTGTGGTCCAGTAGAATGTAATATAAGTTTCTGGTCTAGTATAATATAATATAAGATTCTGATCCAGTATAATGTAATATAAGTTTCTGATCCAGTATAATGTAATATAAGTTTCTGATCCAGTATAATGTAATATAAGTTTCTGGTCCAGTACAATGTAATATAAGATTGTGGTCCAGTAGAATGTAATATAAGTTTCTGGTCTAGTATAATATAATATAAGATTCTGATCCAGTATAATGTAATATAAGTTTCTGATCCAGTATAATGTAATATAAGTTTCTGTTCCAGTATAATGTAATATAAGATTGTGGTCTAGTAGATTGTAATGTAAGTTTCTGGTCCAGTAGAATGTAATAAAGGTTTCTGGTCCAGTAGAATGTAATATAAGATTGTGGTCCAATATAATGTAAAATAAGCTTCTGATCCAGTAGAATGTAATATAAGATTGTGGTTCAGTATAATGTAATATAAGATTGTGGTCCAGTACAATGTAATATAAGATTGTGGTCCAATAGAATGTAATATAAGTTTCTGGTCCAGTAGAATGTAATATAAGTTTCTGGTGAAGTATAATATAATATAACATTCTTGTCCAGTAGAATGTAATATAAGATTGTGATCCAGTATAATGTAATATAAGATTGTGGTCCAGTAGAATGTAATAAAAGTTTCTGATCCAGTAGAATGTAATATAAGTTTCTGGTCAAGTATAATGTATTATTATACTCCATGTAAGTATCTGTTGTGATATTTGGTACTGTAATATTTTAGCATATTACCTGGGTAATATTTCGGCATATGACCTGGACAATTATACACTCAGTATAATAATGATATTAATGTGGTCTTGTCCAGGTAATATATTGGCATATTACCTGGACAAGACCACATTATTATATAAATATAAGTTTCTGGTCCAGTATAATGTAATATAAGTTTCTGGTCCAATAGAATGTAATATATGATTATGGTCCAGTATAATGTATTATAAGTTTCTGATCCAGTATAATGTAATATAAGTTTCTGATCCAGCAGAATGTAATATAAGATTTTGGTCCAATATAATGTACAATAAGTTTCTGATCCCGTATAATGTAATATAAGATTCTGGTCCAGTAGAATGAAATATAAGATTGTGGTCCAGTACAATGTAATATAAGATTGTGGTCCAGTAGAATGTAATATAAGTTTCTGGTCCAGTAGAATGTAATATAAGATTGTGGTCCAGTATAATGTAATATAAGATTGTGGTCCAGTATAATGTAATATAAGATTGTGGTCTAGTATAATGTAATATAAGTTTCTGGTCCAGTATAGTGTAATATAAGATTCTGATCCAGTATAATGTAATATAAGTTTCTGATCCAGTATAATGTAATATTAGTTTCTGATCCAGTATAATGTAATATAAGTTTCTGGTCCAGTAGAATGTAATATAAGATTGTGGTCCAGTATAATGTAATATAAGATTGTGGTCCAGTATAATGTAATATAAGATTGTGGTCTAGTATAATGTAATATAAGTTTCTGGTCCAGTATAGTGTAATATAAGATTCTGATCCAGTATAATGTAATATAAGTTTCTGATCCAGTATAATGTAATATAAGTTTCTGGTCCAGTAGAATGTAATATAAGATTGTGGTCCAGTATAATGTAATATAAGATTGTGGTCCAATATAATGTAAAATAAGCTTCTGATCGAGTAGAATGTAATATAAGATTGTGGTCCAGTACAATGTAATATAAGATTGTGGTTCAGTAGAATGTAATACAAGTTTCTGGTCAAGTATAATATAATATAAGATTCTTGTCCAGTAGAATGTAATATAAGTTTCTGGTCCAGTATAATGTAATATAAGTTTCTGATCCAGTAGAATGTACTATAAGTTTCTGGTCAAGTATAATATAATATAAGATTCTTGTCCAGTAGAATGTAATATATGATTGTGATCCAGTAGAATGTAATAAAAGTTTCTGGTCCAGTAGAATGTAATATAAGATTGTGGTCCAGTAGAATGTAATATAAGTTTCTGGTCCAGTATAATGTAATATAAGTTTCTGGTCCTTTAGAATGTAATATAAGTTTCTGTTCTAGTATAATGTAATATAAGTTTCTGGTCAAGTATAATGTAATATAAGATTGTGGTCTAGTAGAATGTAATGTAAGCTTCTGGTCCAGTAGAATGTAATAAAGGTTTCTGGTCCAGTAGAATGTAATATAAGATTGTGGTCCAGCAGAATGTAATATAAGTTTCTGGTCAAGTAGAATGTAATATAAGATTGTGGTCCAGTATAATGTAATATAAGATTCTTGTCCAGTAGAATGTAATATAAGATTGTGGTGCAGTAGAATGTAATAAAAGTTTTGATCCAGTAGAATGTAATAAAAGTTGTTCGGCCAGTAGAATGTAATATAAGATTGTGGTCCAGTAGAATGTAAAATAAGTTTCTGGTCCAGTAGAATGTAATATAAGTTTCTGGTCAAGTATAATATAATATAAGATTCTTGTCCAGTAGAATATAATGTAAGATTGTGATCCAGTAGAATTTAATAAAAGTTTCTGGTCCAGTAGAATGTAATATAAGATTGTGGTCCAGTAGAATGTAATATAAGTTTCTGGTCCAGTATAATGTAAAATAAGTTTCTGGTCCAGTAAAATGTAATATAAGTTTCTGGTCAAGTATAATATAATATAAGATTCTTGTCCAGTAGAATGTAATATAAGATTGTGATCCAGTATAATGTAATATAAGATTGTGGTCCAGTAGAATGTAATAAATGTTTCTGAGCCAGTAGAATGTAATATAAGTTTCTGGTCAAGTATAATGTATTATTATACTTCATGTAAGTTTCTGTTGTGATATTTGGTACTGTAATATTTTAGCATATTACCTGGGTAATATTTTGGCATATGACCTGGACAATATTTAGGCATATGACCTGGACAATTATACACTCAGTATAATAATGATATTAATGTGGTCTTGTCCAGGTAATATGCCGAAATACTACCAAGGTCTTAGACCTGGGTAATATTTTGGCATATTACCTGGACAAGACCACATTATTATATAAATATAAGTTTCTGGTCCAGTATAATGTAATATAAGTTTCTGGTCCAGTAGAATGTAATATATGATTCTGGTCCAGTATAATGTATTATAAGTTTCTGATCCAGTATAATGTAATATAAGTTTCTGATCCAGTAGAATGTAATATAAGATTGTGGTCCAATATAATGTAAAATAAGTTTCTGATCCAGTATAATGTAATATAAGATTCTGGTCCAGTAGAATGTAATATAAGATTGTGGTCCAGTACAATGTAATATAAGATTGTGGTCCAGTAGAATGTAATATAAGTTTCTGGTCTAGTATAATATAATATAAGATTCTGATCCAGTATAATGTAATATAAGTTTCTGATCCAGTATAATGTAATATAAGTTTCTGATCCAGTATAATGTAATATAAGTTTCTGGTCCAGTAGAATGTAATATAAGATTGTGGTCCAGTATAATGTAATATAAGATTGTGGTCCAATATAACGTAAAATAAGCTTCTGATCCAGTAGAATGTAATATAAGATTGTGGTTCAGTATAATGTAATATAAGATTGTGGTCCAGTACAATGTAATATAAGATTGTGGTCCAATAGAATGTAATATAAGTTTCTGGTGAAGTATAATATAATATAACATTCTTGTCCAGTAGAATGTAATATAAGATTGTGATCCAGTATAATGTAATATAAGATTGTGGTCCAGTAGAATGTAATATAAGTTTCTGATCCAGTGGAATGTAATATAAGTTTCTGGTCAAGTATAATGTATTATTATATTCCATGTAAGTTTCTGTTGTGATATTTGGTACTGTAATATTTTAGCATATTACCTGGGTAATATTTCGGCATATGACCTGGACAATTATACACTCAGTATAATAATGATATTAATGTGGTCTTGTCCAGGTAATATATTGGCATATTACCTGGACAAGACCACATTATTATATAGATATAAGTTTCTGGTCCAGTATAATGTAATATAGGTTTCTGGTCCAATAGAATGTAATATATGATTATGGTCCAGTATAATGTATTATAAGTTTCTGATCCAGTATAATGTAATATAAGTTTCTGATCCAGCAGAATGTAATATAAGATTTTGGTCCAATATAATGTACAATAAGTTTCTGATCCCGTATAACGTAATATAAGATTCTGGTCCAGTAGAATGAAATATAAGATTGTGGTCCAGTACAATGTATTATAAGATTGTGGTCCAGTAGAATGTAATATAAGTTTCTGGTCTAGTATAATGTAATATAAGTTTCTGGTCCAGTATAGTGTAATATAAGATTCTGATCCAGTATCATGTAATATAAGTTTCTGATCCAGTATAATGTAATATAAGTTTCTGATCCAGTATAATGTAATATAAGTTTCTGGTCCAGTAGAATGTAATATAAGATTGTGGTCCAGTATAATGTTATATAAGCTTCTGATCCAGTAGAATGTAATATAAGATTCTGGTCCAGTATAATGTAATATAAGATTGTGGTCCAGTACAATGTAATATAAGATTGTGGTCCAGTAGAATGTAATATAAGTTTTTGGTCCAGTAGAATGTAATATAAGTTTCTGGTCTAGTATAATGTAATATAAGATTCTGATCCAGTATAATGTAATATAAGTTTCTGATCCAGTATAATGTAATATAAGTTTCTGATCCAGTAGATTGTAATATAAGTTTCTGATCCAGTATAATGTAATATAAGTTTCTGGTCCAGTATAATGTAATAAAAGTTTCTGGTCCAGTAGAATGTAATATAAGATTGTGGTCCAGTATAATGTAATATAAGATTGTGGTCCAATATAATGTAAAATAAGCTTCTGATCCAGTATAATGTAATATAAGATTCTAATCCAGTATAATGTAATATAAGTTTCTGATCCAGTATAATGTAATATAAGTTTCTGATCCAGTATAATGTAATATAAGTTTCTGGTCCAGTAGAATGTAATATAAGATTGTGGTCCAGTATAATGTAATATAAGATTGTGGTCCAGTACAATGTAATATAAGATTGTGGTCCAGTAGAATGTAATATAAGTTTTTGGTCCAGTAGAATGTAATATAAGTTTCTGGTCTAGTATAATGTAATATAAGATTCTGATCCAGTATAATGTAATATAAGTTTCTGATCCAGTATAATGTAATATAAGTTTCTGTCCCAGTAGATTGTAATATAAGTTTCTGATCCAGTATAATGTAATATAAGTTTCTGGTCCAGTATAATGTAATACAAGTTTCTGGTCAAGTAGAATGTAATATAAGTTTCTGATCCAGTAGATTGTAATATAAGTTTCTGATCCAGTATAATGTAATATAAGTTTCTGATCCAGTAGATTGTAATATAAGATTCTGATCCAGTATAATGTAATATAAGTTTCTGATCCAGTATCATGTAATATAAGATTGTGGTCCAGTATAATGTAATATAAGTTTCTGGTCCAGTATAATGTAATAAAAGTTTCTGATTCAGTAGAATGTAATATAAGTTTCTGATCCAGTATAATGTAATATAAGTTTCTGATCCAGTATAATGTGATATAAGTTTCTGGTCCAGTATAGTGTAATAAAAGTTTCTGGTCCAGTAGAATGTAATAATAGTTTCTGGGCCAGTAGAATGTAATATAAGATTGTGGTCCAGTATAATGTAATATAAGATTGTGGTCCAGTAAAATGTAATATAAGATTCAGGTCCAGTATAATGTAATAACAGTTTCTGGGCCAGTAGAATGTAATATAAGTTTCTGGTCAAGTATAATGTAATATAAGTTTCTGATCCAGTATAATGTAATATAAGTTTCTGGTCCAGTAGAATGTAATATAAGTTTCTGGTCAAGTATAATGTATTATTATGCTTCATGTAAGTTTCTGTTGTGATATTTGGTACTGTAATATTTTAGCATATTACCTGGGTAATATTTTAGCATATTACCTGGACAATTAGACACTCAGTATAATAATGATATTAATGTGGTCTTGTCCAGATAATATGCCGAAATATTACCTAGGTTTCTCAGACCTGGGTAATATTTTTGCATATTACCTGGACAAGACCACATTATTATATTAATATAAGTTTCTGGTCCAGTATAATGTAATATAAGTTTCTGATCCAGTAGAATGTAATATAAGTTTCTGATCCAGTATAATAGTTTAAACATATTTTATTGTTCAAAAACATGACAATAGGATCAGATACAAGTTTTTCAACATAGAACATGTTCTCCTTTATATAAACAATATACAAATACAGTTGAACATAAATACGCAAAAGCTACAGTCTTTCTTAATAATTAGAAAAACAACAAAAAACAACAACATGAAATGTACGAGTGCAACACAATTTGAAAATTGCCCAATGATAAATCGAACAGACCTTTACAATAAATGGACTAGTTTATAGAACACACCTAGAATGAAGAAAATCAATAATTGTTATACAATGTAGTGGGATTATTAATTCGGTAAAGGTAGGATCTTTTAAAATTTAGTTTCAAAATATATAACAATATCATTATTTATTCAGTAAAAATTTTAACATAAAGTGCTCACACGTGTGTATTGCAACATTTACTAATTCACACCAGGTCAGCCACAAACCAATTGTCACCTGATTACATTCACGATAATCAGCGGAAAGAAAAGCGACATGTTTCCTTAATATATGTCTGTACAGTAATGAATACATGCCTATTTGTGTCAATATTATAAATTTGACTTCCAAACAGCAAGGTGTTTAAGTCAATGTGTACATTTGCAGCTAATAAAGAACGGTACAAAATATTTCTTTGTGCATCAAACCTCTTGCAGTACAATAAAAAATGTTCAGCATTCTCTGTGGAATATCCACAAGAACAAGATGGGCTATGAATCAAATTAGCATGAAATAGATCATTATGTAATGCACTACAATTATTCCTTATTCTAGTATGCAGTATATTTAAATATCTGTTGCCAATATTATAATAGGAGGAGGGTTTAGCATTTTTATAGTAGTATTGTTTCCATTTGTACTTGAAGGATTCAAAAGTTGAAAGTTGACGTATTCTCAGGTCTAATAAATTCCATAACTTGGTCGTCGACGGAAAAAAATGACTGTTGGGATATCGATAATCTGTTTGTAGTTTGACTAATATTATGACTATTTCGTAAATTATACTTGTTAGTTTCTCCAACACTGGGAGGAATCAAATCACATAAAACTCAGGAAAATTACCAACATTTAATTTATAAAACATACATAATTTTTTAACCTCTCGCCTAGTGCTCAGTTTCTCCCAACCCGCCTCCCTGTATATTGAATCCAAACTTGTGTAGCATGTTAGCCCTGTAACAATACGAGCCGCTTCCAATTGTAGTTTTTCTAGTCTATCAGAATTGACTTGCCCGCAGTTATCCCATACCTCAAATGAATATTCCAAAATTGGTCTAATGACAGTAAAATAAATATGTTCCAGATATTTCCTCTTTAATCTAAATTTAAGCTTCCTCAAGACATTAAGTTGCTTTGAAGTTCTCTGAATTAGGCTGTCTATATGTTTTGTCCATTTACAATCACTACTGATAATTATGCCTAAATATTTGTGCTTATTAACAGAATTAAGGACGATTCCAGTATAATGTAATATAAGATTCTGCTCCAGTATAATGTAATGTAAGTTTCTGATCCAGTAGAATGTAATACAAGTTTCTGGTCTAGTATAATGTAATATAAGTTTCTGGTCCAGTATAATGTAATATAAGTTTCTGGTCCAGTATAATGTAATATAAGTTTCTGATCCAGTAGAATGTAATATAAGTTTCTGGTCCAGTAGAATGTAATATAAGTTTCTCGTCCAGTAGAATGTAATATAAGTTTCTAGTCTAACATAATGTAATATAAGTTTCTGGTCTAGTATAATGTAATTTAAGTTTCTGGTCCAGTATAATGTAATATAAGTTTCTGGTCCAGTATAATGTAATATAAGTTTCTGGTCTAGTATAATGTAATATAAGTTTCTGGTCCAGTATGATGTAATATAAGTTGCTGATCCAGTAGAATGTAATATAAGTTTCTGGTCTAGTATAATGTAATATAAGTTTCTGGTCTAGTATAGTGTAATATAAGTTTCTGGTCCAGTATGATGTAATATAAGTTTCTGATCCAGTAGAATGTAATATAAGTTTCTGGTCCAGTAGAATGTAATATAAGTTTCTGGTCTAGTTTAATATAATATAAGTTTCTGATCTAGTATAATGTATTATAAGTTTCTGGTCCAGTAGAATGTAATATAAGATTGTGGTCCAGTATAATGTAATATAAGTGTCTGGTCCAGTATAGTGTATTATAAGTTTCTGATCCAGTAGAATGTAATATAAGTTTCTGGTCCAGTAGAATGTAATATAAGTTTCTGGTCCAATATAATGTAATATAAGTTTCTGGTCCAGTATAATGTAATATAAGATTCTGGTCCAGTATAATATAATATAAGTTTCTGATCCAGTAGAATATAATATAAGATTCTGGTCCAGTATAATGCAATATAAGTTTCTGGTCCAGTATAATGTAATATAAGTTTCTGGTCCAGTATAATGTAATATAAGTTTCTGGTCCAGTATAATGTAGTATAAGTTTCTGGTCTAGTATAATGTAATATAAATTTTTGGTCCAGTATAATGTAATATAAGTTTCTGGTCCAGTATAATGTAATATAAGATTGTGGTCCAGTAGAAAGTAATATAAGTTTCTGGTCTAGTATAATGTAATATAAGATTCTGGTCCAGTATAATGTAATATAAGATTCTGGTCCAGTATAATGTAATATAAGTTTCTGGTCTAGTATAATGTAATATAAGTTTCTGGTCCAGTATAATGTAATATAGGTTTCTGGTCCAGTAAAATGTAATACAAGTTTCTGGTCCAGTAGAAAGTAATATAAGTTTCTGGTCCAGTAGAATGTAATATAAGATTATGGTCCAGTATAATGTAATATAAGTTTCTGGTCCAGTAGAATGTAATATAAGTCTCACGTTCAGTATAATGTAAGATAAGTTCAAATAATGCACGTCTACCGCATCTCTTTCAGATGACCCACGGGTGATGAGTGGGGAGTCTCGGGTAATTACTGACGATGTTGCTATGGCAATGTTGAACCCCTTGAAACATTATAAATATGAACACAAACATACTGATAATAACTGTATAGTTGTTATATTTTTCTTCTATCATAGACTCAATAACAGGTATGAAAGTCATGACGTTTGATACAAGGGTGATTATAGCACTTCTGTATAGAGGGTACGTTGTTCGTATATCATTATGATTAGTCTATCTAGTACAAGTGACATTAATTAGCTATACCACTAACTATCTTCCTTTTGTTCATTTCTTTAATTTGCTGATGGACATGTGTTGAATAAAAGGGTGATCTAAACCTGTATATTTGTGTATATATATAACTATCTTTCTTTTGTTCATTCCTTCAATTTGATGATGAACATGTGTGGAATAAAAGGGTGATCTAGATCTGTCTATTTTTGTTGCTTCATTTCTAATACATACATTATATAACCGCATCGTTGATATAATGGTCAGGTGCTGTAGATCGTTGGTTCATCATTGATGTAATAGTCAGCTTGTTCGCACCCAGTGCTGTATATCGTTGGTTCATCGTTGATGTAATAGTTAGCGTGCTTGCCTCGGCTGCTGTAGATCGTCGGTTCATCGGTGGTGTAATGGTTAGCGTGCTCGCCTCGGGTGTTGTAAGTCGTGGGTTCATCGTTGATAGAGCGTGCTCGCCTCGATTGCTGTAGATCGTCGGTTCATCGTTGATGTAATATTGTGCTCGCCTCGGATGCTGTAGATCGTGGGTTCGTCGCTGGTGTAATGGTTAGCGTGCTCGCCTCGGGTGCTGTAGATCGTGGGTTCATCGTTGATGTAATGGTTAATTATAATGCTCGCCTCGAATGCTGTAGATCGTCGGTTCATCGGTTGGGTAATGGTTAGCGTGCTTGCCTCTGGTGCTGTAAATCGTCGGTTCATCAGAGTATAGTGGTCAGCGTTCTCGCCTCGGGTGTTGTAGATCGTCGGTTCATCGGTGGTGTAATGGTTAGCGTGCTCGCCTCGAGTGCTGTAGATCGTGAGTTCATCGTTGATGCCATGGTTAGCGTTCTCGCCTCGCGTGCCTTAGTTCGTCGGTTCTGCGGTGGTGTAATGGTCAGCGTGATCACTTCGAGTGCTGTAGACCGTCGGTTCATCGTTGATGCCATGGTTAGCGTTTTCGCCTCGGGTGCTTTAGTTCGTCGGTTCTTCGGTCGTGTAATGGTCAGTGTGTTCGCCTCGAGTGCTGTAGATCGTCGGTTCATCGTTGATGTAATAGTTAGCGTGCTCGCCTCGGGTGCTGTAGATCGTCGGTTCATCGGTGGTGTAATGGTTAGCGTGCTCGCCTCGGGTGCTGTAGATCGTCGGTTTATCGTTGAAGTAATGGTTAGCGTGCTCGCCTCGAGTGCTGTAGATCGTGAGTTCATCGTTGATGCCATGGTTAGCGTGCTCGCCTCGGGTGCTGTAGATCGTCGGTTCATCGTTGATATAATGATCCGCATGTTCGCCTCGAGTGCTGTAGATCGTGGGTTCATCTTTGATGTAACGATCAGCGTGCTCGCCTCGGGTGCTGTAGATCGTCGGTTCATCGTTGATGTAATGATCAGCGTGCTCGCTTCGGGTGCTGTAGATCATGGGTTCATTGTTGATATAATGGTTAGCGTGCTCGCCTCGGGTGCTATAGATCGTGGGCTCATTGTTGATATAATGGTTAGTGTGCTAGCCGCGAGTGCTGTAGATCGTGGGTTCATCGTCGATGTAATGGTTATCATGCTCGCCACGAGTACTGTAGATCGTGGGTTCATAGGTGATGTAATTGTCAGCGTGCTCGCTTCGGGTGCTGTAGATCGGGGGTTCATCGTTGATGTAATGGTCAGCGTGCTTGCCTTGGGTGCTGTATATCGTGGGTTCATCGTTGATGTATTGATCAGCGTGTTCGCCTCTAGTGCTGTAGATCGTGGGTTCATCGTTGATGTAATGATCAGCGTGGTAGCCTCGAGTGCTGTATATCGTGGGTTCATCGTTGATGTATTGATCAGCGTGTTCGCCTCGAGTGCTGTAGATCGTGGGTTCATCGTTGATGTAATGATCAGCGTGTTCGCCTCGAGTGCTGTAGATCGTGGGTTCATTGTTGATGTAATGATCAACATGGTAGCCTCGAGTGCTGTAGATCGTGGGTTCATCGTTGATATAATGGTCAGCGTGCTCACCTCGAGTGCTGTAGATCGTGGGATCATTGTTGATATAATGGTCAGCGTGCTCGCCTCGGTTGAAGAATAACGGAACAAGTTGGCGAGAAGAGGACAACTTTTGTACTCATAGGTATACTGCATTTCTGTTGAAAAACACGTCCACCAAACATAGCAAATATGTTGTCAATCAAAAACTCGAGCATGTTATAAATAACTAGTAAATTAACAATGTATAGCATTTATATGGACATACATGTTCTGGGTGCAATATTGTTATACACACATATTGCTCCTCCTTACTCATCCCACACGAAAATCAGGATTGAATGTACTCGTTGTAATTCTAAATATCATACTAACTATCCAAAATGGGAGGTTAAGTCCAATTATATGCACAATGTAATCATTTAGTAATTATACAAACCAATGGCTGATAATAACAACTTACATATCTAATTTAGTGCACACGACACGTTTCTGGAATATTCGTTATCAGGTGCGCTCTCATTAAAAAGGTGACATATAACATTGGGTGTAGGCCCAATAGTTCGAAGGTCCGATATTCCGAAAGCCCAATAGTCCGAAGGTCCGATAGTCCGAAGGCCCAATAGTCCGAAAGTCAGATAGTCCGAAAGCCCAATAGTTACAATTTAATTTATTTAGATTGATCTTGAATCTGACATTGTTGCTTAGTACCAGGTGTATGACTTCCACATGTATATCATGGCGTGGATTGGTGAGATGATTATTAAGAATCAGCTTTGTCATTGCGTTAAAATACCTTTTTCATGAGATGATGGTGATATCTATTTCATAACGTGAACGATAAGAAGATCATGAAATAGAGCTTGCTTAGTGCTAGGGTTCTGAAATAAAAGTAGACTCGTGACTTTACCCGGACACACTCTAACTCCAATCAAAGCAACTCGTACTACGAAATACTGTGTACTTTTATCGTAGAAGCAACAAATACCAATTTTATAAACCCGTCGTCTGTACTTGACATGAGACCCGTCGTCTGTACTTGACATGAGACCCGTCGTCTGTACTTGACATGAGACCCGTCGTCTGTACTTGACATGAGACCCGTCGTCTGTACTTGACATGAGACCCGTCGTCTGTACTTGACATGAGACCCGTCGTCTGTACTTGACATGAGACCCGTCGTCTGTACTTGACATGAGACCCGTCGTCTGTACTTGACATGAGACCCGTCGTCTGTACTTGACATGAGATGTTTATGTTTTTTATTGATAGTCTTTTATTTGACTCGATAGTAAATAGAACTTCAAATCCTCCACACTCACAATAAGTAGGTCAACCTTACACACTCACAATAAGTAGGTCAGCCTTCCACACTCACAATAAGTAGGTCAGCCTTCCACACTCACAATAAGTAGGTCAGCCTTCCACGCTCACAATAAGTAGGTCAGCCTTCCACGCTCACGATCAGTAGACCATCCTTCCACACTCACGACGAATAGGCCAGCCTTACACAGTCACAAGGTGTAGGTCAGCCTTCCACACTCACAATAAGTAGGTCAGCCTTCCACACTCACAATAAGTAGGTCAGCCTTCCACACTCACAATAAGTAGGTCAGCCTTCCACACTCACAATAAGTAGGTCAGCCTTCCACACTCACAATAAGTAGGTCAGCCTTCCACGCTCACAATAAGTAGGTCAGCCTTCCACGCTCACGATCAGTAGACCATCCTTCCACACTCACGACGAATAGGCCAGCCTTACACAGTCACAAGGTGTAGGTCAGCCTTCCACACTCACGACGAGTAGGTCAGCCTTACACAGTCACGAGGACTAGCCAGTCTTCCACACGCAAGAGGAGTAGGCCAGCCTTCCACACTTACGTGGAGTAGGCTAGTCGTCCAGACTCAAGAGGAGTAGGCCAGCATACCACACTCACAAGGAGTAGACCAGCATTCCACACTCACGAGCAGTAGGCCAGCCTTCCAGACTCACGAGAAGTAGGCCAACAAGTCTGTTTTTTAACATGGATATATATACACGTACTATACTCTAGAACATGCATAATAAAATTACTAATGCATCGTGTTTTCGAATTTGCCAAGAGCGATGATGTCATTACTTCTCCGGGAATCGAGTAATCGAATTATCAACTACAACTACCATGAACATGTTTATATTTCGAATGATACAAAGCTCGGTAGGGGTTCTAACACTGTACAGTCGGAGTTATCTCCTATTGCAATGGAATTTGGGCCGAGCCCAGTAACAGTATTACTGAATTAGAATCATTTTCAATACTGTGTACTGCCTTATATTTTCTTTAATATTATTGATTATTGTTTATTACATTATTAACTTTATTTGATGTTTGATTGTTATGCTCATATGGGCCGATAATTCGAAAATAAAAGTCTTTATCTTTATCTTATCTTTATCACAGAAATCTTTATATTTATCTTATCTTTATCACAGGAGTCTTTATCTTTATCTTATCTTTATCACAGAAGTCTTTATCTTTATCTTATCTTTATCACAGAAGTCTTTATCTTTATCTTATCTTTATCACAGAAGTCTTTATCTTTATCTTATCTTTATCACAGAAGTCTTTATCTTTATCTTATCTTTATCACAGAAGTCTTTATCTTTATCTTATCTTTATCACAGAAGTCTTTATCTTTATCTTATCTTTATCACAGAAGTCTTTATCTTTATCTTATCTTTATCACAGAAGTCTTTATCTTTATCTTATCTTTATCACAGAAGTCTTTATCTTTATCTTATCTTTATCACAGAAGTCTTTATTTTTATCTTATCTTTATCACAGAGACGATGTTTCGAGGTTTCACGGCATTTTAGTAAGAAAGGATATAGAAGTAAATGAACATTAAAGACTGTCCAATGTTATACTTACACACAAATGAAAGTAAAAGACCAACAAATGTATTAGTCCTCTAATTATGTTGTGCAGCTCAATTTACGAAGACGGTCATATCCGGGTATTTTGCTAAGGTATACATATTTAAATTATAAATCCTTTATAAGCATGTTCTGAGATATATCCGAACATGAAATCATCCATCAGTTGATCATTGTTGGTTGCATAGTTTAACAAACAATGAAAATATTTTCACTTGTAGTGGTTTTTATTTCGTCATCTAGCATGGATATAGTGGCATTGTGAGATGACCTGATCAGGTTCCGTTTTCGTAATGGTCGTTGTTGTCGGCAGCACGATGGTGTCAGGATGGCCGTAAGTCTTTCTCGACACTCCTTGAATCTAAATGTGTATAAGAAAGGATTAATACAATGATTTAACAGTGCTATTAATCGAACTGCTTGTAGTGCTCTAGTTGGTTGTACTTTCTGATATAAGTCAAAATTTATTAACTTTACTAAATTGAATGAAACCACGGGTAAGTGTAGAATTATCATTGACATACACAACGAGAGCAAAATAATGGTAGCTTTGTAATTGTTCCAAAAGAAGGATTTCTGGTTAATGTCTTTCAATCGTTTGAATTGCTTGTATCCATGTTTATATGTTTGATAAGAAGAATTAGCGACGGTTACGGAGACTACTATATATACTATTAGCGAACCAATGTCACATGTCTGTTCTATGTAACTCGCTTGCATTGCCAAAAGGCATAATGCTGCAACAGCAATTACAGACTGTACGGTCCATATAATTCTACACAATAATACTGTTGTTTCTTCTGTCACGTGTAACAGGTACCAGTTTGGATGCGAAACTGATAGCATCCTATCTATAGATAAACAAGCAGTGAAACAATACGAAACTAAGACTAAAATTTTACCAATAACTGTACACCAAAGCGGAGGTATCATGTGCTGAATCCAATTTACTAAAACAGCAAAAATGCCCAACATAAGATCGGACAATGATAAATGAAACATCATAGTCCATATTTGTTTGGCTACTGTTTTTGATTTGTGTAATATATATATTCCAATTCCATTGGTCAACACTAGAGAACATCCTAAAATAAATCTAATCGATTTCCCGACATCAGTGTTTGCTGTTTTCGTGTTATATTCTATACTACTGTTTGTCATCATCACTGTAGTAGTAGGATTTTGAGTGGCTGCACCAAGTATTAGTTTTGATACAATCCTGTGTCTTTTAACATCAGCTAATACTTACACGATTTGCTAAATTAATTGATAATATATCATCTTACTTCTAGTCGTGAAGTTATCCAATTCACTGCTGGTCTATAATCTAACGCTTATTTATATATTCCTGGGTAATTATACATAGCATGTCACAGGTGCTATCGTACAGAATTAAAATATTACAATGTATAAACTTCCATTGTTGTCTTGATCATATATCATATAATTATGTCCTTCATTATGGTTGCAGTTTTCCTTCGACGTTAATTATTGTTTAATATTAGGTGTGTGAATTCCACAGCTATATCATGGCGTGAAAAAACATTGGTGAGATGATAATTAGGAATCAGCTTTGTCATGGCGTTAAGGTACCTTCTGATGAGCTGATGATGATATCTATTTTATTACGAGAACGATGCGATGACCAGGAAATGGAGCTTGCTTAATGTTAGGGTTCTGAACTGAAATAAAAATCTAGAAGTAGACCTGTGGCTTTACGCAGACACACTCTGTCTCCACTCAAACCAACTCATACTCCGAAATACAGTGTACTTTCCGTAGAAGCACCAAATACCATTTTTATAAACCCGCCGTCTTCACTACACATGAGATGTCTATGTTTTGATTGAGTCTTTTATTTGACTCGATCGTAAATAGAACTTCGAATCCTCCACACTCACGACGAGTAGACCAGCCTTTCACATTCACGAGGAGTATGCCAGCTTTCTACACTCACGGGGAATAGGCCAGCTTTCCACACTCACAAGGAGTAGGCCAGCCTTCCATATTCACGAGAAGTAAACCAGCCTTCCACACTCACGGGGAATAGACCAGCCTTCCACATTCACGAGGAATATGCCAGCTTTCCACATGCACGAGGAGTAGGCCAGCTTTGCACACTCACGACGAGTAGACCAGCCTTCCACACTCACGATGAGTAGGCCAGCTTTCCACACTCACGGGGAGTAGGCCAGTTTCCACACTCACGAGGAGTAGGCCAGCATTCTTCACTCACGATGAGTAGGTCAGCCTTCTACACTCACGACGAGTAGGCCAGCTTTCCATTCACGAGAAGGTCAGCTTTCCACACTCATGAGGAGTAGGCCAGCATTCCTCACTCAACACGAGTAGGCCAGCAATCCACACTCACAAGGAGTAGAACAGATTTCCACACTAACGAGGAGTAGGTCAGCCTTCCATACTCACGAGGAGTATGCCAACTTTCCACACTCACGACGAGCAGGTCAGCATTCTACACTCACGAGGAGTAGAAAAGCTTTCCACACTCACGACAAGTAGGCCAGCCTTTCACATTTACGAGGAGTCGGCCTGCTTTCCACACTCACGAGGAGTAGGCCAGCTTTCCACAATCACGAGGAGCAGGCCAGCTTTCTACATTCACGAGTAGGCCAGCTTTTCACACTCAAGAGGAGTAGGCCAACTTTCCACACTCACGAGTAGGTCAGTATTCTACACTCACGAGGAGTAGGCCAGCTTTGCACACTCACGAGGAGTAGGCCAGCTTTCTACACTCACGAGGAGTAGGCCAGTTCTTCACACTCATGAGGAGTAAGCCAGCTTTCTACACTCACGAGGAGTAGGCCAGCTTTCTACGCTCATGAGAAGTAGGCCAGCTTTCCACACTCACGAGGAGTAGGCCAGCTTTCTACACTCACGAGGAGTAGGCCAGCTTTCCACACTCATGAGGAGTAGACCAGCTGTCCACACTCACGAGGAGTAGGCCAGCAATCTACACTCACGACGAGTAGACCAGCCTTCCACACTCACGGGGAGTAGGCCAGCCTTTCAGACTCACGAGGAGTAGGCCAGCTTTCCACTCACGAGGAGTAGGTCAGCTTTACACACTCACGAGGAGTAGGCCAGCAAGTCTGTTTCATAACATGGAGATACACTTACTCTACTCTAGGACCTGAACAGCAAAATGTATAGTGCATCGTGTTTTCCAATTGGGTAAAAATATTTTGTCTTTACTTCTACAGAAATCGAGTAATCCAATTATCAACTACAACTACACTCACAAGGAGTAGAACAGATTTCCACACTAACGAGGAGTAGGTCAGCCTTCCATACTCACGAGGAGTATGCCAACTTTCCACACTCACGACGAGCAGGTCAGCATTCTACACTCACGAGGAGTAGAAAAGCTTTCCACACTCACGACAAGTAGGCCAGCCTTTCACATTTACGAGGAGTCGGCCTGCTTTCCACAATCACGAGGAGCAGGCCAACTTTCTACATTCACGAGTAGGCCAGCTTTTCACACTCAAGAGGAGTAGGCCAACTTTCCACACTCACGAGTAGGTCAGTATTCTACACTCACGAGGAGTAGGCCAGCTTTGCACACGCACGAGGAGTAGGTCAGCTTTCTACACTCACGAGGAGTAGGCCAGCTCTTCACACTCATGAGGAGTAGGCCAGCTTTCTACACCCACGAGGAGTAGGCCAGCTTTCTACACTCATGAGAAGTAGGCCAGCTTTCCACACTCACGAGGAGTAGGCCAGCTTTCTACACTCACGAGGAGTAGGCCAGCTTTCCACACTCATGAGGAGTAGACCAGCTGTCCACACTCACGAGGAGTAGGCCAGCTTTCCACAGTCACGAGGAGTAGGCCAGCAATCTACACTCACGACGAGTAGACCAGCCTTCCACACTCACGGGGAGTAGGCCAGCCTTTCAGACTCACGAGGAGTAGGCCAGCTTTCCACTCACGAGGAGTAGGTCAGCTTTCCACACTCACGGGGAGTAGGCCAGCAAGTCTGTTTCATAACATGGAGATACACTTACTCTACTCTAGGACCTGCACAGCAAAATGTATAGTGCATCGTGTTTTCCAATTGGGTAAAAATATTTTGTCTTTACTTCTACAGAAATCGAGTAATCCAATTATCAACTACAACTACTTTGCACATGTTTATATTTCGAATGATAACAGAGACGACTTTTGGAGATTTCACTCTATTTTAGTAAGAAAGGATATAGAAGAAAATGAGACTGTCCATTTGTATACTTAGAAACAAATAAAAGTAAAAGCATAATAAATGTATTAGTCCTCCAATTTTGTTGTGTCAATCTACGAAGACAGCCATATCCGGATATTTTGCTAAGGTATGGATATGTACATTATAAATCCTTCACAAGTATGCTCTGGTATATTTCCTAACGTGAAATCCTCCATCAGGTTATCATTGTTGGTTGCATTGTTTAACAAGCAATGAAAGCATTTTCACTTGTAGTGGTTTTTACTAGAGTAGAATTAGTATCAATGTGAGATGACCTGATCACGTTCACCGTTTCAATGTGAGATGACCTGATCACGTTCACCGTTTCAATGTGAGATGACCTGATCACGTTCACCGTTTCAATGTGAGATGACCTGATCACGTTCCCCGTTATCAATGTGAGATGACATGATCACGCTCCCCGTTATCAATGTGAGATGACCTGATCACGTTCCCCGTCATCAATGTGAGATGACATGATCACGTTCCCCGTTATCAATGTGTGATGACCTGATCACGTTCCCCGTTATCAATGTGAGATGACCTGATCACGTTCCCCGTTTTCAATGTGAGATGACCTGATCACGTTCACCGTTATCAATGTGAGATAACCTGATCACGTTCTCCGTTTCAATGTGAGATGACCTGATCACGTTCCCCGTTGTAATGTGAGATGACCTGATCACGTTCCCCGTTTTCAATGTGAGATGACCTGATCACGTTCACCGTTATCAATGTGAGATAACCTGATCACGTTCCCCGTTTTCAATGTGAGATGACCTGATCACGTTCCCCGTTATCAATGTGAGATGACCTGATCACGTTCCCCGTTTTCGTAATGGTCGTTGTTGTCGGCAGCACGATGGCGTGAACATGGCCGCAAGTCTCTCTCGACACTCCTTGAATCTAAATGTGTATAAGAAAGTAATAATAAAATGATGTAACAGTGCTATTAATCGAGATGCTTGTAGTGCTCTAGTTTGTGTTACTTTCAGAGTCATAAGTCAAAATTTATTAACTTTGCTAAATTGAATGAAACCACGGGTAAGTGTAGAATTATCATTGACATACACAACAAGAGCAAAGTAATGGTAGCTTTGTAATTGTTCCAAAGGAATGATTTCGGGTTAATGTCTCCAAAAACTTTCAATCATTTGAATTGCTTTTATCCATGTTAATGTTTGATAAGAAGAATTAGCGACGGTTACGCACACTACTATATATACTATTAGCGAACCAATGGCACATGTCTGTTCTATGTAACTCGCTTGCATTGCCAAAAGGAATAACGCTGCAACGGAAATTACAGACTGTACGGCCCATATAATTCTACACAATAATGCTGTTGTTTCTTCTGTCACATGTAACAAGTACCAGTTTGGATGCGAAACAAATAACATTCTATCTATAGATAAACAAGCAGTGAAAAGATGCGAAACTAAGACTAACAGTTTACCAATAACTGAATACCAAAGTGGAGGTATCATGTGATCAATCCGATTCATTAAAACAGCAAAAATGCCCAACATAAGATCGGACAATGATAAATGAAACATCATAGTCCGTATTTGTCTGGCTATTGTTTTTGATGTGTGTAATATATATATATTCCAATTCCATTGGTCAACACTAGAGAACATCCTAAAATAAATCTAAGCGATTTCCCGACATCAGTGTTTGCTGTTTTCGTGTTATATTCTATACTACTGTTTGTCGTCATCACTGTAGTAGTAGGATTTTGAGTGGCTGCACCAAGTATTAGTTTTAATACAATCCTGTGGTTTTTAGCCATCAGCTAATACTTGCTCGATTTTTTATATTAATTGTTAATACAATATATCATCTTACTTCTTGTCGTGAGGTTATCCAATTCACTTCTGGTCTATAAACTAACGCTTATTTATATATTCCTGGGTGATTATAATGGTATGTCACAATACCAACGTGCTTTCGTACGGAATTAAAATCTTACAATGTATAAACTTCCATTGTTGTTTTGATCATATAAATTTTAATTGCGTCCTCCTGTATGTTTGCAGTATTCCTTGGACTATAATATACAATTATTGACTTTTGTTGATGTTAATATAAGGATCTATCGTTACAAAAATATATGATATTTTCCGAGGCCGAAGCCTAATAATAATCGAAAAGGAAGTCAGTAATTATTTTATTATATGAAAGTTTTATTAATGTCCTCTGTGTCATTTTTATAAATTGCCATTAAACACTACATGTGGGTTTTCTTTGGTGAATTTTAATGTTAACAAGAAAGATTTATGCATACTGCAAAGATTAAGTTAGATCGTTCATGAAGAGCCTTTGGAACGTTATATTAGCCTCTCGTAACGCTAAAATTAAAAGTAGGGGTTTTCCGATTTTAAAGTCACGTGAGACGTGAGGTTAATATAACGTTCCAAAGGTTCCTCTGGAACGATCATAATTCATCGTTGCGGAAATTGAAGGCTTAGACAGTATTCATAAAGTTCTATAAAGAAAACATTTCATGCCTTTAGACAATCAGATAAAAGAAATAGTTATAGTCATATAATAATATCCGATAATAATCACTTTTATTGAGGGTCCGGGTGGCTCAATGAGCTAGGTAGTTGGATTACCTAGCAACTCATACAAGCCTATCACCAATGCGGCGTGGGTTCGCGCCCGGCTTTGTAAATTACAAAAAGGTTGCACTCGACTAGCAGCCGCAAGTGATAAAGTTTACCAGGTGCTTTCCCATGGTCGGTGGTTCTCTCCGGGTACTCCGGCTTCTTCCACCACTAAAACTGGTCGTCATGATATAGCTGAAATATTGCTGAAAGTGGCGTTAAGCACAATAAATCAAATCAAAATCAAATCAAATCATTTTTATTGTCAGCCACAGAAGATATAATAATGGATACTTACTATATATTTATAGCGGATGTAGCCGAGAGGTCTAGGGCGTTGGACATAAGGCTAAGCGATTGGTGCTGCAGTGTATCAATGGTGTGAGTTCAATTCCCGTCGAGGGAAGAACACAATTTTGTCAGCTCAAAGAACTCTGCAGATCTCTTAGAGTACATACAATCAAGGTGTTTCTCCGCCTACAATAGTATTAAAACATTTGATTTCTCTACCCTCTACACAACTGTTCCGCACTCAACGCTAAAAGACAGATTAAGGGAGTTGTTCCAACTGTGTTTCATTAATAAGAATAGCCAACGTAGATACAAATACATTCTGCTAGGAAGGGACAGATCTTATTTTGTAGAAAACAACATTCTGATTCTACCAAACATGCTTGAGTTTTAGAATGACAAAATATTTGCTATGCTTGGTGGACGTGTTTTTCAACAGACAGGCGGCATGCCTATGTGCACAAACTGTGCTCTTCTTCTCGCCGACTTGTTCCTTTATTCGTATGAGGCAGACTTCATACAGGAGCTTCTTAAGCAAAACGAAAAGAAGCGAGCCCGATCCTTTAATATCACGTTCCGCTATATAGATGATGTCTTTTCACTAAATAACTCTAGTTTTGGTCATTTTGTTGATCGCATCTATCCCATTGAGCTTGAAATAAAGGATGGCACAGATACAGATAGGTCTGCTTCATGCCTTGGCCTACACCTCGAAATTGACAGTGCGGGGAGGTTAAGAACAAAACCTTACGACAAAAGAGATGATTTCAATTGTCTCAGTGTGAACTCTCCATTTATATGTAACAACATTCCAGCAGCGCCTGCGTATGGATAACATATCTCTCAGTTGATATGATATTCCAGAGCGTGTGGTTCTTATCTGGATTTCCTCGATTGAGGAATGCTGCTAACAAGGAATCTACCGAACGCAAGGGTTCCTATTGATTTAGTTTTACGGTCGCCACCATGACTTAGTTAACCGTTACAGAACGTCTGTCTCACAAATGACCACGGATATGTTCTACTTGTCGTAAGCACTTCCCAGACCTTTCCTCATTCAAGACTTATCACCGGGTTTGTATCTAGAGCAACACGACGGGTGCCACTAGTGGAGCAGGAACTTCTCACCTTTTCGGATCACATGGGTTCAACCCCGGATTTTAGTGGAGTTCGTATTACTTGATCTTTAGTTTTATGTGTAATGTTTTATAGATCGTTGTTTGTCCTCTTTGTCCTCTTTCTTTGTGTTGTTTGTCCGTCTTCAATTTACGGTTTCTAATTACTCCTTTGGTATCTGTAAACTCTTCTTAGAGGTTCGACATCACGAATTGGTGGGTAGTGAAATTTGCCAAACGGCGAGGCGTCAGTTCCTATTCCTGACTTCTGTAATAGGTTATCTAGAAAAAATGAAGTAAAGTCCGTTTGACTGTCATGAGTCTGCAGAATTTTTTTTCTCAAAAATGTGTTTTTCAAATCAATATTGTTTATATGTATGTTAATATATGATATGCAGCAACTCTAATAATTAATTTCAAATTTGAATGTCTCTATGAGGATTCTATTTTTTGGAGTGTTAAAGCATGAATGGAGTGAGCACACATTAATAGAAGTCAAATGTACTATGAGTATTGGGTGAAAAAAATGTGTTTTTCAAATCAATATTGTTTATATGTATGTTAATATATGATATGCAGCAACTCTAATAATTAATTTCAAATTTGAATGTCTCTATGAGGATTCTATTTTTTGGAGTGTTAAAGCATGAATGGAGTGAGCACACATTAATAGAAGTCAAATGTACTATGAGTATTGGGTGAGTGGGTGATTGTTGTTTAGCGCCAACTCTATATCATGCGAGAACAAGTTAATTTTCAATGAGATGATGACGAGGTCCACTTTGTACTAGACCAACACGCTTACTTGGATTTTTATAGTGCTAGCTCACTGTCCACGGATATGCATGTCGATTCCGAGCCAACCATTATTTGCTCTGTCTCCTTAATGCTGCGTGCATAGCGGAGAAGTAACGCATACCAATTGTATAGTCGTTGTTTTAACGCGACCAGGGATTGAACCCATGATCTACCGGATTACTATAAGCATTGTTAGTTCACTTCATGTTTATTAATTATAAACATAAGGTGGATAACGGCTTCATTTTATAGGTTACTTGGTGTATATATATCAGTAGCCCTTTTCACAAAAATTCTTACGATAAAAAATTGTCGTAAGCGCAAAACTAAGATTAAAAAGAGTTTCACAAAAATACTTACGATAACCTTAAGTGTAAAAATAGTCCTAACTTTACGTGTAAAACTATCCTGTCCTAAGTGTAAAATTTTGATCGTAAGAGAAATTTTAGTCTTATCTTTTATCGTAAGTGAAAAAAATAGAAAAAAAGATGGACGATGTATTGGCGCTTCGACTTGAAAATAAGAGAGCAATTCATCGTTAGCGCATTTTCTCTGACCGTATGACAAACCTATTTACACATATTGATAAATGTTTATTGAAATGAATATGGTTTAATACAAACAGACGCTACAAATGTCATTGTTATTTACTCCTTTTTGGCGTGACTAATAACAGAGTCTGTCTATAACGATGCATTCCGTACATTTACCTCTTCAATGTAGCAGTGTATCGTTTACATGACCAAAAAATCAGGATAATTCTCATTAATTTTATATTTCAAATTGGGAACGATCGACAATTGGAAAGACTACATGTACTTGCAAACTTGGGGAGAATTTTTTTTTTCATTTTTTTTTTGGATAAAAACAGGAATACGGGATTTTCTTCTTGAAATCTACTTCGCTTACAAAAGTTTTGTATGAACAGCCGCTTTAGGACTAGAATTTTATGGATCCAATGATATCGTTTTGATTTTGCCTTTATATTAGTAATATAATTTATTAATTTCTGGCAACTTCGATGATCATCGAACACTCTGGCAATACATAAACTTGTGTACATTCTTCTGTTATATTAATATTAATATATAACAGGGATATTTATTCGTCTTCATGATTGATAGGTGATAAACACATCTTTATTTGGGTTATCTCAGGAAAATCGGGATACATTTTCATCAGTAAAAGAACAAGCGTTTGATTTTATGTGGGATGGGATTAATTGGAAAAAAAGGGGTAAATATTTTGCTGACAAATAAGCGATAAAATGAATTATATGAATAGGGTTTTTTTCAAACTCCAGATACACTCCCTTATAATATACTTCTACCAAAAGTAACCACGCGTGGATGATGACGCACAACTCCAAGTAATGATAATTATTATAGATCATTTTAATTTACATGCATTAGAAATGTTCCTCTATACGAAAATCATACCCGTTCATATTTTGTGCAGTTATTGGTGACCGATTCATATACATTTTTTTGTATTAGATAAACAATATAAACATACAAACACATCATAGCATAAAAATTGCTTATAAATTAGTGCCGGGGATATTTTTTAGAATAATTTTATTTAAAAAAAATGCTTTGTTGTGCTATGGAAATGAAACTAGGTTGCTAAGGAAGATGGTTTATGGTGTTTAGCGCCCCTTTCAACAATATTTCGGTCAGTTTTATTGGTGGAGAAAACTGGAGTACTCGGAGAAAACCATTGACCTGTCGCAAATCACTGACAAACTTTATCACATAATATTGCATCGAGTACACCTAAGGAAGAATTTTTTTATCGTACATGTAAGTGTAATTTTAGTCGTAAGATTAAAATTTGTCGTAAGATAATCTTTGTGAAAAGGACTTAGGAATTGTCGTAAGATAATCTTAAGTGAAAAAGTTAGGACTATAGTTACGAATTTTTGTGAAACCCTACATAAAACAAAATCATGTTTTCTGTACCAAAATTTTGAAATATGTTTGCTATGTCTGAAGCCATTCAACATACAACAAAGTAATGTAATATTATATAAATAACACATAGCTGAGAGGGTGGAGCAGATTGTTACCCCGAGAAATTCATTGTCAACCGAGGCGAAGGCGACAACGAAATTTCTAGGGGTAACAATCTGCTCTACCACCCTCTCAGCTATGTGTTATTTGTTTTGTTATACTGAATGTTCTTTTCTCCTGGTTTCATTATTTTTTATGATTTTGATGGGCTGAATTTCAATTGCTGTTGTCTTTAAATGTGTTAAACTGTGATATTGATGATGTGTAATAAATAAGATTACATACATTTTTTGTATTTGTTAATATTTTTCTGCCATTTTGGTGTATGCTTTATACAGATGGGTGTTCTTAAATGAAAAGTGAGCAATTTTGTCAGCTATGCCATGCCTCAGTCCAGTTTGATATTTTTGACATAAGATAAACTCTGCCATGTGATAGACTAAATTATCACACTCTGCCATGTGATAGACTAAATTATCACACTCTGCCATGTGATAGACTAAATTGGCACACGCTCCTTAACCATAAGAAGACAGGAAATTTACATAAAATATAATAAAATAATTTGGCATACTAGTAGATAAAATAACAAATGGCTTCCTCTAGGAAAGCGCCGACTTTGTGTGAAAGGAACACCAGAAAGCTGTGAGGAACGAATTTAATACGCCCCTTCTCCCGGGATGTAAAGGACACATTCCTTACACGTAAAAGACCACTTACTGCAGATTCTGATAGCAAGTTTATTAGGAGTGTTGTTGTTGGCCTGTCACAAGGCAAAATAATATCTACCATCTCATCTTTTTCTAGTGGCAATCAAAACAATCATACATAGACCCATGGCCGCGACACACATTTTACCTACATGATTTATCATATGGTTGTAAACTTGTTCTCATCATAAATATATATGAAATACTTGATGGTAAAACAATTATCTATCGACAACCACTTTCCATGGGATTTCTTATTTCAAGGCTTGTTATCAATTTATCAAAAATAAAAAATTCTCACAGGTTCCTAGCTACAATCGTTACACATTAAACATTTTGTTTCACACCATTTCCCTAAATATTTCCATATTATGAAAAAGCGATATTGGACTTGTCTCCACCCGCACACTGACAATATTGTTATTTAATAGTCGGTAAAAATGTACTGAAGTATATCATCACATTGTTTGCCGTTTAGAATTAAGTACGGTTAAAAAAAGTGTTTGAAAAATTTGAAAATGAATACTATTATTCAATTAAATCTATCTATTAGTTCTTTAAGGTTAATACCATTTTTTCTCTGATAGTTCTGGTTTACACGTCCGAACATGTGCTATTGTATTATTTTAATACCAAATATTACATATATGAATACTAAATACTTTATTTTATTATAGTGTCACATACCAATATAAAACATTTCATACATCTGTACATGTTTAAAACAATTAAAAACGTACACAATAAAATTGTATCAATTATAATATTAGTACCCAGCCACATATGGCTTATATGAGACACTGTCAATATATACACCACATACCTAAGATATTTATGATTTATTAAAATACATGTTATTGCAAACAATACTTTCTTCTATGAAACATATTATATAAAGTTTTTGCTAAAAAAAAGGTTGGATTTCTTCATTTGACATGATAAAAAGGAATTTATCTTCTAAAATGAGATTTTCAAAATTTTCCAATAAAATACAAGCATTTTCTGTTAAAGCAGATCGTAAATCTGAATAAAAATCACAATCTAATAACAAATTAATTTCATCTTCAACAGAATTTGTGTTACAAAATATACATTTCCGTTCATTTAATGGAATTTTTGGTCTGGTGTATCGACCTGTCTCTACTGCTAATGGTAAACAGCCACTTCTAAAATTTGATAAAATACGTCTATGTTGTCTATTTAAAACATTTACATATGAACTAACATTTAAAAATCTTTTAAATTTTCTATAAGTACGTAACTTATTACCATTTGGTTCGTTTCTATCATCAAAACAAGTTATTTACCCATTCTGTATTGTTAATATTACAAAGTTTAGCTTTTATATTATGCAATTTATGTCTATTGAAATAAGGACTATTTATTATATCCATAATATATAGGTTATTAGCCTTTTCAATACATTTTTTGTCCCATGACCTAGATATGTTCATACTCCACATGTGGATTTTATAAGTTAATCTTGTATCACATGAGATGCGCAGTCGTAAGAAACGACGAAATGTTTCTATTGATTGAATTGACTTGAAACTACAATATCCCATATCTCCTTGACTGGTAACATTTGACGCAACAACCGAGAAGTATTATTAATTAGTTCTATTTGCTTCTCCCCTTAGAGATTCACAGTATATTATAAATGAAATTCATTCCTACGGATAGGGATTATAAGTTCTTGTAACTTGTTTCCCAATCCTATAAATTACTTCTTATTATGTAATGTATATAGCTGAATATTGTAATGTTATATTGAATTAATTAATAAAATATATTTAAACTAACAGCCGAGAAACATTCTACATGCCTTGTTTTGCACAGTCTATACCTCCCTCCAGTTCGTATGACCCCATAAACCAGTGCCATAATAAAGTACAGGCTCAACTAAAGATTTGTAGTGTATTATAAACATCACAAGTGTGGACACAGAAATGTGCTGTCCAAAAGGTAAGTATGGATGTCAATATTTCATATTATTAACTGAAAAAAAAAAAAATTCATGGACACAGGAGTCCTGGATTTTTTTAATAAAAACTAATCCTGGATTTTTATTTTTGCTTAAAGTCCGGTCCTGTGTTTTTATTTCAAATTTTCATCATAGCCCCCCTCCCCCTCCCAAGGGATATACAATTGTATCATTAATAATAAATTAATAAATAATAAATTCAGATTTTCTATTTAAAATAAATCTCATTTACAAAACCACTGATATTTGTTCAATTTTTAACGCTGATTTAAGCTTTAGTCGCAACAAATTTTTATTTTTCTCTTTAAACTGTCGAAACAACATTTATTTAACTGTAAAATTCACAAATAAAATTCACACCCCCCCCTTTTTCCATTTTTTCTTGTTTAAATCAATGATCAAAAATATTCCAGAATCAAACAAATGAATAAATATAACATAGATTGCTTTTACATGCATCTTTTTACCATGCGGAGTCAGTGTGTTTTAAATCGGTCATCCAATCAGGCGCTCATTATTCTTGTCCAAGATAAAAATACATCGCTAAAATTACCTGTGGATGTTTCCCCAGTTCAACTCGTAAATTTACATGGAAATCGGAGATATTTCGTCATAAAACTTCACACATGGTTTTGTCTATCATATTTCTTGAAGACAAACATAAAATTGTATTGCATTTATCAATATTTTATGAGTATCAACAGTTTTTTCAACACCGTATCTGTTTCTCGATACAGCTGCAACTTCTACTCGTAAATTTACATAGAAATCGGAGATATTTCGTCATAAAACTTCACACAGGGTTTTGTCTATCATATTTCTTGAAGACAAACATAAGATTTTATTGCATTTATAAATTTTTTATGAGTATCAACAGTTTGTTCAACACCGTATCTGTTTCTCGAAACAGCCACCCGATTACAGTGACCCGTGACCCACATTAGCACGTTCTACCAGTTTTTTCTTAATAATGTTGTTTAATAAGTCATTCCACCACATGAAATAAATTGTGCGTATAAAGCTAACAGTGCTCTACTTGCAGACTTAGTAACAAGCTGTTATATTTTGAATGTATTTATATTGATTTTAATTTTAATGCAATATGTAAATGATGAACTTTGAATATGTACTTTTAGACACAACTTCTGCTACCCCGGTAGAGGTTGCCCCCGTTGTAAAGGAGTAGCTTTCTAAATAAAAAATATATATATTAAACAAGCAAAGATTTCAATTACTAACTTTTTTAATTACAATACACATTATGTTGTGACAACTAGAAAGCTGTATCTGACGTGAGCGAATAAATGAATATAACTGATTTAATAGAAAGTTTCATGTGTCTTACACTAAAAATCAATCAATCAATCAAACCATGTGTATTACTACACGTACGGAGTTAACTGGATGGTACTATCGTGATCAGGACGTAACTAAACCATGTGTCTTACTACACGTATGGAGTTAACTGGATGGTACTGTCGTGTTCAGGACGTAACTAAACCATGTGTCTTACTACACGTATGGAGTTAACTGGATGGTACTGTCGTGATCAGGACGTAACTAAACCATGTGTCTTACTTCACGTATGGAGTTAACTCGATGGTACTGTCGTGATCAGGACGTAACTAAACCATGTGTCTTACTACACGTATGGAGTTAAATGGATGGTACTGTTGTGATCAGGAGGTAACTATACCATGTGTCTTACTTCACGTATGGAGTTAACTGGATGGTACTGTCGTGATCAGGACGTAACTAAACCATGTGTCTTACTACACGTATGGAGTTAACTGGATGGTACTGCTGTGATCAGGACGTAACTAAACCATGTGTCTTACTACACGTATGGAGTTAACTGGATGGTACTGTCGTGATCAGGACGTAACTAAACCATGTGTCTTACTACATGTATGGAGTTAACTGGGTGATACTGCCGTGATCAGGACGTAACTAATCCATGTGTCTTACTACACGTATGGAGCTAACTGGATGTTACTATCGTGATCAGGACATAACTAAACCATGTGTCTTACTACACGTATGGAGTTAATTGGATGGTACTGTCGTGATCAGGACGTAACTAAACCATGTGTCTTACTACACGTATGGAGTTAACTGGATGGTACTGTCGTGATCAGGAGGTAACTAAACCATGTGTCTTACTACACGTATGGAGTTAACTGAATGGTACTGTCGTGATCAGGACGTAACTAAACCATGTGTCTTACTACACGTATGGAGTTAATTGGATGGTACTGTCGTGATCAGGACGTAACTAAACCATGTGTCTTACTACACGTATGGAGTTAACTGGATGGTACTGTCGTGATCAGGAGGTAACTAAACCATGTGTCTTACTACACGTATGGAGTTAACTGAATGGTACTGTCGTGATCAGGACGTAACTAAACCATGTGTCTTACTACACGTATGGAGTTAACCGGATGGTACTGTTGTCATCAGGAGGTAACTACACCATGTGTCTTACTACACGTATGGAGTTAACTGGATGGTACTGTCGTGATCAGGACGTAACTACACCACGTGTCTTACTTCACGTATGGAGTTAAGTGGATGGTACTGTTGTGATCAGGAGGTAACTATACCATGTGTCTTACTACACGTATGGAGTTAACTGGATGGTACTGTCGTGATCAGGACGTAACTAAACCATGTGTCTTACTACACGTATGGAGTTAACTGGATGGTACTGCCGTGATCAGGACGTAACTAAACCATGTGTCTTACTACACGTATGGAGTTAACTGGATGGTACTGTCGTGATCAGGACGTAACTAAACCATGTGTCTTACTACATGTATGGAGTTAACTGGGTGATACTGCCGTGATCAGGACGTAACTAATCCATGTGTCTTACTACACGTATGGAGCTAACTGGATGTTACTATCGTGATCAGGACGTAACTAAACCATGTGTCTTACTACACGTATGGAGTTAACCGGATGGTACTGTTGTCATCAGGAGGTAACTACACCATGTGTCTTACTACACGTATGGAGTTAACTGGATGGTACTGTCGTGATCAGGACGTAACTACACCACGTGTCTTACTTCACGTATGGAGTTAACTGGATGGTACTGTTGTGATCAGGACGTAACTAAACCATGTGTCTTACTTCACGTATGGAGTTAACTGGATGGTACTGCTGTGATCAGGACGTAACTACACCACGTGTCTTACTACAAGTATGGAGTTAACTGGATGGTACTGTTGTGATCAGGACGTAACTAAACAATGTGTCTTACTACACGTACGGAGTTAACTGGATGGTACTGTCGTGATCAGGACGTAACTACACCATGTGTCTTACTACACGTATGGAGTTAACTGGATGGTACTGTTGTGATCAGGACGTAACTAAACCATGTGTCTTACTTCACGTATGGAGTTAACTGGATGGTACTGTTGTGATCAGGACGTAACTACACCATGTATCTTACTACACGTATGGGGTTAACTGGATGGTACTGTTGTGATCAGGACGTAACTACACCATGTGTCTTACTACACGTATGGAGTTAACTGGATGGTACTGTCGTGATCAGGACGTAACTAAACCATGTGTCTTACTTCACGTATGGAGTTAACTGAATGGTACTGTTGTGATCAGGACGTAACTACACCACGTGTCTTACTACACGTATGGAGTTACCTGGATGGTACTGTTGTGATCAGGACGTAACTAAACCATGTGTCTTACTACACGTATGGAGTTAACTGGATGGTACTGTCGTGATAAGGACGTAACTACACCATGTGTCTTACTACACGTATGGAGTTAACTGGATGGTACTGTCGTGATCAGGACGTAACTACACCATGTGTCTCACTACACGTATGGAGTTAACTGGATGGTACTGTTTTGATCAGGAGGTAACTACACCATGTGTCTTACTACACGTACGGAGTTAACTGGATGGTACTGTCGTGATCAGGACGTAACTAAACCATGTGTCTTACTACACGTATGGAGTTAACTGGATGGTACTGTCGTGATCAGGACGTAACTAAACCATGTGTCTTACTACAGGTATGGAGTTAACTGGATGGTACTGCCGTGATCAGGACGTAACTAAACCATGTGTCTTACTACACAAATGGAGTTAACTGGATGGTACTGTTGTGATCAGGACGTAACTAAACCATGTGTCTTACTACACGTATGGAGTTAACTGGATGGTATTGTCGTGATCAGGACGTAACTAAACCATGTGTCTTACTACACGTATGGAGTTAACTGGATGGTACTGTCGTGATCAGGACGTAACTAAACCATGTGTCTTACTACACGTATGGAGTTAACTGGATGGTACTGCCGTGATCAGGACGTAACTAAACCATGTGTCTTACTACACGTATGGAGTTAAGTGGATGGTACTGTTGTGATCAGGAGGTAACTATACCATGTGTCTTACTACACGTATGGAGTTAACTGGATGGTACTGTCGTGATCAGGACGTAACTAAACCATGTGTCTTACTACACGTATGGAGTTAACTGGATGGTACTGCCGTGATCAGGACGTAACTAAACCATGTGTCTTACTACACGTATGGAGTTAACTGGATGGTACTGTCGTGATCAGGACGTAACTAAACCATGTGTCTTACTACATGTATGGAGTTAACTGGGTGATACTGCCGTGATCAGGACGTAACTAATCCATGTGTCTTACTACACGTATGGAGCTAACTGGATGTTACTATCGTGATCAGGACATAACTAAACCATGTGTCTTACTACACGTATGGAGTTAATTGGATGGTACTGTCGTGATCAGGACGTAACTAAACCATGTGTCTTACTACACGTATGGAGTTAACTGGATGGTACTGTCGTGATCAGGAGGTAACTAAACCATGTGTCTTACTACACGTATGGAGTTAACTGAATGGTACTGTCGTGATCAGGACGTAACTAAACCATGTGTCTTACTACACGTATGGAGTTAACTGTATGGTACTGTCGTGATCAGGACGTAACTAAACCATGTGTCTTACTACACGTATGGAGTTAACTGGATGGTACTGTCGTGATCAGGACGTAACTAAACCATGTGTCTTACTACACGTATGGAGTTAACTAACTAAACAATGTGTCTTACTACACGTATGGAGTTAACTGGATGGTACTGTCGTGATCAGGACGTAGCTACACCATGTGTCTTACTACACGTATGGAGTTAACTGGATGGTACTGTTGTGATCAGGACGTAACTAAACCATGTGTCTTACTTCACGTATGGAGTTAACTGGATGGTACTGTTGTGATCAGGACGTAACTACACCATGTATCTTACTACACGTATGGGGTTAACTGGATGGTACTGTCGTGATCAGGAGGTAACTACACCATGTGTCTTACTACACGTATGGAGTTAACTGGATGGTACTGTCGTGATCAGGACGTAACTAAACCATGTGTCTTACTACACGTATGGAGTTAACTGGATGGTACTGTTGTGATCAGGACGTAACTAAACCATGTGTCTTACTTCACGTATGGAGTTAACTGGATGGTACTGTCGTGATCAGGACGTAACTAAACCATGTGTCTTACTTCACGTATGGAGTTAACTGGATGGTACTGTTGTGATCAGGACGTAACTACACCACGTGTCTTACTACACGTATGGAGTTACCTGGATGGTACTGTTGTGATCAGGACGTAACTAAACCATGTGTCTTACTACACGTATGGAGTTAACTGGATGGTACTGTCGTGATAAGGACGTAACTACACCATGTGTCTTACTACACGTATGGAGTTAACTGGATGGTACTGTCGTGATCAGGACGTAACTACACCATGTGTCTTACTACACGTATGGAGTTAACTGGATGGTACTGTTTTGATCAGGAGGTAACTACACCATGTGTCTTACTACACGTATGGAGTTAACTGGATGGTACTGTCGTGATCAGGACGTAACTAAACCATGTGTCTTACTACACGTATGGAGTTAACTGGATGGTACTGCCGTGATCAGGACGTAACTAAACCATGTGTCTTACTACACGTATGGAGTTAACTGGATGGTACTGTCGTGATCAGGACGTAACTACACCATGTGTCTTACTACACGTATGGAGTTAACTGGATGGTACTGTTGTGATCAGGACGTAATTAAACCATGTGTCTTACTACACGTATGGAGTTAACTGGATGGTACTGTTGTGATCAGGACGTAACTAAACCATGTGTCTTACTACACGTATGGAGTTAACTGGATGGTATTGTCGTGATCAGGACGTAACTAAACCATGTGTCTTACTACACGTATGGAGTTAACTGGATGGTACTGTCGTGATCAGGACGTAACTAAACCATGTGTCTTACTACACGTATGGAGTTAACTGGATGGTACTGCCGTGATCAGGACGTAACTAAACCATGTGTCTTACTACACGTATGGAGTTAAATGGATGGTACTGTTGTGATCAGGACGTAACTATACCATGTGTCTTACTACACGTATGGAGTTAACTGGATGGTACTGTCGTGATCAGGACGTAACTAAACCATGTGTCTTACTACACGTATGGAGTTAACTGGATGGTACTGTCATGATCAGGACGTAACTAAACCATGTGTCTTACTACATGTATGGAGTTAACTGGGTGATACTGCCGTGATCAGGACGTAACTAATCCATGTGTCTTACTACACGTATGGAGCTAACTGGATGTTACTATCGTGATCAGGACATAACTAAACCATGTGTCTTACTACACGTATGGAGTTAATTGGATGGTACTGTCGTGATCAGGACGTAACTAAACCATGTGTCTTACTACACGTATGGAGTTAACTGGATGGTACTGTCGTGATCAGGAGGTAACTAAACCATGTGTCTTACTACACGTATGGAGTTAACTGAATGGTACTGTCGTGATCAGGACGTAACTAAACCATGTGTCTTACTACACGTATGGAGTTAACCGGATGGTACTGTTGTCATCAGGAGGTAACTACACCATGTGTCTTACTACACGTATGGAGTTAACTGGATGGTACTGTCGTGATCAGGACGTAACTACACCACGTGTCTTACTTCACGTATGGAGTTAACTGGATGGTACTGTTGTGATCAGGACGTAACTAAACCATGTGTCTTACTTCACGTATGGAGTTAACTGGATGGTACTGCTGTGATCAGGACGTAACTAAACCACGTGTCTTACTACAAGTATGGAGTTAACTGGATGGTACTGTTGTGATCAGGACGTAACTAAACAATGTGTCTTACTACACGTACGGAGTTAACTGGATGGTACTGTCGTGATCAGGACGTAACTACACCATGTGTCTTACTACACGTATGGAGTTAACTGGATGGTACTGTTGTGATCAGGACGTAACTAAACCATGTGTCTTACTTCACGTATGGAGTTAACTGGATGGTACTGTTGTGATCAGGACGTAACTACACCATGTATCTTACTACACGTATGGGGTTAACTGGATGGTACTGTCGTGATCAGGACGTAACTACACCATGTGTCTTACTACACGTATGGAGTTAACTGGATGGTACTGTTGTGATCAGGACGTAACTAAACCATGTGTCTTACTTCACGTATGGAGTTAACTGAATGGTACTGTCGTGATCAGGACGTAACTAAACCATGTGTCTTACTTCACGTATGGAGTTAACTGGATGGTACTGTTGTGATCAGGACGTAACTACACCACGTGTCTTACTACACAAATGGAGCTACCTGGATGGTACTGTTGTGACCAGGACGTAACTAAACCATGTGTCTTACTACACGTATGGAGTTAACTGGATGGTACTGTCGTGATAAGGACGTAACTACACCATGTGTCATACTACACGTATGGAGTTAACTGGATGGTACTGTCGTGATCAGGACGTAACTACACCATGTGTCTTACTACACGTATGGAGTTAACTGGATGGTACTGTTTTGATCAGGAGGTAACTACACCATGTGTCTTACTACACGTACGGAGTTAACTGGATGGTACTGTCGTGATCAGGACGTAACTAAACCATGTGTCTTACTACACGTATGGAGTTAACTGGATGGTACTGTCGTGATCAGGACGTAACTAAACCATGTGTCTTACTACACGTATGGAGTTAACTGGATGGTACTGCCGTGATCAGGACGTAACTAAACCATGTGTCTTACTACACAAATGGAGTTAACTGGATAGTACTGTTGTGATCAGGACGTAACTAAACCATGTGTCTTACTACACGTATGGAGTTAACTGGATGGTATTGTCGTGATCAGGACGTAACTAAACCATGTGTCTCACTACACGTATGGAGTTAACTGGATGGTACTGTCGTGATCAGGACGTAACTAAACCATGTGTCTTACTACACGTATGGAGTTAACTGGATGGTACTGCCGTGATCAGGACGTAACTAAACCATGTGTCTTACTACACGTATGGAGTTAAATGGATGGTACTGTTGTGATCAGGAGGTAACTATACCATGTGTCTTACTACACGTATGGAGTTAACTGGATGGTACTGTCGTGATCAGGACGTAACTAAACCATGTGTCTTACTACACGTATGGAGTTAACTGGATGGTACTGCCGTGATCAGGACGTAACTAAACCATTTGTCTTACTACACGTATGGAGTTAACTGGATGGTACTGTCGTGATCAGGACGTAACTAAACCATGTGTCTTACTACATGTATGGAGTTAACTGGGTGATACTGCCGTGATCAGGACGTAACTAATCCATGTGTCTTACTACACGTATGGAGCTAACTGGATGTTACTATCGTGATCAGGACGTAACTACACCATGTATCTTACTACACGTATGGGGTTAACTGGATGGTACTGTTGTGATCAGGACGTAACTACACCATGTGTCTTACTACACGTATGGAGTTAACTGGATGGTACTGTCGTGATCAGGACGTAACTAAACCATGTGTCTTACTTCACGTATGGAGTTAACTGAATGGTACTGTTGTGATCAGGACGTAACTACACCACGTGTCTTACTACACGTATGGAGTTACCTGGATGGTACTGTTGTGATCAGGACGTAACTAAACCATGTGTCTTACTACACGTATGGAGTTAACTGGATGGTACTGTCGTGATAAGGACGTAACTACACCATGTGTCTTACTACACGTATGGAGTTAACTGGATGGTACTGTCGTGATCAGGACGTAACTACACCATGTGTCTCACTACACGTATGGAGTTAACTGGATGGTACTGTTTTGATCAGGAGGTAACTACACCATGTGTCTTACTACACGTACGGAGTTAACTGGATGGTACTGTCGTGATCAGGACGTAACTAAACCATGTGTCTTACTACACGTATGGAGTTAACTGGATGGTACTGTCGTGATCAGGACGTAACTAAACCATGTGTCTTACTACAGGTATGGAGTTAACTGGATGGTACTGCCGTGATCAGGACGTAACTAAACCATGTGTCTTACTACACAAATGGAGTTAACTGGATGGTACTGTTGTGATCAGGACGTAACTAAACCATGTGTCTTACTACACGTATGGAGTTAACTGGATGGTATTGTCGTGATCAGGACGTAACTAAACCATGTGTCTTACTACACGTATGGAGTTAACTGGATGGTACTGTCGTGATCAGGACGTAACTAAACCATGTGTCTTACTACACGTATGGAGTTAACTGGATGGTACTGCCGTGATCAGGACGTAACTAAACCATGTGTCTTACTACACGTATGGAGTTAAGTGGATGGTACTGTTGTGATCAGGAGGTAACTATACCATGTGTCTTACTACACGTATGGAGTTAACTGGATGGTACTGTCGTGATCAGGACGTAACTAAACCATGTGTCTTACTACACGTATGGAGTTAACTGGATGGTACTGCCGTGATCAGGACGTAACTAAACCATGTGTCTTACTACACGTATGGAGTTAACTGGATGGTACTGTCGTGATCAGGACGTAACTAAACCATGTGTCTTACTACATGTATGGAGTTAACTGGGTGATACTGCCGTGATCAGGACGTAACTAATCCATGTGTCTTACTACACGTATGGAGCTAACTGGATGTTACTATCGTGATCAGGACATAACTAAACCATGTGTCTTACTACACGTATGGAGTTAATTGGATGGTACTGTCGTGATCAGGACGTAACTAAACCATGTGTCTTACTACACGTATGGAGTTAACTGGATGGTACTGTCGTGATCAGGAGGTAACTAAACCATGTGTCTTACTACACGTATGGAGTTAACTGAATGGTACTGTCGTGATCAGGACGTAACTAAACCATGTGTCTTACTACACGTATGGAGTTAACTGTATGGTACTGTCGTGATCAGGACGTAACTAAACCATGTGTCTTACTACACGTATGGAGTTAACTGGATGGTACTGTCGTGATCAGGACGTAACTAAACCATGTGTCTTACTACACGTATGGAGTTAACTAACTAAACAATGTGTCTTACTACACGTATGGAGTTAACTGGATGGTACTGTCGTGATCAGGACGTAGCTACACCATGTGTCTTACTACACGTATGGAGTTAACTGGATGGTACTGTTGTGATCAGGACGTAACTAAACCATGTGTCTTACTTCACGTATGGAGTTAACTGGATGGTACTGTTGTGATCAGGACGTAACTACACCATGTATCTTACTACACGTATGGGGTTAACTGGATGGTACTGTCGTGATCAGGAGGTAACTACACCATGTGTCTTACTACACGTATGGAGTTAACTGGATGGTACTGTCGTGATCAGGACGTAACTAAACCATGTGTCTTACTACACGTATGGAGTTAACTGGATGGTACTGTTGTGATCAGGACGTAACTAAACCATGTGTCTTACTTCACGTATGGAGTTAACTGGATGGTACTGTCGTGATCAGGACGTAACTAAACCATGTGTCTTACTTCACGTATGGAGTTAACTGGATGGTACTGTTGTGATCAGGACGTAACTACACCACGTGTCTTACTACACGTATGGAGTTACCTGGATGGTACTGTTGTGATCAGGACGTAACTAAACCATGTGTCTTACTACACGTATGGAGTTAACTGGATGGTACTGTCGTGATAAGGACGTAACTACACCATGTGTCTTACTACACGTATGGAGTTAACTGGATGGTACTGTCGTGATCAGGACGTAACTACACCATGTGTCTTACTACACGTATGGAGTTAACTGGATGGTACTGTTTTGATCAGGAGGTAACTACACCATGTGTCTTACTACACGTATGGAGTTAACTGGATGGTACTGTCGTGATCAGGACGTAACTAAACCATGTGTCTTACTACACGTATGGAGTTAACTGGATGGTACTGCCGTGATCAGGACGTAACTAAACCATGTGTCTTACTACACAAATGGAGTTAACTGGATGGTACTGCTGTGATCAGGACGTAACTACACCATGTGTCTTACTACACGTATGGAGTTAACTGGATGGTACTGTCGTGATAAGGACGTAACTACACCATGTGTCTTACTACACGTATGGAGTTAACTGGATGGTACTGTCGTGATCAGGACGTAACTACACCATGTGTCTTACTACACGTATGGAGTTAACTGGATGGTACTGTTGTGATCAGGACGTAATTAAACCATGTGTCTTACTACACGTATGGAGTTAACTGGATGGTACTGTTGTGATCAGGACGTAACTAAACCATGTGTCTTACTACACGTATGGAGTTAACTGGATGGTATTGTCGTGATCAGGACGTAACTAAACCATGTGTCTTACTACACGTATGGAGTTAACTGGATGGTACTGTCGTGATCAGGACGTAACTAAACCATGTGTCTTACTACACGTATGGAGTTAACTGGATGGTACTGCCGTGATCAGGACGTAACTAAACCATGTGTCTTACTACACGTATGGAGTTAAATGGATGGTACTGTTGTGATCAGGACGTAACTATACCATGTGTCTTACTACACGTATGGAGTTAACTGGATGGTACTGTCGTGATCAGGACGTAACTAAACCATGTGTCTTACTACACGTATGGAGTTAACTGGATGGTACTGTCATGATCAGGACGTAACTAAACCATGTGTCTTACTACATGTATGGAGTTAACTGGGTGATACTGCCGTGATCAGGACGTAACTAATCCATGTGTCTTACTACACGTATGGAGCTAACTGGATGTTACTATCGTGATCAGGACATAACTAAACCATGTGTCTTACTACACGTATGGAGTTAATTGGATGGTACTGTCGTGATCAGGACGTAACTAAACCATGTGTCTTACTACACGTATGGAGTTAACTGGATGGTACTGTCGTGATCAGGACGTAACAAAACCATGTGTCTTACTACACGTATGGAGTTAACTAACTAAACAATGTGTCTTACTACACGTATGGAGTTAACTGGATGGTACTGTCGTGATCAGGACGTAGCTACACCATGTGTCTTACTACACGTATGGAGTTAACTGGATGGTACTGTTGTGATCAGGACGTAACTAAACCATGTGTCTTACTTCACGTATGGAGTTAACTGGATGGTACTGTTGTGATCAGGACGTAACTACACCATGTATCTTACTACACGTATGGGGTTAACTGGATGGTACTGTCGTGATCAGGAGGTAACTACACCATGTGTCTTACTACACGTATGGAGTTAACTGGATGGTACTGTCGTGATCAGGACGTAACTAAACCATGTGTCTTACTACACGTATGGAGTTAACTGGATGGTACTGTTGTGATCAGGACGTAACTAAACCATGTGTCTTACTTCACGTATGGAGTTAACTGGATGGTACTGTCGTGATCAGGACGTAACTAAACCATGTGTCTTACTTCACGTATGGAGTTAACTGGATGGTACTGTTGTGATCAGGACGTAACTACACCACGTGTCTTACTACACGTATGGAGTTACCTGGATGGTACTGTTGTGATCAGGACGTAACTAAACCATGTGTCTTACTACACGTATGGAGTTAACTGGATGGTACTGTCGTGATAAGGACGTAACTACACCATGTGTCTTACTACACGTATGGAGTTAACTGGATGGTACTGTCGTGATCAGGACGTAACTACACCATGTGTCTTACTACACGTATGGAGTTAACTGGATGGTACTGTTTTGATCAGGAGGTAACTACACCATGTGTCTTACTACACGTATGGAGTTAACTGGATGGTACTGTCGTGATCAGGACGTAACTAAACCATGTGTCTTACTACACGTATGGAGTTAACTGGATGGTACTGCCGTGATCAGGACGTAACTAAACCATGTGTCTTACTACACAAATGGAGTTAACTGGATGGTACTGCTGTGATCAGGACGTAACTACACCATGTGTCTTACTACACGTATGGAGTTAACTGGATGGTACTGTCGTGATAAGGACGTAACTACACCATGTGTCTTACTACACGTATGGAGTTAACTGGATGGTACTGTCGTGATCAGGACGTAACTACACCATGTGTCTTACTACACGTATGGAGTTAACTGGATGGTACTGTTGTGATCAGGACGTAATTAAACCATGTGTCTTACTACACGTATGGAGTTAACTGGATGGTACTGTTGTGATCAGGACGTAACTAAACCATGTGTCTTACTACACGTATGGAGTTAACTGGATGGTATTGTCGTGATCAGGACGTAACTAAACCATGTGTCTTACTACACGTATGGAGTTAACTGGATGGTACTGTCGTGATCAGGACGTAACTAAACCATGTGTCTTACTACACGTATGGAGTTAACTGGATGGTACTGCCGTGATCAGGACGTAACTAAACCATGTGTCTTACTACACGTATGGAGTTAAATGGATGGTACTGTTGTGATCAGGACGTAACTATACCATGTGTCTTACTACACGTATGGAGTTAACTGGATGGTACTGTCGTGATCAGGACGTAACTAAACCATGTGTCTTACTACACGTATGGAGTTAACTGGATGGTACTGTCATGATCAGGACGTAACTAAACCATGTGTCTTACTACATGTATGGAGTTAACTGGGTGATACTGCCGTGATCAGGACGTAACTAATCCATGTGTCTTACTACACGTATGGAGCTAACTGGATGTTACTATCGTGATCAGGACATAACTAAACCATGTGTCTTACTACACGTATGGAGTTAATTGGATGGTACTGTCGTGATCAGGACGTAACTAAACCATGTGTCTTACTACACGTATGGAGTTAACTGGATGGTACTGTCGTGATCAGGAGGTAACTAAACCATGTGTCTTACTACACGTATGGAGTTAACTGAATGGTACTGTCGTGATCAGGACGTAACTAAACCATGTGTCTTACTACACGTATGGAGTTAACCGGATGGTACTGTTGTCATCAGGAGGTAACTACACCATGTGTCTTACTACACGTATGGAGTTAACTGGATGGTACTGTCGTGATCAGGACGTAACTACACCACGTGTCTTACTTCACGTATGGAGTTAACTGGATGGTACTGTTGTGATCAGGACGTAACTAAACCATGTGTCTTACTTCACGTATGGAGTTAACTGGATGGTACTGCTGTGATCAGGACGTAACTAAACCACGTGTCTTACTACAAGTATGGAGTTAACTGGATGGTACTGTTGTGATCAGGACGTAACTAAACAATGTGTCTTACTACACGTACGGAGTTAACTGGATGGTACTGTCGTGATCAGGACGTAACTACACCATGTGTCTTACTACACGTATGGAGTTAACTGGATGGTACTGTTGTGATCAGGACGTAACTAAACCATGTGTCTTACTTCACGTATGGAGTTAACTGGATGGTACTGTTGTGATCAGGACGTAACTACACCATGTATCTTACTACACGTATGGGGTTAACTGGATGGTACTGTCGTGATCAGGACGTAACTACACCATGTGTCTTACTACACGTATGGAGTTAACTGGATGGTACTGTTGTGATCAGGACGTAATTAAACCATGTGTCTTACTACACGTATGGAGTTAACTGGATGGTACTGTTGTGATCAGGACGTAACTAAACCATGTGTCTTACTACACGTATGGAGTTAACTGGATGGTATTGTCGTGATCAGGACGTAACTAAACCATGTGTCTTACTACACGTATGGAGTTAACTGGATGGTACTGTCGTGATCAGGACGTAACTAAACCATGTGTCTTACTACACGTATGGAGTTAACTGGATGGTACTGCCGTGATCAGGACGTAACTAAACCATGTGTCTTACTACACGTATGGAGTTAAATGGATGGTACTGTTGTGATCAGGACGTAACTATACCATGTGTCTTACTACACGTATGGAGTTAACTGGATGGTACTGTCGTGATCAGGACGTAACTAAACCATGTGTCTTACTACACGTATGGAGTTAACTGGATGGTACTGTCATGATCAGGACGTAACTAAACCATGTGTCTTACTACATGTATGGAGTTAACTGGGTGATACTGCCGTGATCAGGACGTAACTAATCCATGTGTCTTACTACACGTATGGAGCTAACTGGATGTTACTATCGTGATCAGGACATAACTAAACCATGTGTCTTACTACACGTATGGAGTTAATTGGATGGTACTGTCGTGATCAGGACGTAACTAAACCATGTGTCTTACTACACGTATGGAGTTAACTGGATGGTACTGTCGTGATCAGGAGGTAACTAAACCATGTGTCTTACTACACGTATGGAGTTAACTGAATGGTACTGTCGTGATCAGGACGTAACTAAACCATGTGTCTTACTACACGTATGGAGTTAACCGGATGGTACTGTTGTCATCAGGAGGTAACTACACCATGTGTCTTACTACACGTATGGAGTTAACTGGATGGTACTGTCGTGATCAGGACGTAACTACACCACGTGTCTTACTTCACGTATGGAGTTAACTGGATGGTACTGTTGTGATCAGGACGTAACTAAACCATGTGTCTTACTTCACGTATGGAGTTAACTGGATGGTACTGCTGTGATCAGGACGTAACTAAACCACGTGTCTTACTACAAGTATGGAGTTAACTGGATGGTACTGTTGTGATCAGGACGTAACTAAACAATGTGTCTTACTACACGTACGGAGTTAACTGGATGGTACTGTCGTGATCAGGACGTAACTACACCATGTGTCTTACTACACGTATGGAGTTAACTGGATGGTACTGTTGTGATCAGGACGTAACTAAACCATGTGTCTTACTTCACGTATGGAGTTAACTGGATGGTACTGTTGTGATCAGGACGTAACTACACCATGTATCTTACTACACGTATGGGGTTAACTGGATGGTACTGTCGTGATCAGGACGTAACTACACCATGTGTCTTACTACACGTATGGAGTTAACTGGATGGTACTGTTGTGATCAGGACGTAACTAAACCATGTGTCTTACTTCACGTATGGAGTTAACTGAATGGTACTGTCGTGATCAGGACGTAACTAAACCATGTGTCTTACTTCACGTATGGAGTTAACTAGATGGTACTGTTGTGATCAGGACGTAACTACACCACGTGTCTTACTACACAAATGGAGCTACCTGGATGGTACTGTTGTGACCAGGACGTAACTAAACCATGTGTCTTACTACACGTATGGAGTTAACTGGATGGTACTGTCGTGATAAGGACGTAACTACACCATGTGTCATACTACACGTATGGAGTTAACTGGATGGTACTGTCGTGATCAGGACGTAACTACACCATGTGTCTTACTACACGTATGGAGTTAACTGGATGGTACTGTTTTGATCAGGAGGTAACTACACCATGTGTCTTACTACACGTACGGAGTTAACTGGATGGTACTGTCGTGATCAGGACGTAACTAAACCATGTGTCTTACTACACGTATGGAGTTAACTGGATGGTACTGTCGTGATCAGGACGTAACTAAACCATGTGTCTTACTACACGTATGGAGTTAACTGGATGGTACTGCCGTGATCAGGACGTAACTAAACCATGTGTCTTACTACACAAATGGAGTTAACTGGATAGTACTGTTGTGATCAGGACGTAACTAAACCATGTGTCTTACTACACGTATGGAGTTAACTGGATGGTATTGTCGTGATCAGGACGTAACTAAACCATGTGTCTCACTACACGTATGGAGTTAACTGGATGGTACTGTCGTGATCAGGACGTAACTAAACCATGTGTCTTACTACACGTATGGAGTTAACTGGATGGTACTGCCGTGATCAGGACGTAACTAAACCATGTGTCTTACTACACGTATGGAGTTAAATGGATGGTACTGTTGTGATCAGGAGGTAACTATACCATGTGTCTTACTACACGTATGGAGTTAACTGGATGGTACTGTCGTGATCAGGACGTAACTAAACCATGTGTCTTACTACACGTATGGAGTTAACTGGATGGTACTGCCGTGATCAGGACGTAACTAAACCATTTGTCTTACTACACGTATGGAGTTAACTGGATGGTACTGTCGTGATCAGGACGTAACTAAACCATGTGTCTTACTACATGTATGGAGTTAACTGGGTGATACTGCCGTGATCAGGACGTAACTAATCCATGTGTCTTACTACACGTATGGAGCTAACTGGATGTTACTATCGTGATCAGGACATAACTAAACCATGTGTCTTACTACACGTATGGAGTTAATTGGATGGTACTGTCGTGATCAGGACGTAACTAAACCATGTGTCTTACTACACGTATGGAGTTAACTGGATGGTACTATCGTTATCAGGAGGTAACTAAACCATGTGTCTTACTACACGTATGGAGTTAACTGAATGGTACTGTCGTGATCAGGACGTAACTAAACCATGTGTCTTACTACACGTATGGAGTTAACTGGATGGTACTGTCGTGATCAGGACGTAACTAAACCATGTGTCTTACTACACGTATGGAGTTAACTGGGTGGTACTGTCTTGATCAGGACGCAACTAAACCATGTGTCTTACTACACGTATGGAGTTAACTGGATGGTACTGTCGTGATCAGGATGTAACTAAACCATGTGTCTTACTACACGTATGGAGTTAACTGGATGGTACTGTTGTGATCAGGACGTAACTAAACCATGTGTCTTACTACACGTATGGAGTTAACTGGATGGTACTGCCGTGATCAGGACGTAACTAAACCATGTGTCTTACTACACAAATGGAGTTAACTGGATAGTACTGTTGTGATCAGGACGTAACTAAACCATGTGTCTTACTACACGTATGGAGTTAACTGGATGGTATTGTCGTGATCAGGACGTAACTAAACCATGTGTCTCACTACACGTATGGAGTTAACTGGATGGTACTGTCGTGATCAGGACGTAACTAAACCATGTGTCTTACTACACGTATGGAGTTAACTGGATGGTACTGCCGTGATCAGGACGTAACTAAACCATGTGTCTTACTACACGTATGGAGTTAAATGGATGGTACTGTTGTGATCAGGAGGTAACTATACCATGTGTCTTACTACACGTATGGAGTTAACTGGATGGTACTGTCGTGATCAGGACGTAACTAAACCATGTGTCTTACTACACGTATGGAGTTAACTGGATGGTACTGCCGTGATCAGGACGTAACTAAACCATTTGTCTTACTACACGTATGGAGTTAACTGGATGGTACTGTCGTGATCAGGACGTAACTAAACCATGTGTCTTACTACATGTATGGAGTTAACTGGGTGATACTGCCGTGATCAGGACGTAACTAATCCATGTGTCTTACTACACGTATGGAGCTAACTGGATGTTACTATCGTGATCAGGACATAACTAAACCATGTGTCTTACTACACGTATGGAGTTAATTGGATGGTACTGTCGTGATCAGGACGTAACTAAACCATGTGTCTTACTACACGTATGGAGTTAACTGGATGGTACTATCGTTATCAGGAGGTAACTAAACCATGTGTCTTACTACACGTATGGAGTTAACTGAATGGTACTGTCGTGATCAGGACGTAACTAAACCATGTGTCTTACTACACGTATGGAGTTAACTGGATGGTACTGTCGTGATCAGGACGTAACTAAACCATGTGTCTTACTACACGTATGGAGTTAACTGGGTGGTACTGTCTTGATCAGGACGTAACTAAACCATGTGTCTTACTACACGTATGGAGTTAACTGGATGGTACTGTCGTGATCAGGATGTAACTAAACCATGTGTCTTACTACACGTATGGAGTTAACTGGATGGTACTGTTGTGATCAGGACGTAACTAAACCATGTATCTTACTACACGTATGGGGTTAACTGGATGGTACTGCTGTGATCAGGACGTAACTACACCACGTGTCTTACTACAAGTATGGAGTTAACTGAATGGTACCGTCGTGATCAGGACGTAACTAAACCATGTGTCTTACTACACGTATGGAGTTAACTGGATGATATTGTCGTGATCAGGACGTAACTACACCATGTGTCTTACTACACGTATGGAGTTAACTGGATGGTACTGTTGTGATCAGGACGTAACTAAACCATGTGTCTTACTACACGTATGGAGTTAACTGGATGGTACTGTTGTGATCAGGACGTAACTAAACCATGTGTCTTACTTCACGTATGGAGTTAACTGGATGGTACTGTCGTGATCAGGACGTAACTAAACCATGTGTCTTACTTCACATATGGAGTTAACTGGATGGTACTGTTGTGATCAGGACGTAACTACACCACGTGTCTTACTACACGTATGGAGTTACCTGGATGGTACTGTTGTGATCAGGACGTAACTAAACCATGTGTCTTACTACACGTATGGAGTTAACTGGATGGTACTGTCGTGATAAGGACGTAACTACACCATGTGTCTTACTACACGTATGGAGTTAACTGGATGGTACTGTCGTGATCAGGACGTAACTACACCATGTGTCTTACTACACGTATGGAGTTAACTGGATGGTACTGTTTTGATCAGGAGGTAACTACACCATGTGTCTTACTACACGTATGGAGTTAACTGGATGGTACTGTCGTGATCAGGACGTAACTAAACCATGTGTCTTACTACACGCATGGAGTTAACTGAATGGTACTGTCGTGATCAGGACGTAACTAAACCATGTGTCTTACTACATGTATGGAGTTAACTGGATGGTACTGCCGTGATCAGGACGTAACTAAACCATGTGTCTTACTACACAAATGGAGTTAACTGGATGGTACTGTTGTGATCAGGACGTAACTACACCATGTATCTTACTACACGTATGGGGTTAACTGGATGGTACTGTCGTGATCAGGACGTAACTACACCATGTGTCTTACTACACGTATGGAGTTAACTGGATGGTACTGTTGTGAGAAGGACGTAACTAAACCATGTGTCTTACTACACGTATGGAGTTAACTGGATGGTATTGTCGTGATCAGGACGTAAATTAACCATGTGTCTTACTACACGTATGGAGTTAACTGGATGGTACTGCCGTGATCAGGACGTAACTAAACCATGTGTCTTACTTCACGTATGGAGTTAACTGGATGGTACTGCCGTGATCAGGACGTAACTAAACCATGTGTCTTACTACACGTATGGAGTTAAATGGATGGTACTGTTGTGATCAGGAGGTAACTATACCATGTGTCTTACTACACGTATGGAGTTAACTGGATGGTACTGTCGTGATCAGGGCGTAACTAAACCATGTGTCTTACTACACGTATGGAGTTAACTGGATGGTACTGTCGTGATCAGGACGTAACTAAACCATGTGTCTTACTACATGTATGGAGTTAACTGGGTGATACTTCCGTGATCAGGACGTAACTAATCCATGTGTCTTACTACACGTATGGAGCTAACTGGATGTTACTATCGTGATCAGGACATAACTAAACCATATGTCTTACTACACGTATGGAGTTAATTGGATGGTACTGTCGTGATCAGGACGTAACTAAACCATGTGTCTTACTACACGTATGGAGTTAACTGGATGGTACTGCCGTGATCAGGACGTAACTAAACCATGTGTCTTACTACACGTATGGAGTTAACTGGATGGTACTGTCGTGATCAGGACGTAACTAAACCATGTGTCTTACTATATGTATGGAGTTAACTGGGTGATACTGCCGTGATCAGGACGTAACTAATCCATGTGTCTTACTACACGTATGGAGCTAACTGGATGTTACTATCGTGATCAGGACATAACTAAACCATGTGTCTTACTACACGTATGGAGTTAATTGGATGGTACTGTCGTGATCAGGACGTAACTAAACCATGTGTCTTACTACACGTATGGAGTTAACTGGATGGTACTGTCGTGATCAGGAGGTAACTAAACCATGTGTCTTACTACACGTATGGAGTTAACTGAATGGTACTGTCGTGATCAGGACGTAACTAAACCATGTGTCTTACTACACGTATGGAGTTAACTGGATGGTACTGTCGTGATCAGGACGTAACTAAACCATGTGTCTTACTACACGTATGGAGTTAACTGGATGGTACTGTCGTGATCAGGACGTAACTAAACCATGTGTCTTACTACACGTATGGAGTTAACTGGATGGTACTGTCGTGATCAGGATGTAACTAAACCATGTGTCTTACTACACGTATGGAGTTAACTGGATGGTACTGCTGTGATCAGGACGTAACTACACCACGTGTCTTACTACAAGTATGGAGTTAACTGGATGGTACTGTTGTGATCAGGACGTAACTAAACAATGTGTCTTACTACACGTACGGAGTTAACTGGATGGTACTGTCGTGATCAGGACGTAACTACACCATGTGTCTTACTACACGTATGGAGTTAGCTGGATGGTACTGTTGTGATCAGGACGTAACTAAACCATGTGTCTTACTTCACGTATGGAGTTAACTGGATGGTACTGTCGTGATCAGGACGTAACTATACCATGTGTCTTACTACACGTATGGAGTTAACTGGATGGGACTGTTTTGATCAGGAGGTAACTACACCATGTGTCTTACTACACGTACGGAGTTAACTGGATGGTACTGTCGTGATCAGGACGTAACTAAACCATGTGTCTTACTACACGTATGGAGTTAACTGGATGGTACTGCCGTGATCAGGACGAAACTAAACCATGTGTCTTACTACACAAATGGAGTTAACTGGATAGTACTGTTGTGATCAGGACGTAACTAAACCATGTGTCTTACTACACGTATGGAGTTAACTGGATGGTATTGTCGTGATCAGGACGTAACTAAACCATGTGTCTCACTACACGTATGGAGTTAACTGGATGGTACTGTCGTGATCAGGACGTAACTAAACCATGTGTCTTACTACACGTATGGAGTTAACTGGATGGTACTGCCGTGATCAGGACGTAACTAAACCATGTGTCTTACTACAGGTATGGAGTTAAATGGATGGTACTGTTGTGATCAGGAGGTAACTATACCATGTGTCTTACTACACGTATGGAGTTAACTGGATGGTACTGTCGTGATCAGGACGTAACTAAACCATGTGTCTTACTACACGTATGGAGTTAACTGGATGGTACTGCCGTGATCAGGACGTAACTAAACCATGTGTCTTACTACACGTATGGAGTTAACTGGATGGTACTGTCGTGATCAGGACGTAACTAAACCATGTGTCTTACTACATGTATGGAGTTAACTGGGTGATACTGCCGTGATCAGGACGTAACTAATCCATGTGTCTTACTACACGTATGGAGCTAACTGGATGTTACTATCGTGATCAGGACATAACTAAACCATGTGTCTTACTACACGTATGGAGTTAATTGGATGGTACTGTCGTGATCAGGACGTAACTAAACCATGTGTCTTACTACACGTATGGAGTTAACTGGATGGTACTATCGTTATCAGGAGGTAACTAAACCATGTGTCTTACTACACGTATGGAGTTAACTGAATGGTACTGTCGTGATCAGGACGTAACTAAACCATGTGTCTTACTACACGTATGGAGTTAACTGGATGGTACTGTCGTGATCAGGACGTAACTAAACCATGTGTCTTACTACACGTATGGAGTTAACTGGGTGGTACTGTCTTGATCAGGACGTAACTAAACCATGTGTCTTACTACACGTATGGAGTTAACTGGATGGTACTGTCGTGATCAGGATGTAACTAAACCATGTGTCTTACTACACGTATGGAGTTAACTGGATGGTACTGTTGTGATCAGGACGTAACTAAACCATGTATCTTACTACACGTATGGGGTTAACTGGATGGTACTGCTGTGATCAGGACGTAACTACACCACGTGTCTTACTACAAGTATGGAGTTAACTGAATGGTACCGTCGTGATCAGGACGTAACTAAACCATGTGTCTTACTACACGTATGGAGTTAACTGGATGATATTGTCGTGATCAGGACGTAACTACACCATGTGTCTTACTACACGTATGGAGTTAACTGGATGGTACTGTTGTGATCAGGACGTAACTAAACCATGTGTCTTACTACACGTATGGAGTTAACTGGATGGTACTGTTGTGATCAGGACGTAACTAAACCATGTGTCTTACTTCACGTATGGAGTTAACTGGATGGTACTGTCGTGATCAGGACGTAACTAAACCATGTGTCTTACTTCACGTATGGAGTTAACTGGATGGTACTGTTGTGATCAGGACGTAACTACACCACGTGTCTTACTACACGTATGGAGTTACCTGGATGGTACTGTTGTGATCAGGACGTAACTAAACCATGTGTCTTACTACACGTATGGAGTTAACTGGATGGTACTGTCGTGATAAGGACGTAACTACACCATGTGTCTTACTACACGTATGGAGTTAACTGGATGGTACTGTCGTGATCAGGACGTAACTACACCATGTGTCTTACTACACGTATGGAGTTAACTGGATGGTACTGTTGTGATCAGGAGGTAACTACACCATGTGTCTTACTACACGTATGGAGTTAACTGGATGATACTGTCGTGATCAGGACGTAACTAAACCATGTGTCTTACTACACGCATGGAGTTAACTGAATGGTACTGTCGTGATCAGGACGTAACTAAACCATGTGTCTTACTACATGTATGGAGTTAACTGGATGGTACTGCCGTGATCAGGACGTAACTAAACCATGTGTCTTACTACACAAATGGAGTTAACTGGATGGTACTGTTGTGATCAGGACGTAACTACACCATGTATCTTACTACACGTATGGGGTTAACTGGATGGTACTGTCGTGATCAGGATGTAACTACACCATGTGTCTTACTACACGTATGGAGTTAACTGGATGGTACTGTTGTGAGAAGGACGTAACTAAACCATGTGTCTTACTACACGTATGGAGTTAACTGGATGGTATTGTCGTGATCAGGACGTAACTAAACCATGTGTCTTACTACACGTATGGAGTTAACTGGATGGTACTGCCGTGATAAGGACGTAACTAAACCATGTGTCTTACTTCACGTATGGAGTTAACTGGATGGTACTGCCGTGATCAGGACGTAACTAAACCATGTGTCTTACTACACGTATGGAGTTAAATGGATGGTACTGTTGTGATCAGGAGGTAACTATACCATGTGTCTTACTACACGTATGGAGTTAACTGGATGGTACTGTCGTGATCAGGGCGTAATTAAACCATGTGTCTTACTACACGTATGGAGTTAACTGGATGGTACTGTCGTGATCAGGACGTAACTAAACCATGTGTCTTACTACATGTATGGAGTTAACTGGGTGATACTTCCGTGATCAGGACGTAACTAATCCATGTGTCTTACTACACGTATGGAGCTAACTGGATGTTACTATCGTGATCAGGACATAACTAAACCATATGTCTTACTACACGTATGGAGTTAATTGGATGGTACTGTCGTGATCAGGACGTAACTAAACCATGTGTCTTACTACACGTATGGAGTTAACTGGATGGTACTGCCGTGATCAGGACGTAACTAAACCATGTGTCTTACTACACGTATGGAGTTAACTGGATGGTACTGTCGTGATCAGGACGTAACTAAACCATGTGTCTTACTATATGTATGGAGTTAACTGGGTGATACTGCCGTGATCAGGACGTAACTAATCCATGTGTCTTACTACACGTATGGAGCTAACTGGATGTTACTATCGTGATCAGGACATAACTAAACCATGTGTCTTACTACACGTATGGAGTTAATTGGATGGTACTGTCGTGATCAGGACGTAACTAAACCATGTGTCTTACTACACGTATGGAGTTAACTGGATGGTACTGTCGTGATCAGGAGGTAACTAAACCATGTGTCTTACTACACGTATGGAGTTAACTGAATGGTACTGTCGTGATCAGGACGTAACTAAACCATGTGTCTTACTACACGTATGGAGTTAACTGGATGGTACTGTCGTGATCAGGACGTAACTAAACCATGTGTCTTACTATACGTATGGAGTTAACTGGATGGTACTGTCGTGATCAGGACGTAACTAAACCATGTGTCTTACTACACGTATGGAGTTAACTGGATGGTACTGTCGTGATCAGGACGTAACTAAACCATGTGTCTTACTACACGTATGGAGTTAACTGGATGGTACTGCTGTGATCAGGACGTAACTACACCACGTGTCTTACTACAAGTATGGAGTTAACTGGATGGTACTGTTGTGATCAGGACGTAACTAAACAATGTGTCTTACTACACGTACGGAGTTAACTGGATGGTACTGTCGTGATCAGGACGTAACTACACCATGTGTCTTACTACACGTATGGAGTTAGCTGGATGGTACTGTTGTGATCAGGACGTAACTAAACCATGTGTCTTACTTCACGTATGGAGTTAACTGGATGGTACTGTTGTGATCAGGACGTAACTACACCATGTATCTTACTACACGTATGGGGTTAACTGGATGGTACTGTCGTGATCAGGAGGTAACTACACCATGTGTCTTACTACACGTATGGAGTTAACTGGATGGTACTGTTGTGATCAGGACGTAACTAAACCATGTGTCTTACTACACGTATGGAGTTAACTGGATGGTACTGTTGTGATCAGGACGTAACTAAACGATATGTCTTGCTTCACGTATGGAGTTAACTGGATGGTACTGTCGTGATCAGGAGGTAACTAAACCATGTGTCTTACTTCACGTATGGAGTTAACTGGATGGTACTGTTGTGATCAGGACGTAACTACCCCATGTGTCTTACTACACGTATGGAGTTACCTGGATGGTACTGTTGTGATCAGGACGTAACTAAACCATGTGTCTTACTACACGTATGGAGTTAACTGGATGGTACTGTCGTGATAAGGACGTAACTACACCATGTGTCTTACTACACGTATGGAGTTAACTGGATGGTACTGTCGTGATCAGGACGTAACTACACCATGTGTCTTACTACACGTATGGAGTTAACTGGATGGTACTGTTTTGATCAGGAGGTAACTACACCATGTGTCTTACTACACGTACGGAGTTAACTGGATGGTACTGTCGTGATCAGGACGTAACTAAACCATGTGTCTTACTACACGTATGGAGTTAACTGAATGGTACTGTCGTGATCAGGACGTAACTAAACCATGTGTCTTACTACACGTATGGAGTTAATTGGATGGTACTGTCGTGATCAGGACGTAACTAAACCATGTGTCTTACTACACGTATGGAGTTAACTGGATGGTACTGTCGTGATCAGGAGGTAACTAAACCATGTGTCTTACTACACGTATGGAGTTAACTGAATGGTACTGTCGTGATCAGGACGTAACTAAACCATGTGTCTTACTACACGTATGGAGTTAACTGGATGGTACTGTCGTGATCAGGACGTAACTAAACCATGTGTCTTACTACACGTATGGAGTTAACTGGATGGTACTGTCGTGATCAGGACGTAACTAAACCATGTGTCTTACTACACGTATGGAGTTAACTGGATGGTACTGTCGTGATCAGGACGTAACTAAACCATGTGTCTTACTACACGTATGGAGTTAACTGGATGGTACTGCTGTGATCAGGACGTAACTACACCACATGTCTTACTACAAGTATGGAGTTAACTGGATGGTACTGTTGTGATCAGGACGTAACTAAACAATGTGTCTTACTACACGTACGGAGTTAACTGGATGGTACTGTCGTGATCAGGACGTAACTACACCATGTGTCTTACTACACGTATGGAGTTAACTGGATGGTACTGTTGTGATCAGGACGTAACTAAACCATGTGTCTTACTTCACGTATGGAGTTAACTGGATGGTACTGTTGTGATCAGGACGTAACTACACCATGTATCTTACTACACGTATGGAGTTAACTGGATGGTACTGTCGTGATCAGGAGGTAACTACACCATGTGTCTTACTACACGTATGGAGTTAACTGGATGGTACTGTTGTGATCAGGACGTAACTAAACCATGTGTCTTACTACACGTATGGAGTTAACTGGATGGTACTGTTGTGATCAGGACGTAACTAAACGATATGTCTTACTTCACGTATGGAGTTAACTGGATGGTACTGTCGTGATCAGGACGTAACTAAACCATGTGTCTTACTTCACGTATGGAGTTAACTGGATGGTACTGTTGTGATCAGGACGTAACTACCCCATGTGTCTTACTACACGTATGGAGTTACCTGGATGGTACTGTTGTGATCAGGACGTAACTAAACCATGTGTCTTACTACACGTATGGAGTTAACTGGATGGTACTGTCGTGATAAGGACGTAACTACACCATGTGTCTTACTACACGTATGGAGTTAACTGGATGGTACTGTCGTGATCAGGACGTAACTACACCATGTGTCTTACTACACGTATGGAGTTAACTGGATGGTACTGTTTTGATCAGGAGGTAACTACACCATGTGTCTTACTACACGTACGGAGTTAACTGGATGGTACTGTCGTGATCAGGACGTAACTAAACCATGTGTCTTACTACACGTATGGAGTTAACTGAATGGTACTGTCGTGATCAGGACGTAACTAAACCATGTGTCTTACTACACGTATGGAGTTAACTGGATGGTACTGCCGTGATCAGGACGTAACTAAACCATGTGTCTTACTACACAAATGGAGTTAACTGGATGGTACTGTTGTGATCAGGACGTAACTAAACCATGTGTCTTACTACACGTATGGAGTTAACTGGATGGTATTGTCGTGATCAGGACGTAACTAAACCATGGGTCTTACTACACGTATGGAGTTAACTGGATGGTACTGTCGTGATCAGGACGTAACTAAACCATGTGTCTTACTACACGTATGGAGTTAACTGGATGGTACTGCCGTGATCAGGACGTAACTAAACCATGTGTCTTACTACACGTATGGAGTTAAATGGATGGTACTGTCGTGATCAGGACGTAACTAAACCATGTGTCTTACTACACGTATGGAGTTAACTGGATGGTACTGCCGTGATCAGGACGTAACTAAACCATGTGTCTTACTATACGTATGGAGTTAACTGGATGGTACTGTCGTGATCAGGACGTAACTAAACCATGTGTCTTACTACATGTATGGAGTTAACTGGGTGATACTGCCGTGATCAGGACGTAACTAATCCATGTGTCTTACTACACGTATGGAGCTAACTGGATGTTACTATCGTGATCAGGACATAACTAAACCATGTGTCTTACTACACGTATGGAGTTAACTGGATGGTACTATCGTGATCAGGACGTAACTAAACCATGTGTCTTACTACATGTATGGAGTTAATTGGATGGTACTGTCGTGATCAGGACGTAACTAAACCATGTGTCTTACTACACGTATGGAGTTAACTGGATGGTACTGTCGTGATCAGGAGGTAACTAAACCATGTGTCTTACTACACGTATGGAGTTAACTGAATGGTACTGTCGTGATCAGGACGTAACTAAACCATGTGTCTTACTACACGTATGGAGTTAACTGGATGGTACTGTCGTGATCAGGACGTAACTAAACCATGTGTCTTACTACACGTATGGAGTTAACTGGATGGTACTGTCGTGATCAGGACGTAACTAAACCATGTGTCTTACTACACGTATGGAGTTAACTGGATGGAACTGTCGTGATCAGGACGTAACTAAACCATGTGTCTTACTACACGTATGGAGTTAACTGGATGGTACTGCCGTGATCAGGACGTAACTAAACCATGTATCTTACTACACGTATGGAGTTAACTGGGTGGTACTGTCGTGATCAGGACGTAACTAAACCATGTGTCTTACTACACATATGGAGTTAACTGGATGGTACTGTCGTGATCAGGACGTAACTAAACCATGTGTCTTACTACACGTATGGAGTTAACTGGATGGTACTGTTGTGATCAGGACATAACTCAACCATGTGTCTTACTACACGTATGGAGTTAAATGGATGGTACTGTTGTGATCAGGTGGTAACTAAACCATGTGTCTTACTACACGTATGGAGTTAACTGGATGGTACTGTCGTGATCAGGACGTAACTAAACCATGTGTCTTACTACACGTATGGAGTTAACTGGATGGTACTGTCGTGATCAGGACGTAACTAAACCATGTGTCTTACTACACGTATGGAGTTAACTGGATGGTACTGCCGTGGTCAGGACGTAACTAAACCATGTGTCTTACTACACGTATGGAGTTAACTGGATGGTACTGTCGTGATCAGGACGTAACTACACCATGTGTCTTACTACACGTATGGAGTTAACTGGATGGTACTGTCGTGATCAGGACGTAACTACACCATGTGTCTTACTACACGTATGGAGTTAACTGGATGGTACTGTTTTGATCAGGAGGTAACTACACCATGTGTCTTACTACACGTACGGAGTTAACTGGATGGTACTGTCGTGATCAGGACGTAACTAAACCATGTGTCTTACTACACGTATGGAGTTAACTGAATGGTACTGTCGTGATCAGGACGTAACTAAACCATGTGTCTTACTACACGTATGGAGTTAATTGGATGGTACTGTCGTGATCAGGACGTAACTAAACCATGTGTCTTACTACACGTATGGAGTTAACTGGATGGTACTGTCGTGATCAGGAGGTAACTAAACCATGTGTCTTACTACACGTATGGAGTTAACTGAATGGTACTGTCGTGATCAGGACGTAACTAAACCATGTGTCTTACTACACGTATGGAGTTAACTGGATGGTACTGTCGTGATCAGGACGTAACTAAACCATATGTCTTACTACACGTATGGAGTTAACTGGATGGTACTGTCGTGATCAGGACGTAACTAAACCATGTGTCTTACTACACGTATGGAGTTAACTGGATGGTACTGTCGTGATCAGGACGTAACTAAACCATGTGTCTTACTACACGTATGGAGTTAACTGGATGGTACTGCTGTGATCAGGACGTAACTACACCACGTGTCTTACTACAAGTATGGAGTTAACTGGATGGTACTGTTGTGATCAGGACGTAACTAAACAATGTGTCTTACTACACGTACGGAGTTAACTGGATGGTACTGTCGTGATCAGGACGTAACTACACCATGTGTCTTACTACACGTATGGAGTTAACTGGATGGTACTGTTGTGATCAGGACGTAACTAAACCATGTGTCTTACTTCCCGTATGGAGTTAACTGGATGGTACTGTTGTGATCAGGACGTAACTACACCATGTATCTTACTACACGTATGGGGTTAACTGGATGGTACTGTCGTGATCAGGAGGTAACTACACCATGTGTCTTACTACACGTATGGAGTTAACTGGATGGTACTGTTGTGATCAGGACGTAACTAAACCATGTGTCTTACTACACGTATGGAGTTAACTGGATGGTACTGTTGTGATCAGGACGTAACTAAACGATATGTCTTACTTCACGTATGGAGTTAACTGGATGGTACTGTCGTGATCAGGACGTAACTAAACCATGTGTCTTACTTCACGTATGGAGTTAACTGGATGGTACTGTTGTGATCAGGACGTAACTACCCCATGTGTCTTACTACACGTATGGAGTTACCTGGATGGTACTGTTGTGATCAGGACGTAACTAAACCATGTGTCTTACTACACGTATGGAGTTAACTGGATGGTACTGTCGTGATAAGGACGTAACTACACCATGTGTCTTACTACACGTATGGAGTTAACTGGATGGTACTGTCGTGATCAGGACGTAACTACACCATGTGTCTTACTACACGTATGGAGTTAACTGGATGGTACTGTTTTGATCAGGAGGTAACTACACCATGTGTCTTACTACACGTACGGAGTTAACTGGATGGTACTGTCGTGATCAGGACGTAACTAAACCATGTGTCTTACTACACGTATGGAGTTAACTGAATGGTACTGTCGTGATCAGGACGTAACTAAACCATGTGTCTTACTACACGTATGGAGTTAACTGGATGGTACTGCCGTGATCAGGACGTAACTAAACCATGTGTCTTACTACACAAATGGAGTTAACTGGATGGTACTGTTGTGATCAGGACGTAACTAAACCATGTGTCTTACTACACGTATGGAGTTAACTGGATGGTATTGTCGTGATCAGGACGTAACTAAACCATGTGTCTTACTACACGTATGGAGTTAACTGGATGGTACTGTCGTGATCAGGACGTAACTAAACCATGTGTCTTACTACACGTATGGAGTTAACTGGATGGTACTGCCGTGATCAGGACGTAACTAAACCATGTGTCTTACTACACGTATGGAGTTAAATGGATGGTACTGTTGTGATCAGGAGGTAACTATACCATGTGTCTTACTACACGTATGGAGTTAACTGGATGGTACTGTCGTGATCAGGACGTAACTAAACCATGTGTCTTACTACACGTATGGAGTTAACTGGATGGTACTGCCGTGATCAGGACGTAACTAAACCATGTGTCTTACTATACGTATGGAGTTAACTGGATGGTACTGTCGTGATCAGGACGTAACTAAACCATGTGTCTTACTACATGTATGGAGTTAACTGGGTGATACTGCCGTGATCAGGACGTAACTAATCCATGTGTCTTACTACACGTATGGAGCTAACTGGATGTTACTATCGTGATCAGGACATAACTAAACCATGTGTCTTACTACACGTATGGAGTTAACTGGATGGTACTATCGTGATCAGGACGTAACTAAACCATGTGTCTTACTACATGTATGGAGTTAATTGGATTGTACTGTCGTGATCAGGACGTAACTAAACCATGTGTCTTACTACACGTATGGAGTTAACTGGATGGTACTGTCGTGATCAGGAGGTAACTAAACCATGTGTCTTACTACACGTATGGAGTTAACTGAATGGTACTGTCGTGATCAGGACGTAACTAAACCATGTGTCTTACTACACGTATGGAGTTAACTGGATGGTACTGTCGTGATCAGGACGTAACTAAACCATGTGTCTTACTACACGTATGGAGCTAACTGGATGGTACTGTCGTGATCAGGACGTAACTAAACCATGTGTCTTACTACACGTATGGAGTTAACTGGATGGAACTGTCGTGATCAGGACGTAACTAAACCATGTGTCTTACTACACGTATGGAGTTAACTGGATGGTACTGTCGTGATCAGGACGTAACTAAACCATGTGTCTTACTACACATATGGAGTTAACTGGATGGTACTGTCGTGATCAGGACGTAACTAAACCATGTGTCTTACTACACGTATGGAGTTAACTGGATGGTACTGTTGTGATCAGGACGTAACTCAACCATGTGTCTTACTACACGTATGGAGTTAAATGGATGGTACTGTTGTGATCAGGTGGTAACTAAACCATGTGTCTTACTACACGTATGGAGTTAACTGGATGGTACTGTCGTGATCAGGACGTAACTAAACCATGTGTCTTACTACACGTATGGAGTTAACTGGATGGTACTGTCGTGATCAGGACGTAACTAAACCATGTGTCTTACTACACGTATGGAGTTAACTGGATGGTACTGCCGTGATCAGGACGTAACTAAACCATGTGTCTTACTACACGTATGGAGTTAATTGGATGGTACCGTCGTGATCAGGACGTAACTAAACCATGTGTCTTACTACACGTATGGAGTTAACTGGATGATATTGTCGTGATCAGGACGTAACTAAACCATGTGTCTTACTACACGTATGGAGTTAACTGGATGATATTGTCGTGATCAGGACGTAACTAAACCATGTATCTTACTACACGTATGTAGTTTACTAGATGGTACTATCGTGATCAGGACGTAACTAAACCATGTGTCTTACTACACGTATGGAGTTAACTGGATAGTACTGTCGTGATCATGACGTAACTAAACCATGTGTCTTACTACACGTATGGAGTTAAATGGATGGTACTGCCTTGATCAGGATGTAACTAAACCATGTGTCTTATTACACGTATGGAGTTAACTGGATGGTACTATCGTGATCAGGACGTAACTAAACCATGTGTCTTACTACACGTATGGAGTTAACTGGATGGTACTGCCGTGATCAGGACGTAACTAAACCATGTGTCTTACTACACGTATGGAGTTAAATGGATGGTACTGTTGTGATCAGGACGTAACTATACCATGTGTCTTACTACACGTATGGAGTTAACTGGATGGTACTGTCGTGATCAGGACGTAACTAAACCATGTGTCTTACTACACGTATGGAGTTAACTGGATGGTACTGTCATGATCAGGACGTAACTAAACCATGTGTCTTACTACATGTATGGAGTTAACTGGGTGATACTGCCGTGATCAGGACGTAACTAATCCATGTGTCTTACTACACGTATGGAGCTAACTGGATGTTACTATCGTGATCAGGACATAACTAAACCATGTGTCTTACTACACGTATGGAGTTAATTGGATGGTACTGTCGTGATCAGGACGTAACTAAACCATGTGTCTTACTACACGTATGGAGTTAACTGGATGGTACTGTCGTGATCAGGACGTAACAAAACCATGTGTCTTACTACACGTATGGAGTTAACTAACTAAACAATGTGTCTTACTACACGTATGGAGTTAACTGGATGGTACTGTCGTGATCAGGACGTAGCTACACCATGTGTCTTACTACACGTATGGAGTTAACTGGATGGTACTGTTGTGATCAGGACGTAACTAAACCATGTGTCTTACTTCACGTATGGAGTTAACTGGATGGTACTGTTGTGATCAGGACGTAACTACACCATGTATCTTACTACACGTATGGGGTTAACTGGATGGTACTGTCGTGATCAGGAGGTAACTACACCATGTGTCTTACTACACGTATGGAGTTAACTGGATGGTACTGTCGTGATCAGGACGTAACTAAACCATGTGTCTTACTACACGTATGGAGTTAACTGGATGGTACTGTTGTGATCAGGACGTAACTAAACCATGTGTCTTACTTCATGTATGGAGTTAACTGGATGGTACTGTCGTGATCAGGACGTAACTAAACCATGTGTCTTACTTCACGTATGGAGTTAACTGGATGGTACTGTTGTGATCAGGACGTAACTACACCACGTGTCTTACTACACGTATGGAGTTACCTGGATGGTACTGTTGTGATCAGGACGTAACTAAACCATGTGTCTTACTACACGTATGGAGTTAACTGGATGGTACTGTCGTGATAAGGACGTAACTACACCATGTGTCTTACTACACGTATGGAGTTAACTGGATGGTACTGTCGTGATCAGGACGTAACTACACCATGTGTCTTACTACACGTATGGAGTTAACTGGATGGTACTGTTTTGATCAGGAGGTAACTACACCATGTGTCTTACTACACGTATGGAGTTAACTGGATGGTACTGTCGTGATCAGGACGTAACTAAACCATGTGTCTTACTACACGTATGGAGTTAACTGGATGGTACTGCCGTGATCAGGACGTAACTAAACCATGTGTCTTACTACACAAATGGAGTTAACTGGATGGTACTGCTGTGATCAGGACGTAACTACACCATGTGTCTTACTACACGTATGGAGTTAACTGGATGGTACTGTCGTGATAAGGACGTAACTACACCATGTGTCTTACTACACGTATGGAGTTAACTGGATGGTACTGTCGTGATCAGGACGTAACTACACCATGTGTCTTACTACACGTATGGAGTTAACTGGATGGTACTGTTGTGATCAGGACGTAATTAAACCATGTGTCTTACTACACGTATGGAGTTAACTGGATGGTACTGTTGTGATCAGGACGTAACTAAACCATGTGTCTTACTACACGTATGGAGTTAACTGGATGGTATTGTCGTGATCAGGACGTAACTAAACCATGTGTCTTACTACACGTATGGAGTTAACTGGATGGTACTGTCGTGATCAGGACGTAACTAAACCATGTGTCTTACTACACGTATGGAGTTAACTGGATGGTACTGCCGTGATCAGGACGTAACTAAACCATGTGTCTTACTACACGTATGGAGTTAAATGGATGGTACTGTTGTGATCAGGACGTAACTATACCATGTGTCTTACTACACGTATGGAGTTAACTGGATGGTACTGTCGTGATCAGGACGTAACTAAACCATGTGTCTTACTACACGTATGGAGTTAACTGGATGGTACTGTCATGATCAGGACGTAACTAAACCATGTGTCTTACTACATGTATGGAGTTAACTGGGTGATACTGCCGTGATCAGGACGTAACTAATCCATGTGTCTTACTACACGTATGGAGCTAACTGGATGTTACTATCGTGATCAGGACATAACTAAACCATGTGTCTTACTACACGTATGGAGTTAATTGGATGGTACTGTCGTGATCAGGACGTAACTAAACCATGTGTCTTACTACACGTATGGAGTTAACTGGATGGTACTGTCGTGATCAGGAGGTAACTAAACCATGTGTCTTACTACACGTATGGAGTTAACTGAATGGTACTGTCGTGATCAGGACGTAACTAAACCATGTGTCTTACTACACGTATGGAGTTAACCGGATGGTACTGTTGTCATCAGGAGGTAACTACACCATGTGTCTTACTACACGTATGGAGTTAACTGGATGGTACTGTCGTGATCAGGACGTAACTACACCACGTGTCTTACTTCACGTATGGAGTTAACTGGATGGTACTGTTGTGATCAGGACGTAACTAAACCATGTGTCTTACTTCACGTATGGAGTTAACTGGATGGTACTGCTGTGATCAGGACGTAACTAAACCACGTGTCTTACTACAAGTATGGAGTTAACTGGATGGTACTGTTGTGATCAGGACGTAACTAAACAATGTGTCTTACTACACGTACGGAGTTAACTGGATGGTACTGTCGTGATCAGGACGTAACTACACCATGTGTCTTACTACACGTATGGAGTTAACTGGATGGTACTGTTGTGATCAGGACGTAACTAAACCATGTGTCTTACTTCACGTATGGAGTTAACTGGATGGTACTGTTGTGATCAGGACGTAACTACACCATGTATCTTACTACACGTATGGGGTTAACTGGATGGTACTGTCGTGATCAGGACGTAACTACACCATGTGTCTTACTACACGTATGGAGTTAACTGGATGGTACTGTTGTGATCAGGACGTAATTAAACCATGTGTCTTACTACACGTATGGAGTTAACTGGATGGTACTGTTGTGATCAGGACGTAACTAAACCATGTGTCTTACTACACGTATGGAGTTAACTGGATGGTATTGTCGTGATCAGGACGTAACTAAACCATGTGTCTTACTACACGTATGGAGTTAACTGGATGGTACTGTCGTGATCAGGACGTAACTAAACCATGTGTCTTACTACACGTATGGAGTTAACTGGATGGTACTGCCGTGATCAGGACGTAACTAAACCATGTGTCTTACTACACGTATGGAGTTAAATGGATGGTACTGTTGTGATCAGGACGTAACTATACCATGTGTCTTACTACACGTATGGAGTTAACTGGATGGTACTGTCGTGATCAGGACGTAACTAAACCATGTGTCTTACTACACGTATGGAGTTAACTGGATGGTACTGTCATGATCAGGACGTAACTAAACCATGTGTCTTACTACATGTATGGAGTTAACTGGGTGATACTGCCGTGATCAGGACGTAACTAATCCATGTGTCTTACTACACGTATGGAGCTAACTGGATGTTACTATCGTGATCAGGACATAACTAAACCATGTGTCTTACTACACGTATGGAGTTAATTGGATGGTACTGTCGTGATCAGGACGTAACTAAACCATGTGTCTTACTACACGTATGGAGTTAACTGGATGGTACTGTCGTGATCAGGAGGTAACTAAACCATGTGTCTTACTACACGTATGGAGTTAACTGAATGGTACTGTCGTGATCAGGACGTAACTAAACCATGTGTCTTACTACACGTATGGAGTTAACCGGATGGTACTGTTGTCATCAGGAGGTAACTACACCATGTGTCTTACTACACGTATGGAGTTAACTGGATGGTACTGTCGTGATCAGGACGTAACTACACCACGTGTCTTACTTCACGTATGGAGTTAACTGGATGGTACTGTTGTGATCAGGACGTAACTAAACCATGTGTCTTACTTCACGTATGGAGTTAACTGGATGGTACTGCTGTGATCAGGACGTAACTAAACCACGTGTCTTACTACAAGTATGGAGTTAACTGGATGGTACTGTTGTGATCAGGACGTAACTAAACAATGTGTCTTACTACACGTACGGAGTTAACTGGATGGTACTGTCGTGATCAGGACGTAACTACACCATGTGTCTTACTACACGTATGGAGTTAACTGGATGGTACTGTTGTGATCAGGACGTAACTAAACCATGTGTCTTACTTCACGTATGGAGTTAACTGGATGGTACTGTTGTGATCAGGACGTAACTACACCATGTATCTTACTACACGTATGGGGTTAACTGGATGGTACTGTCGTGATCAGGACGTAACTACACCATGTGTCTTACTACACGTATGGAGTTAACTGGATGGTACTGTTGTGATCAGGACGTAACTAAACCATGTGTCTTACTTCACGTATGGAGTTAACTGAATGGTACTGTCGTGATCAGGACGTAACTAAACCATGTGTCTTACTTCACGTATGGAGTTAACTAGATGGTACTGTTGTGATCAGGACGTAACTACACCACGTGTCTTACTACACAAATGGAGCTACCTGGATGGTACTGTTGTGACCAGGACGTAACTAAACCATGTGTCTTACTACACGTATGGAGTTAACTGGATGGTACTGTCGTGATAAGGACGTAACTACACCATGTGTCATACTACACGTATGGAGTTAACTGGATGGTACTGTCGTGATCAGGACGTAACTACACCATGTGTCTTACTACACGTATGGAGTTAACTGGATGGTACTGTTTTGATCAGGAGGTAACTACACCATGTGTCTTACTACACGTACGGAGTTAACTGGATGGTACTGTCGTGATCAGGACGTAACTAAACCATGTGTCTTACTACACGTATGGAGTTAACTGGATGGTACTGTCGTGATCAGGACGTAACTAAACCATGTGTCTTACTACACGTATGGAGTTAACTGGATGGTACTGCCGTGATCAGGACGTAACTAAACCATGTGTCTTACTACACAAATGGAGTTAACTGGATAGTACTGTTGTGATCAGGACGTAACTAAACCATGTGTCTTACTACACGTATGGAGTTAACTGGATGGTATTGTCGTGATCAGGACGTAACTAAACCATGTGTCTCACTACACGTATGGAGTTAACTGGATGGTACTGTCGTGATCAGGACGTAACTAAACCATGTGTCTTACTACACGTATGGAGTTAACTGGATGGTACTGCCGTGATCAGGACGTAACTAAACCATGTGTCTTACTACACGTATGGAGTTAAATGGATGGTACTGTTGTGATCAGGAGGTAACTATACCATGTGTCTTACTACACGTATGGAGTTAACTGGATGGTACTGTCGTGATCAGGACGTAACTAAACCATGTGTCTTACTACACGTATGGAGTTAACTGGATGGTACTGCCGTGATCAGGACGTAACTAAACCATTTGTCTTACTACACGTATGGAGTTAACTGGATGGTACTGTCGTGATCAGGACGTAACTAAACCATGTGTCTTACTACATGTATGGAGTTAACTGGGTGATACTGCCGTGATCAGGACGTAACTAATCCATGTGTCTTACTACACGTATGGAGCTAACTGGATGTTACTATCGTGATCAGGACATAACTAAACCATGTGTCTTACTACACGTATGGAGTTAATTGGATGGTACTGTCGTGATCAGGACGTAACTAAACCATGTGTCTTACTACACGTATGGAGTTAACTGGATGGTACTATCGTTATCAGGAGGTAACTAAACCATGTGTCTTACTACACGTATGGAGTTAACTGAATGGTACTGTCGTGATCAGGACGTAACTAAACCATGTGTCTTACTACACGTATGGAGTTAACTGGATGGTACTGTCGTGATCAGGACGTAACTAAACCATGTGTCTTACTACACGTATGGAGTTAACTGGGTGGTACTGTCTTGATCAGGACGCAACTAAACCATGTGTCTTACTACACGTATGGAGTTAACTGGATGGTACTGTCGTGATCAGGATGTAACTAAACCATGTGTCTTACTACACGTATGGAGTTAACTGGATGGTACTGTTGTGATCAGGACGTAACTAAACCATGTGTCTTACTACACGTATGGAGTTAACTGGATGGTACTGCCGTGATCAGGACGTAACTAAACCATGTGTCTTACTACACAAATGGAGTTAACTGGATAGTACTGTTGTGATCAGGACGTAACTAAACCATGTGTCTTACTACACGTATGGAGTTAACTGGATGGTATTGTCGTGATCAGGACGTAACTAAACCATGTGTCTCACTACACGTATGGAGTTAACTGGATGGTACTGTCGTGATCAGGACGTAACTAAACCATGTGTCTTACTACACGTATGGAGTTAACTGGATGGTACTGCCGTGATCAGGACGTAACTAAACCATGTGTCTTACTACACGTATGGAGTTAAATGGATGGTACTGTTGTGATCAGGAGGTAACTATACCATGTGTCTTACTACACGTATGGAGTTAACTGGATGGTACTGTCGTGATCAGGACGTAACTAAACCATGTGTCTTACTACACGTATGGAGTTAACTGGATGGTACTGCCGTGATCAGGACGTAACTAAACCATTTGTCTTACTACACGTATGGAGTTAACTGGATGGTACTGTCGTGATCAGGACGTAACTAAACCATGTGTCTTACTACATGTATGGAGTTAACTGGGTGATACTGCCGTGATCAGGACGTAACTAATCCATGTGTCTTACTACACGTATGGAGCTAACTGGATGTTACTATCGTGATCAGGACATAACTAAACCATGTGTCTTACTACACGTATGGAGTTAATTGGATGGTACTGTCGTGATCAGGACGTAACTAAACCATGTGTCTTACTACACGTATGGAGTTAACTGGATGGTACTATCGTTATCAGGAGGTAACTAAACCATGTGTCTTACTACACGTATGGAGTTAACTGAATGGTACTGTCGTGATCAGGACGTAACTAAACCATGTGTCTTACTACACGTATGGAGTTAACTGGATGGTACTGTCGTGATCAGGACGTAACTAAACCATGTGTCTTACTACACGTATGGAGTTAACTGGGTGGTACTGTCTTGATCAGGACGTAACTAAACCATGTGTCTTACTACACGTATGGAGTTAACTGGATGGTACTGTCGTGATCAGGATGTAACTAAACCATGTGTCTTACTACACGTATGGAGTTAACTGGATGGTACTGTTGTGATCAGGACGTAACTAAACCATGTATCTTACTACACGTATGGGGTTAACTGGATGGTACTGCTGTGATCAGGACGTAACTACACCACGTGTCTTACTACAAGTATGGAGTTAACTGAATGGTACCGTCGTGATCAGGACGTAACTAAACCATGTGTCTTACTACACGTATGGAGTTAACTGGATGATATTGTCGTGATCAGGACGTAACTACACCATGTGTCTTACTACACGTATGGAGTTAACTGGATGGTACTGTTGTGATCAGGACGTAACTAAACCATGTGTCTTACTACACGTATGGAGTTAACTGGATGGTACTGTTGTGATCAGGACGTAACTAAACCATGTGTCTTACTTCACGTATGGAGTTAACTGGATGGTACTGTCGTGATCAGGACGTAACTAAACCATGTGTCTTACTTCACATATGGAGTTAACTGGATGGTACTGTTGTGATCAGGACGTAACTACACCACGTGTCTTACTACACGTATGGAGTTACCTGGATGGTACTGTTGTGATCAGGACGTAACTAAACCATGTGTCTTACTACACGTATGGAGTTAACTGGATGGTACTGTCGTGATAAGGACGTAACTACACCATGTGTCTTACTACACGTATGGAGTTAACTGGATGGTACTGTCGTGATCAGGACGTAACTACACCATGTGTCTTACTACACGTATGGAGTTAACTGGATGGTACTGTTTTGATCAGGAGGTAACTACACCATGTGTCTTACTACACGTATGGAGTTAACTGGATGGTACTGTCGTGATCAGGACGTAACTAAACCATGTGTCTTACTACACGCATGGAGTTAACTGAATGGTACTGTCGTGATCAGGACGTAACTAAACCATGTGTCTTACTACATGTATGGAGTTAACTGGATGGTACTGCCGTGATCAGGACGTAACTAAACCATGTGTCTTACTACACAAATGGAGTTAACTGGATGGTACTGTTGTGATCAGGACGTAACTACACCATGTATCTTACTACACGTATGGGGTTAACTGGATGGTACTGTCGTGATCAGGACGTAACTACACCATGTGTCTTACTACACGTATGGAGTTAACTGGATGGTACTGTTGTGAGAAGGACGTAACTAAACCATGTGTCTTACTACACGTATGGAGTTAACTGGATGGTATTGTCGTGATCAGGACGTAAATTAACCATGTGTCTTACTACACGTATGGAGTTAACTGGATGGTACTGCCGTGATCAGGACGTAACTAAACCATGTGTCTTACTTCACGTATGGAGTTAACTGGATGGTACTGCCGTGATCAGGACGTAACTAAACCATGTGTCTTACTACACGTATGGAGTTAAATGGATGGTACTGTTGTGATCAGGAGGTAACTATACCATGTGTCTTACTACACGTATGGAGTTAACTGGATGGTACTGTCGTGATCAGGGCGTAACTAAACCATGTGTCTTACTACACGTATGGAGTTAACTGGATGGTACTGTCGTGATCAGGACGTAACTAAACCATGTGTCTTACTACATGTATGGAGTTAACTGGGTGATACTTCCGTGATCAGGACGTAACTAATCCATGTGTCTTACTACACGTATGGAGCTAACTGGATGTTACTATCGTGATCAGGACATAACTAAACCATATGTCTTACTACACGTATGGAGTTAATTGGATGGTACTGTCGTGATCAGGACGTAACTAAACCATGTGTCTTACTACACGTATGGAGTTAACTGGATGGTACTGCCGTGATCAGGACGTAACTAAACCATGTGTCTTACTACACGTATGGAGTTAACTGGATGGTACTGTCGTGATCAGGACGTAACTAAACCATGTGTCTTACTATATGTATGGAGTTAACTGGGTGATACTGCCGTGATCAGGACGTAACTAATCCATGTGTCTTACTACACGTATGGAGCTAACTGGATGTTACTATCGTGATCAGGACATAACTAAACCATGTGTCTTACTACACGTATGGAGTTAATTGGATGGTACTGTCGTGATCAGGACGTAACTAAACCATGTGTCTTACTACACGTATGGAGTTAACTGGATGGTACTGTCGTGATCAGGAGGTAACTAAACCATGTGTCTTACTACACGTATGGAGTTAACTGAATGGTACTGTCGTGATCAGGACGTAACTAAACCATGTGTCTTACTACACGTATGGAGTTAACTGGATGGTACTGTCGTGATCAGGACGTAACTAAACCATGTGTCTTACTACACGTATGGAGTTAACTGGATGGTACTGTCGTGATCAGGACGTAACTAAACCATGTGTCTTACTACACGTATGGAGTTAACTGGATGGTACTGTCGTGATCAGGATGTAACTAAACCATGTGTCTTACTACACGTATGGAGTTAACTGGATGGTACTGCTGTGATCAGGACGTAACTACACCACGTGTCTTACTACAAGTATGGAGTTAACTGGATGGTACTGTTGTGATCAGGACGTAACTAAACAATGTGTCTTACTACACGTACGGAGTTAACTGGATGGTACTGTCGTGATCAGGACGTAACTACACCATGTGTCTTACTACACGTATGGAGTTAGCTGGATGGTACTGTTGTGATCAGGACGTAACTAAACCATGTGTCTTACTTCACGTATGGAGTTAACTGGATGGTACTGTCGTGATCAGGACGTAACTATACCATGTGTCTTACTACACGTATGGAGTTAACTGGATGGGACTGTTTTGATCAGGAGGTAACTACACCATGTGTCTTACTACACGTACGGAGTTAACTGGATGGTACTGTCGTGATCAGGACGTAACTAAACCATGTGTCTTACTACACGTATGGAGTTAACTGGATGGTACTGCCGTGATCAGGACGAAACTAAACCATGTGTCTTACTACACAAATGGAGTTAACTGGATAGTACTGTTGTGATCAGGACGTAACTAAACCATGTGTCTTACTACACGTATGGAGTTAACTGGATGGTATTGTCGTGATCAGGACGTAACTAAACCATGTGTCTCACTACACGTATGGAGTTAACTGGATGGTACTGTCGTGATCAGGACGTAACTAAACCATGTGTCTTACTACACGTATGGAGTTAACTGGATGGTACTGCCGTGATCAGGACGTAACTAAACCATGTGTCTTACTACAGGTATGGAGTTAAATGGATGGTACTGTTGTGATCAGGAGGTAACTATACCATGTGTCTTACTACACGTATGGAGTTAACTGGATGGTACTGTCGTGATCAGGACGTAACTAAACCATGTGTCTTACTACACGTATGGAGTTAACTGGATGGTACTGCCGTGATCAGGACGTAACTAAACCATGTGTCTTACTACACGTATGGAGTTAACTGGATGGTACTGTCGTGATCAGGACGTAACTAAACCATGTGTCTTACTACATGTATGGAGTTAACTGGGTGATACTGCCGTGATCAGGACGTAACTAATCCATGTGTCTTACTACACGTATGGAGCTAACTGGATGTTACTATCGTGATCAGGACATAACTAAACCATGTGTCTTACTACACGTATGGAGTTAATTGGATGGTACTGTCGTGATCAGGACGTAACTAAACCATGTGTCTTACTACACGTATGGAGTTAACTGGATGGTACTATCGTTATCAGGAGGTAACTAAACCATGTGTCTTACTACACGTATGGAGTTAACTGAATGGTACTGTCGTGATCAGGACGTAACTAAACCATGTGTCTTACTACACGTATGGAGTTAACTGGATGGTACTGTCGTGATCAGGACGTAACTAAACCATGTGTCTTACTACACGTATGGAGTTAACTGGGTGGTACTGTCTTGATCAGGACGTAACTAAACCATGTGTCTTACTACACGTATGGAGTTAACTGGATGGTACTGTCGTGATCAGGATGTAACTAAACCATGTGTCTTACTACACGTATGGAGTTAACTGGATGGTACTGTTGTGATCAGGACGTAACTAAACCATGTATCTTACTACACGTATGGGGTTAACTGGATGGTACTGCTGTGATCAGGACGTAACTACACCACGTGTCTTACTACAAGTATGGAGTTAACTGAATGGTACCGTCGTGATCAGGACGTAACTAAACCATGTGTCTTACTACACGTATGGAGTTAACTGGATGATATTGTCGTGATCAGGACGTAACTACACCATGTGTCTTACTACACGTATGGAGTTAACTGGATGGTACTGTTGTGATCAGGACGTAACTAAACCATGTGTCTTACTACACGTATGGAGTTAACTGGATGGTACTGTTGTGATCAGGACGTAACTAAACCATGTGTCTTACTTCACGTATGGAGTTAACTGGATGGTACTGTCGTGATCAGGACGTAACTAAACCATGTGTCTTACTTCACGTATGGAGTTAACTGGATGGTACTGTTGTGATCAGGACGTAACTACACCACGTGTCTTACTACACGTATGGAGTTACCTGGATGGTACTGTTGTGATCAGGACGTAACTAAACCATGTGTCTTACTACACGTATGGAGTTAACTGGATGGTACTGTCGTGATAAGGACGTAACTACACCATGTGTCTTACTACACGTATGGAGTTAACTGGATGGTACTGTCGTGATCAGGACGTAACTACACCATGTGTCTTACTACACGTATGGAGTTAACTGGATGGTACTGTTGTGATCAGGAGGTAACTACACCATGTGTCTTACTACACGTATGGAGTTAACTGGATGATACTGTCGTGATCAGGACGTAACTAAACCATGTGTCTTACTACACGCATGGAGTTAACTGAATGGTACTGTCGTGATCAGGACGTAACTAAACCATGTGTCTTACTACATGTATGGAGTTAACTGGATGGTACTGCCGTGATCAGGACGTAACTAAACCATGTGTCTTACTACACAAATGGAGTTAACTGGATGGTACTGTTGTGATCAGGACGTAACTACACCATGTATCTTACTACACGTATGGGGTTAACTGGATGGTACTGTCGTGATCAGGATGTAACTACACCATGTGTCTTACTACACGTATGGAGTTAACTGGATGGTACTGTTGTGAGAAGGACGTAACTAAACCATGTGTCTTACTACACGTATGGAGTTAACTGGATGGTATTGTCGTGATCAGGACGTAACTAAACCATGTGTCTTACTACACGTATGGAGTTAACTGGATGGTACTGCCGTGATAAGGACGTAACTAAACCATGTGTCTTACTTCACGTATGGAGTTAACTGGATGGTACTGCCGTGATCAGGACGTAACTAAACCATGTGTCTTACTACACGTATGGAGTTAAATGGATGGTACTGTTGTGATCAGGAGGTAACTATACCATGTGTCTTACTACACGTATGGAGTTAACTGGATGGTACTGTCGTGATCAGGGCGTAATTAAACCATGTGTCTTACTACACGTATGGAGTTAACTGGATGGTACTGTCGTGATCAGGACGTAACTAAACCATGTGTCTTACTACATGTATGGAGTTAACTGGGTGATACTTCCGTGATCAGGACGTAACTAATCCATGTGTCTTACTACACGTATGGAGCTAACTGGATGTTACTATCGTGATCAGGACATAACTAAACCATATGTCTTACTACACGTATGGAGTTAATTGGATGGTACTGTCGTGATCAGGACGTAACTAAACCATGTGTCTTACTACACGTATGGAGTTAACTGGATGGTACTGCCGTGATCAGGACGTAACTAAACCATGTGTCTTACTACACGTATGGAGTTAACTGGATGGTACTGTCGTGATCAGGACGTAACTAAACCATGTGTCTTACTATATGTATGGAGTTAACTGGGTGATACTGCCGTGATCAGGACGTAACTAATCCATGTGTCTTACTACACGTATGGAGCTAACTGGATGTTACTATCGTGATCAGGACATAACTAAACCATGTGTCTTACTACACGTATGGAGTTAATTGGATGGTACTGTCGTGATCAGGACGTAACTAAACCATGTGTCTTACTACACGTATGGAGTTAACTGGATGGTACTGTCGTGATCAGGAGGTAACTAAACCATGTGTCTTACTACACGTATGGAGTTAACTGAATGGTACTGTCGTGATCAGGACGTAACTAAACCATGTGTCTTACTACACGTATGGAGTTAACTGGATGGTACTGTCGTGATCAGGACGTAACTAAACCATGTGTCTTACTATACGTATGGAGTTAACTGGATGGTACTGTCGTGATCAGGACGTAACTAAACCATGTGTCTTACTACACGTATGGAGTTAACTGGATGGTACTGTCGTGATCAGGACGTAACTAAACCATGTGTCTTACTACACGTATGGAGTTAACTGGATGGTACTGCTGTGATCAGGACGTAACTACACCACGTGTCTTACTACAAGTATGGAGTTAACTGGATGGTACTGTTGTGATCAGGACGTAACTAAACAATGTGTCTTACTACACGTACGGAGTTAACTGGATGGTACTGTCGTGATCAGGACGTAACTACACCATGTGTCTTACTACACGTATGGAGTTAGCTGGATGGTACTGTTGTGATCAGGACGTAACTAAACCATGTGTCTTACTTCACGTATGGAGTTAACTGGATGGTACTGTTGTGATCAGGACGTAACTACACCATGTATCTTACTACACGTATGGGGTTAACTGGATGGTACTGTCGTGATCAGGAGGTAACTACACCATGTGTCTTACTACACGTATGGAGTTAACTGGATGGTACTGTTGTGATCAGGACGTAACTAAACCATGTGTCTTACTACACGTATGGAGTTAACTGGATGGTACTGTTGTGATCAGGACGTAACTAAACGATATGTCTTGCTTCACGTATGGAGTTAACTGGATGGTACTGTCGTGATCAGGAGGTAACTAAACCATGTGTCTTACTTCACGTATGGAGTTAACTGGATGGTACTGTTGTGATCAGGACGTAACTACCCCATGTGTCTTACTACACGTATGGAGTTACCTGGATGGTACTGTTGTGATCAGGACGTAACTAAACCATGTGTCTTACTACACGTATGGAGTTAACTGGATGGTACTGTCGTGATAAGGACGTAACTACACCATGTGTCTTACTACACGTATGGAGTTAACTGGATGGTACTGTCGTGATCAGGACGTAACTACACCATGTGTCTTACTACACGTATGGAGTTAACTGGATGGTACTGTTTTGATCAGGAGGTAACTACACCATGTGTCTTACTACACGTACGGAGTTAACTGGATGGTACTGTCGTGATCAGGACGTAACTAAACCATGTGTCTTACTACACGTATGGAGTTAACTGAATGGTACTGTCGTGATCAGGACGTAACTAAACCATGTGTCTTACTACACGTATGGAGTTAATTGGATGGTACTGTCGTGATCAGGACGTAACTAAACCATGTGTCTTACTACACGTATGGAGTTAACTGGATGGTACTGTCGTGATCAGGAGGTAACTAAACCATGTGTCTTACTACACGTATGGAGTTAACTGAATGGTACTGTCGTGATCAGGACGTAACTAAACCATGTGTCTTACTACACGTATGGAGTTAACTGGATGGTACTGTCGTGATCAGGACGTAACTAAACCATGTGTCTTACTACACGTATGGAGTTAACTGGATGGTACTGTCGTGATCAGGACGTAACTAAACCATGTGTCTTACTACACGTATGGAGTTAACTGGATGGTACTGTCGTGATCAGGACGTAACTAAACCATGTGTCTTACTACACGTATGGAGTTAACTGGATGGTACTGCTGTGATCAGGACGTAACTACACCACATGTCTTACTACAAGTATGGAGTTAACTGGATGGTACTGTTGTGATCAGGACGTAACTAAACAATGTGTCTTACTACACGTACGGAGTTAACTGGATGGTACTGTCGTGATCAGGACGTAACTACACCATGTGTCTTACTACACGTATGGAGTTAACTGGATGGTACTGTTGTGATCAGGACGTAACTAAACCATGTGTCTTACTTCACGTATGGAGTTAACTGGATGGTACTGTTGTGATCAGGACGTAACTACACCATGTATCTTACTACACGTATGGAGTTAACTGGATGGTACTGTCGTGATCAGGAGGTAACTACACCATGTGTCTTACTACACGTATGGAGTTAACTGGATGGTACTGTTGTGATCAGGACGTAACTAAACCATGTGTCTTACTACACGTATGGAGTTAACTGGATGGTACTGTTGTGATCAGGACGTAACTAAACGATATGTCTTACTTCACGTATGGAGTTAACTGGATGGTACTGTCGTGATCAGGACGTAACTAAACCATGTGTCTTACTTCACGTATGGAGTTAACTGGATGGTACTGTTGTGATCAGGACGTAACTACCCCATGTGTCTTACTACACGTATGGAGTTACCTGGATGGTACTGTTGTGATCAGGACGTAACTAAACCATGTGTCTTACTACACGTATGGAGTTAACTGGATGGTACTGTCGTGATAAGGACGTAACTACACCATGTGTCTTACTACACGTATGGAGTTAACTGGATGGTACTGTCGTGATCAGGACGTAACTACACCATGTGTCTTACTACACGTATGGAGTTAACTGGATGGTACTGTTTTGATCAGGAGGTAACTACACCATGTGTCTTACTACACGTACGGAGTTAACTGGATGGTACTGTCGTGATCAGGACGTAACTAAACCATGTGTCTTACTACACGTATGGAGTTAACTGAATGGTACTGTCGTGATCAGGACGTAACTAAACCATGTGTCTTACTACACGTATGGAGTTAACTGGATGGTACTGCCGTGATCAGGACGTAACTAAACCATGTGTCTTACTACACAAATGGAGTTAACTGGATGGTACTGTTGTGATCAGGACGTAACTAAACCATGTGTCTTACTACACGTATGGAGTTAACTGGATGGTATTGTCGTGATCAGGACGTAACTAAACCATGGGTCTTACTACACGTATGGAGTTAACTGGATGGTACTGTCGTGATCAGGACGTAACTAAACCATGTGTCTTACTACACGTATGGAGTTAACTGGATGGTACTGCCGTGATCAGGACGTAACTAAACCATGTGTCTTACTACACGTATGGAGTTAAATGGATGGTACTGTCGTGATCAGGACGTAACTAAACCATGTGTCTTACTACACGTATGGAGTTAACTGGATGGTACTGCCGTGATCAGGACGTAACTAAACCATGTGTCTTACTATACGTATGGAGTTAACTGGATGGTACTGTCGTGATCAGGACGTAACTAAACCATGTGTCTTACTACATGTATGGAGTTAACTGGGTGATACTGCCGTGATCAGGACGTAACTAATCCATGTGTCTTACTACACGTATGGAGCTAACTGGATGTTACTATCGTGATCAGGACATAACTAAACCATGTGTCTTACTACACGTATGGAGTTAACTGGATGGTACTATCGTGATCAGGACGTAACTAAACCATGTGTCTTACTACATGTATGGAGTTAATTGGATGGTACTGTCGTGATCAGGACGTAACTAAACCATGTGTCTTACTACACGTATGGAGTTAACTGGATGGTACTGTCGTGATCAGGAGGTAACTAAACCATGTGTCTTACTACACGTATGGAGTTAACTGAATGGTACTGTCGTGATCAGGACGTAACTAAACCATGTGTCTTACTACACGTATGGAGTTAACTGGATGGTACTGTCGTGATCAGGACGTAACTAAACCATGTGTCTTACTACACGTATGGAGTTAACTGGATGGTACTGTCGTGATCAGGACGTAACTAAACCATGTGTCTTACTACACGTATGGAGTTAACTGGATGGAACTGTCGTGATCAGGACGTAACTAAACCATGTGTCTTACTACACGTATGGAGTTAACTGGATGGTACTGCCGTGATCAGGACGTAACTAAACCATGTATCTTACTACACGTATGGAGTTAACTGGGTGGTACTGTCGTGATCAGGACGTAACTAAACCATGTGTCTTACTACACATATGGAGTTAACTGGATGGTACTGTCGTGATCAGGACGTAACTAAACCATGTGTCTTACTACACGTATGGAGTTAACTGGATGGTACTGTTGTGATCAGGACATAACTCAACCATGTGTCTTACTACACGTATGGAGTTAAATGGATGGTACTGTTGTGATCAGGTGGTAACTAAACCATGTGTCTTACTACACGTATGGAGTTAACTGGATGGTACTGTCGTGATCAGGACGTAACTAAACCATGTGTCTTACTACACGTATGGAGTTAACTGGATGGTACTGTCGTGATCAGGACGTAACTAAACCATGTGTCTTACTACACGTATGGAGTTAACTGGATGGTACTGCCGTGGTCAGGACGTAACTAAACCATGTGTCTTACTACACGTATGGAGTTAACTGGATGGTACTGTCGTGATCAGGACGTAACTACACCATGTGTCTTACTACACGTATGGAGTTAACTGGATGGTACTGTCGTGATCAGGACGTAACTACACCATGTGTCTTACTACACGTATGGAGTTAACTGGATGGTACTGTTTTGATCAGGAGGTAACTACACCATGTGTCTTACTACACGTACGGAGTTAACTGGATGGTACTGTCGTGATCAGGACGTAACTAAACCATGTGTCTTACTACACGTATGGAGTTAACTGAATGGTACTGTCGTGATCAGGACGTAACTAAACCATGTGTCTTACTACACGTATGGAGTTAATTGGATGGTACTGTCGTGATCAGGACGTAACTAAACCATGTGTCTTACTACACGTATGGAGTTAACTGGATGGTACTGTCGTGATCAGGAGGTAACTAAACCATGTGTCTTACTACACGTATGGAGTTAACTGAATGGTACTGTCGTGATCAGGACGTAACTAAACCATGTGTCTTACTACACGTATGGAGTTAACTGGATGGTACTGTCGTGATCAGGACGTAACTAAACCATATGTCTTACTACACGTATGGAGTTAACTGGATGGTACTGTCGTGATCAGGACGTAACTAAACCATGTGTCTTACTACACGTATGGAGTTAACTGGATGGTACTGTCGTGATCAGGACGTAACTAAACCATGTGTCTTACTACACGTATGGAGTTAACTGGATGGTACTGCTGTGATCAGGACGTAACTACACCACGTGTCTTACTACAAGTATGGAGTTAACTGGATGGTACTGTTGTGATCAGGACGTAACTAAACAATGTGTCTTACTACACGTACGGAGTTAACTGGATGGTACTGTCGTGATCAGGACGTAACTACACCATGTGTCTTACTACACGTATGGAGTTAACTGGATGGTACTGTTGTGATCAGGACGTAACTAAACCATGTGTCTTACTTCCCGTATGGAGTTAACTGGATGGTACTGTTGTGATCAGGACGTAACTACACCATGTATCTTACTACACGTATGGGGTTAACTGGATGGTACTGTCGTGATCAGGAGGTAACTACACCATGTGTCTTACTACACGTATGGAGTTAACTGGATGGTACTGTTGTGATCAGGACGTAACTAAACCATGTGTCTTACTACACGTATGGAGTTAACTGGATGGTACTGTTGTGATCAGGACGTAACTAAACGATATGTCTTACTTCACGTATGGAGTTAACTGGATGGTACTGTCGTGATCAGGACGTAACTAAACCATGTGTCTTACTTCACGTATGGAGTTAACTGGATGGTACTGTTGTGATCAGGACGTAACTACCCCATGTGTCTTACTACACGTATGGAGTTACCTGGATGGTACTGTTGTGATCAGGACGTAACTAAACCATGTGTCTTACTACACGTATGGAGTTAACTGGATGGTACTGTCGTGATAAGGACGTAACTACACCATGTGTCTTACTACACGTATGGAGTTAACTGGATGGTACTGTCGTGATCAGGACGTAACTACACCATGTGTCTTACTACACGTATGGAGTTAACTGGATGGTACTGTTTTGATCAGGAGGTAACTACACCATGTGTCTTACTACACGTACGGAGTTAACTGGATGGTACTGTCGTGATCAGGACGTAACTAAACCATGTGTCTTACTACACGTATGGAGTTAACTGAATGGTACTGTCGTGATCAGGACGTAACTAAACCATGTGTCTTACTACACGTATGGAGTTAACTGGATGGTACTGCCGTGATCAGGACGTAACTAAACCATGTGTCTTACTACACAAATGGAGTTAACTGGATGGTACTGTTGTGATCAGGACGTAACTAAACCATGTGTCTTACTACACGTATGGAGTTAACTGGATGGTATTGTCGTGATCAGGACGTAACTAAACCATGTGTCTTACTACACGTATGGAGTTAACTGGATGGTACTGTCGTGATCAGGACGTAACTAAACCATGTGTCTTACTACACGTATGGAGTTAACTGGATGGTACTGCCGTGATCAGGACGTAACTAAACCATGTGTCTTACTACACGTATGGAGTTAAATGGATGGTACTGTTGTGATCAGGAGGTAACTATACCATGTGTCTTACTACACGTATGGAGTTAACTGGATGGTACTGTCGTGATCAGGACGTAACTAAACCATGTGTCTTACTACACGTATGGAGTTAACTGGATGGTACTGCCGTGATCAGGACGTAACTAAACCATGTGTCTTACTATACGTATGGAGTTAACTGGATGGTACTGTCGTGATCAGGACGTAACTAAACCATGTGTCTTACTACATGTATGGAGTTAACTGGGTGATACTGCCGTGATCAGGACGTAACTAATCCATGTGTCTTACTACACGTATGGAGCTAACTGGATGTTACTATCGTGATCAGGACATAACTAAACCATGTGTCTTACTACACGTATGGAGTTAACTGGATGGTACTATCGTGATCAGGACGTAACTAAACCATGTGTCTTACTACATGTATGGAGTTAATTGGATTGTACTGTCGTGATCAGGACGTAACTAAACCATGTGTCTTACTACACGTATGGAGTTAACTGGATGGTACTGTCGTGATCAGGAGGTAACTAAACCATGTGTCTTACTACACGTATGGAGTTAACTGAATGGTACTGTCGTGATCAGGACGTAACTAAACCATGTGTCTTACTACACGTATGGAGTTAACTGGATGGTACTGTCGTGATCAGGACGTAACTAAACCATGTGTCTTACTACACGTATGGAGCTAACTGGATGGTACTGTCGTGATCAGGACGTAACTAAACCATGTGTCTTACTACACGTATGGAGTTAACTGGATGGAACTGTCGTGATCAGGACGTAACTAAACCATGTGTCTTACTACACGTATGGAGTTAACTGGATGGTACTGTCGTGATCAGGACGTAACTAAACCATGTGTCTTACTACACATATGGAGTTAACTGGATGGTACTGTCGTGATCAGGACGTAACTAAACCATGTGTCTTACTACACGTATGGAGTTAACTGGATGGTACTGTTGTGATCAGGACGTAACTCAACCATGTGTCTTACTACACGTATGGAGTTAAATGGATGGTACTGTTGTGATCAGGTGGTAACTAAACCATGTGTCTTACTACACGTATGGAGTTAACTGGATGGTACTGTCGTGATCAGGACGTAACTAAACCATGTGTCTTACTACACGTATGGAGTTAACTGGATGGTACTGTCGTGATCAGGACGTAACTAAACCATGTGTCTTACTACACGTATGGAGTTAACTGGATGGTACTGCCGTGATCAGGACGTAACTAAACCATGTGTCTTACTACACGTATGGAGTTAATTGGATGGTACCGTCGTGATCAGGACGTAACTAAACCATGTGTCTTACTACACGTATGGAGTTAACTGGATGATATTGTCGTGATCAGGACGTAACTAAACCATGTGTCTTACTACACGTATGGAGTTAACTGGATGATATTGTCGTGATCAGGACGTAACTAAACCATGTATCTTACTACACGTATGTAGTTTACTAGATGGTACTATCGTGATCAGGACGTAACTAAACCATGTGTCTTACTACACGTATGGAGTTAACTGGATAGTACTGTCGTGATCATGACGTAACTAAACCATGTGTCTTACTACACGTATGGAGTTAAATGGATGGTACTGCCTTGATCAGGATGTAACTAAACCATGTGTCTTATTACACGTATGGAGTTAACTGGATGGTACTATCGTGATCAGGACGTAACTAAACCATGTGTCTTACTACACGTATGGAGTTAACTGGATGGTACTATGTGATCAGGACGTAACTAAACCATGTGTCTTACTACACGTATGGAGTTAACTGGATAGTACTGTCGTGATCATGACGTAACTAAACCATTTGTCTTACTACACGTATGGAGTTAACTGGATGGTACTATTGTGATCAGGACGTAACTAAACCATGTGTCTTACTACACGTATGGAGTTAACTGGATGGTACTGTCGTGATCAGGGCGTAACTAAACCATGTGTCTTACTACACGTATGAAGTTAACTGGATGATACTCTCGTGATCAGGACGTAACTAAACCATGTGTCTTACTACACGTATGGAGTTAACTGGATGGTACTATCGTGATCAGGACGTAACTAAACCATGTTTCTTCCGTTTTGATGCGTTTTCTATGTAAGACAAGACATAAAGACAGCTGTGCGTGACCTTGTCTTACATGGCATTGTCAGCCAATCCAATCGGCCGAGTATAATCAATGAAGTCCGCTTCTACGACTGCTGTAGTAATATAAATTGTCGTCTTAGTAGATCTAAATAAGCTTCAAATATCAATATCACCTGAATTTTAACTGATTTTCCCTAATAGATTTAATGCGGTTTTAAATAAGTGTGTATTTACTGCATTGCACGTGGCGTTGTAATATTTATTGTAGTAAACATGACATTGACATGGCAATGAATGAATGAAATGGACATGCTTTGTTTTTAAGTTGAAACGGAAGAAACAGGTACTTGCACTCGTCCTTATTGAAGATCTGGGATTTCTTCCACTCGTGAGAGAAATTCAGCGTCTTTCCACTCGTTCCGTTACAATGAACTCGTGAAAAGACGGCATTTCTCACACTCGTGGAAGAAATCCCAGATCTTCAACAGGGACTCGTGTAAGAACCTATTAGTCTTACTACACGTATGGAGTTAACTGGATGGTACTATCGTGATCAGGAGGTAACTAAACCATGTTTCTTCCGTTTTGATGCGTTTTCTATGTAAGACAAGACATAAAGACAGCTGCGCGTGACCTTGTCTTACATGGCATTGTCAGCCAATCCAATCGGCCGAGTATAATCAATGAAGTCCACTTCTACGACTGCTGTAGTAATATAAATTGTCGTCTTAGTAGATCTAAATAAGCTTCAAATATCAATATCACCTGAATTTTAACTGATTTTCCCTAATAGATTTAATGCGGTTTTAAATAAGTGTGTATTTACTGCATTGCACGTGGCGTTGTAATATTTATTGTAGTAAACATGACATTGGCATGGCAATGAATGAATGAAATGGACATGCTTTGTTTTTAAGTTGAAACGGAAGAAACAGGTACTTGCACTCGTCCTTATTGAAGATCTGGGATTTCTTCCACTCGTGAGAGAAATTCAGCGTCTTTCCACTCGTTCCGTTACAATGAACTCGTGAAAAGACGGCATTTCTCACACTCGTGGAAGAAATCCCAGATCTTCAACAGGGACTCGTGTAAGAACCTATTAGTCTTACTACACGTATGGAGTTAACTGGATGGTACTATCGTGATCAGGAGGTAACTAAACCATGCCATTTAAACAACTTTTAAGTCTTTAATACAGACATAAATAGGACAAGTGGGGGAGTTGATTTTGTTAGCAGGAATATATATTCCGCATCGTTTTTTACACTATGAATACGAAGTGCGTATTTATCATAAAAAAATTCTGGTGTATTCTGTGTAATTGCATCTTTGTTGCCAATACACTAAGCATTCATTGTCCCTACTATTGTACTGTCCATGCTTATGTTGTCATCCATTTTTGTGATAGTATGTGGTCTTCATCGAGTGGAAGCGAATCTGTGCAGGTTTTTTTTATCGTTTGTTTATATATGTATTGCCGTTGGAGATCCAGTTATCAAGAAGGGAGAATTGGGATCCAAGTAACATGTTTAAACCCGCCACATGTTTGTGCCTACACCAAGCCAGAACTTGGATTTCCAACGTCATATCAGTGTTCAGTGTGTTCAATTTAACTGAAGAGTGATTGTTCGTTTTGTTGGTATTGGTACTTAAACTTTCTTTTCACAATTAAAGTATAAATAATATTGTTCTGTAATGTGCATGAATTAAAAAAAAACAAAGTAAACAAATGGAATCCTATAAATGGTTGATTAATTGCTGTTTAGGTACATTTCGATGACTTAATGATGATATCCTCTTTGTACTAGACCAACACGCTTACCTGGACTTTTATAGTGTTGACACACCAAAACTAGTCTGTATATGTCACTCCATTCGGACACATTATTCTGATTTCGAGCCCACCTTTTGATGCAAGTTTAGAGAAGAAGCAAAAAACACCAATTTTATAATCATTTGGATTGATCTGACCGGGGCTCGAACTCCCAATCAACTCCACTTGAGGCGATCATGTTAACCTCTATGAATGTAAACAGTATAATATCATGGTTAGTTATACTGAATCTCAATGGATCAGTGTTAAATATTCAGAATGTTTTTTAATTGCATTATTTTTTGTATACACAACTCACTATATATGAACATATAGTAACAAGACAGGTGTCACATCTAGAGCAGGAACTGCTTATCCTTCCGGAGCATCGGAATATTTCCCCGATTTGTAGTGGGTTTCATTTGTCTTAATCTTTAGTTTTCTGTGTAATGTTTTGTGTATCATTGTTTGTCCTTTTGTCCTTTTTCTTTTGGCCATTATAATGTCTGTCCTTCAATTAACGGCTTCTAATTACCCCTTTTGGTATCTTCAAACATTTCTTCAGCAAATAAGGAGCCATCATGGTCGCGTTGTATAGTAGTTGGATTTACTATCTGTGCAATCAGTGCTTATCATCACTTAAGATTTGAGTTCGAATCCCGCTCGTGGCGAGGTGTACTCAATACAACATTATGTGATCAAGTTTCCTAAAGACTTGCAACAGGTCGATAGTTTTCTCCGGTTTCACCGATCAATAAAACTGTCTGCCACAATATAACTGAAATATTATTGAAAGTGGCATTAAACACAATAACCTTAACCCGTAAGCACATAAATACATGTTAATGCATTTCAATTGAAATTATAATAAAGCAATATAGAAAACATATATGATTTATATCAAATGTTAATGCTGTGTACAAACATTGGGAATATTAGGTGAAATATAAAGCAAGTTAACCTTTACAATCAAATATTAATACAATATACAAGTCTTTATCATATATCATATATCAAAACTGAGGAAACTTTGCATTAAAAACTAGAGATAAAACCCTATGAGGAGAAAAACTCTAGAAAAGCATTAGTTTCCATAATTCAATTACACAAATACCCATAATAAGTAACCATGGATATTAAAAACCAGTGGTTCACAGTATCCAATAATCATGCAATCGCTCGCCTGGTTTTCATTTTCAGATTTCAAAATATTACACAAAAATTCGAAACATATAAATCCAAATAAGTTAAAACTCAAACTCTTTCTGATTTCTCCATTTAGTATAATTTGAATCAATTGTTTCTGAGGAGAAGACTTTGGTATGATTTTAAAAATCAAAATAAGCCTAAGTTGTACAATCTGTATATTAAATTAGAGTCCACCCAACGGAAAATCTGGAATATATGTGTCACAAATTTGAGCTCATTGTGACTTAAAATGCGGTAGTGAAGGATAATGGAAAAAAATTAAGGACACACAACGGATGACAAGTGATTGCAAAATTGAAATTGTTACTAGATTTGACACAGATAATTTTTTCATACAATCTTTTAAGAAACAATAACAAGTTTAATTGTAATACAAAATCCTATTACAATACAAACAAAAACGTGTTCTTAAAATATCTAGCAACAAAAACAATTGAGAGCAAACAATTACCCTCTTATTGTATTACACAAAATACTGGTGGACACGTACTGTGAAAAGGGCTGTTAACATAAATTACTGATTAGCACATTATGCTTAAAACTGTGAGAGGGGCTGCTAACATAAACTACTGATGGACACTTTATTATTAAAACCGTGAGATAAACTACTGATGGATACCTTATGTTCAAAACTGTGAGAGGGGCTGATAACATAAACTACTGATGTACACTTTATTTTTAAACCAGTGAGAGGGGCTGTTAACATAAACTATTGATGGACACATTATGCCTAAAACTGAGAGGGGCTCTTAATATCAACTACTGATGGACACCGTATGTTTAAAACTGTGAGAGGGGTTGTTAACATAAACTATTGATGGACACATTATATTTAAAACTGTGAGAGGGGCTCTTAATATCAACTACTGATGGACACCTTATGCCTAAAACTGTGAGAGGGGATGTTAATATAAACTACCGATGGACACCTTATGTTCAAAACTGTGAGAGGGGCTGTTAACATAAACTACTGATGTATACTTTATGCTTAATTCTGTGAGAGGGGCTGTTACCATAATCTACTGAATGTCACCTTATATTCAAAACTGTGAGAGTGGTTGTTAACATAAACTACTGCTGGATACCTTATGCTTAAAACTGAGAAAGGGGCTGTTAACATAAAATACTGATGGACACCTTATGTTTCACAACTGTGAGAGAGGTCGTTAACATAATTTACTGATGGACACCTTATGTTCAAAACTATGAGAGGGGCTGTTAACATAAACTACTGATGTACACTTTATTTTTAAAACTGTGCGAGGAGCTGTTAACATAATCTACTGATTGTCACCTTAAGTTCAAAACTGTGAGAGGGGTTGTTAACATAAACTACTGATGTACACTTTATTTTTAAAACCGTGAAAGGGGCTGTCAACATAAACTACTGATGGATACATTATGCTTACTGAGAAGGGCTGTTAACATAAACTATTGATGGACACATTATGCTTAAAACTGAAAGGGGCTGTTAACATCAACTATTAAAACTGTGAGAGGGGCTGTTAACATAAACTATTAAAACTGTGAGAGTGGCTGTTAACATAAACTATTGATGGACACCTTATGCATAAAACTGTGAGCAGGGCTGTTAAAATAAACTACTGATGGACACCTTATGCGTAAAACTGAGAGGGGCTCTTAATATCAACTACCGATGGACATCTTATGTTCAAAACTGTGAGAGGGGATGTTATAACAAACTAATGATGGACACCTTATGCTTAAAACTATGAGAGGGGCTGCTAACACAAACTAATGATGGACACCTTTTGCTTAAAACCGTAAGAGAGGCTGTCGACATAAACTACTGATGGATACCTTATGCTTACTGAGAGGGGCTGTTAGCATAAACTATTGATGGACACATTATGTTTAAAACTGAAAGGGGCTGTTAACATCAACTATTGATGGATACCTTATGTTTAAAACTGTGAGCAGGGCTGTTAAAATAAACTACTGATGGACACCTTATGCTTAAAACTGAGTGGGGCTCTTAATATCAACTACCGATGGACATCTTATGTTCAAAACTGTGAGAGGGGATGTTTACACAAACTAATGATGGACACCTTATGCTTAAAACTGTGAGAGGGGCTGCTAACACAAACTAATGATGGACACCTTATGCTTAAAACCGTGAGAGGGGCTGTCGACATAAACTACTGATGGATACCTTATGCTTACTGAGAGGGGCTGTTAACATAAACTATTGATGGACACATTATGCTTAAAACTGAAAGGGGCTGTTAACATCAACTATTGATGGACACCTTATGATTAAAACTGAGAGAGGGGGTGTTAACATCAACTACTGATGGACACCTTATGCTTAAAACTGTGAGAGGGGTTGTTAACATCAACTATTGATGGATACCTTATGTTTAAAACTGTGAGCAGGGCTGTTAAAATAAACTACTGATGGACACCTTATGTTTAAAACTGAGAGGGGCTCTTTATATCAACTACCGATGGACATCTTATGTTCAAAACTGTGAGAGGGAATGTTAACACAAACTATTGATGAACACCTTATGCTTAAAACTGTGAGAGGGGCTGCTAACACAAACTAATGATGGACACCTTATGCTTAAAATTGTGAGAGGGGCTGCTAACACAAACTAATGATGGACACCTTATGCTTAAAACTGTGAGTGGGGATATTAACATAAACTACTGGTGAACACCTTATGCATACAACTGTGAAAGGGGCCGCTAACATAAACTACTGATGGACACCTTATGCTTAAAACTGTGAGAGAGGCTGCTAACACAAACTAATGATGGACAGCTTATGCTTAAAACTGTGAGAGGGGATATTAATATAAACTACTGGTGAACACCTTATGCATAAAACTGTGAAAGGGGCCGCTAACATAAACTACTGATGGACAATTTATGCATAAAACTGTGAGAGGGGCTGTTGACATAAACTATTGATGGACACCTTATGCATAAAACTGTGAGAGGGGTTGTTAACAGAAACAATTAATGGACACCTTTTGCTTAAAACTGAGAAAGAGGCTGTAAACATAAACTACTGATGGACACCTTATGCTTAAAATTGTGATAGGGGCTGCTAACATAAACTTCTGATGGACAGTTTATTCTTAAAACCGTAAGAGGGGCTGTCAACATAAACTACTGATGGATACCTTATGTTCAAAACTGTGAGAGGGGCTGATAACATAAACTACTGATGTACACTTTATTTTTAAACCCGTGAGAGGGGCTGTTAACAAACTATTGATGGACACCTTATGCTTAAATCTGAGAGGGGCTCTTAATATCAACTACCGATGGACATCTTATGTTCAAAACTGTGAGAGGGGATGTTAACATAAACTACTGATGGACACCTTATATTCAAAACTGTGAGAGGGGCTGTTAACATAAACTACCGCTGTATATCTTATGCTTAAAACTGAGAAAGTGGCTGTTACCATAAACTACAGATGGACACCTTATGCTTAAAACTGTGAGAGGGGCTGTTAACATAAACTACTGATGGACATCTTATGTTTAAAAATGTAAGAGGGGTTGTTACCATACACTACTGATGGTCACCTTATGCTTCACAACTGTGAGAGGGGTTGTTAACATAATCTACTGATTGTCACCTTATGTTCAAAACTGTGAGAGGGGCTGCTAACATAAACTACTGATGTACACTTTATGTTTAAAACCGTGAGAGGGGCTGTCAACATAAACTACTGATGGATACCTTATGCTTACTGAGAGGGGCTGTCAACATAAACTATTGATGGACACCTTATGCCTAAAACTGAGAGAGGCTGTTAACATAAACTATTAAAACTGTGAGAGGGTCTGTTAACATCAACTATTCATGGACACCTTATGCCTAAAACTGTGAGAGGGGTTGTTAACAGAAACTATTGATGGACACTTTATGCATAAAACTGTGAAAGGGGCTGCTAAAATAAACTACTGATGGACACCTTATGCTTAAAACTGTGAGAGGGGCTGTAAACATAGACTACTGATAGACACCTTATGTTTAAAACTGTGAAAGGGGCTGTTAACATAACCTACTGATGGACACCTTATGCATACAACTGGGAAAGGGGCTGTTAACATATGATGGACACCTTCTGTTTCAAACTATGAGGGGGGACGTTAACATAAACTACTGATAGTCACCCTATGTTCAAAACTGTGAGAGGGGATGCCAACATAAACTACTGGTGGATACCATATGCTTAAAACTGTGCGAGGGCATGTTAACATAAACTACTGATGTATATATTATGCATAAAACTGTGGGAGGGGCTGCTAACATAAACTACTGATGGACACCTTATGATTAAAACCGCTAGAGATGCTGTTAACATAAACTATTGATGGACAACTTATGTTAAATCTGCGATAGGGTCTGTTCAAATAAACTACTGATGGACACCTTATGCATAAAACTGTGAAAGGTGCTGTTAACATAAACTACTGATAAACACCTTACCCTTAAAACTGTGAGAGGGGCCGTTAACATATACCACTGGTGGATACATTATATGTAAAACTGTGAGAGGGGCCATTAACATAAATTACTGATGGTCATCTTATGTTTAAAACTGTGAGAGGGATAGTGGACATAAGCTACTGATGGACACTTTATGGTTAAAACTGTGAGAGTGGCTGTTAGTATAAACTACCGATGGACACCATATGCTTAAAACTGTAAGAGTGGCTGTTAACATAAACTACTCGTGGATACCTTATGCTTTAAACTGTGAGAGTGGCTGTTAGCATAAACTACTGATGAACACGTTATCTTTAAAGCTGTGAGAAGGGCTCTTAACATAAACTACTGGTGGAAACCTTATGCTTACAACTGTGAGAGGGGCCGTTAACATAAACTACTGATGGACAATGTATGCATAAAACTGTGCAAGGGGCTGTTAACCTAAAATACTAATGGACACCTTATGCTTAAAACTGTGAGAGCGGCTGTTAACATAAACTACTGATGGACACCTTATGTTTAAAACTGTGAGAGGGGCCTTTAACATAATCTACTGATTGTCACCTTATGCTCAAAACTGTGAGAGGGGATGTTAACATAAACTATTGATGGACACCTTATGCATAAAACTGGGAAAGGGGCTGTTAACATAAACTACTGATGGACACATTATGCATAAAACTGGGAAAGGGGCTGTTAACATAAACTACTGATGGACACCTTATGCATAAAACTGGGAAAGGGGCTGCTATCATAAACTAATGATGGACACCTTATGCTGAAAACTGTGAAAGGGGCTGTTAAAATAAACTACTGATGGACACCTTATGCTTAAAACTGTGAAAGGGACTGTTAACAAACAAATGTATACCACTGGTGGATACCTTATGCTTAAAATGGTGAGAGGAGCTGTTAAAATAAACTACTGATGGACATCTTATGTATAAAACTGTGAGAGGGGCTGCTAACATAAACTACTGCAGGATGCCTTATGCTTAAAACTGTGACAGCGGCCATTAACATAAACTACTGATGGACACCTTATGTATAAAACTGTGAAAGGGACTGTTAACACAAATTACTGATGGACACCTTATATTTAAAACTGTGAGAAGGGTTGTTAACATCATTTACTGATGGACAACCTATGTTTAAAACTATGAGAGGGTAATTAACATAAACTACTGATAGACCCCTTATGTTAACAATTGTGAGAGGAGCTGTTAGCATAAACTACTGACGGGCACCTTATGCTTAAAACGGTAAGAGTGGCTGTTAACATAAACTACTGATGAACACCTATGTTTAAAACTGTGAGAGGGGCTGCTAACATAAACTACTGATGGACACTTTATCTTTAAAGCTGTGAGAAGGGCTCTTAACATAAACTACTGGTGGAAACATTATTCTTACAACTGTGAGAGGGGCCGCTAACATAAACTACTGATGGACACTGTATGCATACAACTGTGCAAGGGGCTGTTAACCTAAAATACTAATGGACACCGTATGCTTAAAACTGTGAGAGCGGCTGTTAACATAAAGTACTGATGGACACCTTATGCTTAAAACTGTGAGAGGGGCCGTTAACATAATCTACTGATTGTCACCTTATGTTCAAAACTGTGAGAGGGGATGTTAACATAAACTATTGATGGACACCTTATGCATAAAATTGGGAAAGGGGCTGTTAACATAAACTACTGATGGACACCTTATGTTTAAAACTGTGAAAGGGGCTGTTAACATAAACTACTGATGGACACCTTATGCTTAAAACTGTGAAAGGGACTTTAGTTAACAAACAAATGTATACCACTGGTGGATACCTTATGCTTAAAACGGTGAGAGGGGCTGTTAAAATAAAGTACTGATGGACATCTTATGTATAAAATTGTGAGAGGGGCTGCTAACATAAATTACTGCTGGATGCATTATGCTTAAAACTGTAACAGCGGCCATTATCATAAACTACTGATGGACACCTTATGTATAAAACTGTGAAAGGGACTGTTAACAAAAACTACTGATGGACACCTTATATTTAAAACTGTGAGAAGGGTTGTTAACATAATTTACTGATGGACAACTTATGTTTAAAACTATGAGAGGGCAATTAACATAAACTACTGATGGACACCTTATGCTTACAACTGTGAGATGAGCTGTTAGCATAAACTACTGATGGGTACCTTTTGCTTACAACTGTGAGAGGGGCTGCTAACGTAAACTATTGATGGACACCTTATTTTTATAAATGTGAGATGAGATGTAAGTATAAACTATTTGTGGATACATATTGCTTAAAACTGTGAGAGGGGCTGTTAACATAAACTACTGGTGGAAACCTTATGCTTAAAACTGTGAGAGTGGCTGTTAGCATACACTACTGATGAACACCTATGTTTAAAACTGTGAGAGGGGCTGCTAACATAAACTACTGATGGACACTTTATCTTTAAAGCTGTGAGAAGGGCTCTTAACATAAACTACTGGTGGAAACCTTATGTTTACAACTGTGAGAGGGGTCGCTAACATAACTACTGATGGACACTGTATGCATAAAGCTGTGCAAGGGGCTGTTAACCTAAAATACTAATGGACACCGTATGCTTAAAACTGTGAGAGCGCTGCTGTTAACATAAAGTACTGATGGACACCTTATGCTTAAAACTGTGAGAGGGGTCGTTAACATAATCTACTGATTGTCACCTTATGTTCAAAACTGTGAGAGGGGATGTTAATATAAACTATTGATGGACACCTTATGCATAAAACTGTGAAAGGGGCTGTTAACATAAACTACTGATGGACACCTTATGCTTAAAACTGTGAAAGGGTCTGTTAACATAAACTACTGATAGACACCTTATGCTTAAAACTGCGAATGGGACTGTTAACAAACAAATGTATACCACTGGTGGATACCTTATGCTTAAAACGGTGAGAGGGGCTGTTAAAATAAAGTACTGATGGACATCTTATGTATAAAACTGTGAGAGGGGTTGCTAACATAAACTACTGCTGGATGCTTTATGCTTAAAACTGTAACAGCGGCCATTAACATAAACTACTGATGGACACATTATGTATAAAACTGTGAAAGGGACTGTTAACAAAAACTACTGATGGACACCTTATATTTAAAACTGTAAGAAGGGTTGTTAACATAATGTGCTGATGGACAACTTATGTTTAAAACTATGAGAGGGCAATTAACATAAACTACTGATGGACACCTTATGCTTACAACTGTGAGATGAGCTGTTAGCATACACTACTGATGGGTACCTTATGCTTACAACTGTGAGAGGGGCTGCTAACGTAAACTATTGATGGACACCTTATTTTTATAAATGTGAGATGAGATGTAAGCATAAACTATTTGTGGATAGATATTGCTTAAAACTGTGAGAGGGGCTGTTAACATAAACTACTGGTGGAAACCTTATGCTTAAAACTGTGAGAGGGTCTGTTAACATAAACTACTGGTGGAAACCTTATGCTTAAAACTGTGAGAGGGGATGTTAACATAAACTACTGGTGGAACCTTATGCTTAAAACTGTGAGAGGGGCTGTTAACATAAACCACTGGTGGACACCTTATATTAAAACTGTGAGAGGGATAGTTAACATAAACTACTGATGGACACCTTATGGTTAAAACTATGAGAGGAGTTGTTAACATAAACTACTGATGGACACCTTATATTTAAACTGTGAGAGGGACTGTTAACATTACTTGTGGATATTTGATGTTTAAAACTGTGAGATTTGCTCTTAACATACACTACTGATGAACACCTATGTTTAAAACTGTGAGAGGGGCTGCTAACATAAACTACAGATGGACACCTTATGCTTAAAACTGTAAGAGGGGCTGTTAACATAAACTACTGGTGGACACATCATGCTTAAATCTGTGAGAGGGGATGTTAACATAAACCACTGATGTACACCTTATGTTTAAAACTTTAAGGGGAGCTGCTATCTATCATAAACTACTGGTTGATACCTTATGGCTAAAACTGTGAGAGGGGCTGTTAACATAAACTACGCGTGGACACTTTATGCTTAAAATTGTGAGAGAAGCTGTTTACATAAACTACTGGTGAACACCTTATGCATAAAACTGTGAGAGGAGCTGATTACATAAACTGCTGATGGACACCTTATGCTTAAAACTGCGAGAGGGACTGTTAACATTTTTTTTAATTTTTGGTGTTTTAACGCCACTTTCAGCAATATCATGGCGACTATGTATCTTCTTATGAAAATGTGACTAAAATGAAAATTTCAACAACAAAACTAGAAAAATAGTCTTGAATGTCTCTGTGAATTGAGGTGCACAATGTTAATATGTATAAATATGGTCTGTAAAGTTTCTGGGAAAACACAAAATAGGTATACTCTGCAGAAGATGACTAAGATTCAAAATATGGAAACATTAGTGAAAAATTCTTAAAAACTTCTGTAATATACCATGAATAACTTCTACATGTATATAATATTATTTTTTTACTTTAAGGAAGTTGGACAGGTGTCATATGAACAATAGTCGATTACACTAAATAAGAACCTCTTTTCCCTTCTCACAATTTACCATTGAATCGTATGCATCCTGGCAAAAATGGACACACGTTTGTGCATAAAATCTAACATTCACAACTGTATATTAATCTTTAAGATTATCAATTTGTTTTAATCAACCATTCTATTTCTGCATAATTCTATTAAAAGGTCACGTGATTACATACTGATCCAATAAAATGTTAGTTTAAACATATTTCATTGTCCAAAAACTTGACAATATGATCAGATACAAGTATTACAACCTATAATATCTTCTCCTTTATATAAACAATATATATATAGAGTTGAATAAATATACGAAAACCTACAATATTTATTAATAACAAAGACATGAATGTATGAGTGAAACAAGATTTGATATTTGCCAAATGACAGATCGAACTCATCTTTACTAACATTGGACCATATAGAACACACCTAGAGTAAAGAATAATTTAATAACTTTTGACTGAATCATTAACGCTGTAAGGGTAGGGTCTGTTAGAATTCAGTTACAAAACATATAATTCTGAAGTTATGTATTAAATATAATATTGTAACGTCTAATCCTACATTACAAATATTTATTGCATTTCATATAAATATTCTAAATAGCACATCATGGAGATGAATTTCATTATCTATTCTTAGGTCAAAATGAGGTTATCCAAATAGGAGAGAAAAAAGTATATCCCACAGTATTTTGTTAAAAATTCATCATTAATAAAACTGAATGTTGTCGTTATGCTGTTGTCGTTATGCAACAAACAAGTATTGAATAACTATCAATTTTTCTGACAAATATTGTGAAACTATTATATATCACTAATATTTTCTTCATTATATTTCCATATGATATATAATATTATATATAGTACATGTATATTCACAACTGCTACATTTAATTATATGTCTTGCACATTTTGAAAGTCATCATCTAATTGTTTTCTCATGTTACAGTTTATTATATCCTAGGTAAAATACAATCTTGAAATCTTGTTCAAAATTTAGACACATTATTTCTGAATAGAGAACTAATTAATTAGACATGTTAATAAATAAAGAAAAGGTTGTATTTCTAATATAAAAACTTGTACAATTACTCTAATGAACCAACATCATGATAATTAAAAACAACCAACCACAAGTCAATTAACATTAAAGCATGACAACTTTTAATATAACATGTTACTATTCATCATAAGTTCAACACAGACATACAAAATAAACATAACCACAATATTAGAACACAAAGTCATACAACAAAGAGCCTGGTAATCAGTTTTCATATCAATGAACACATTTTATGGTAAGAACAATCTCAACCAAAATACACTATGAACCATACATGTATTATTTGTGATTTTGTAAACAGTTAGTATGTTAACATTTAACTGGTATACTGTGTCAAGAGAAATATAGAGATCAGTGATATTAGATGTGTTGAGCTATACTGTTAATATAGGAGGAAGGTTATGCTGTGAGTGGGGATAAGTACACCTCAGTGAAATTATATCTAGTGTTGAGCTATACTGTTTTAATATAGGAGGGTTATTTAGTGAGTGAGAAAAGTACACCTCAGTGAAATTATATCTAGTGTTGAGCTATACTGTTAACATAGGAGGAGGGTTATGCTGTGAGTGGGAAAAGTACACCTCAGTGAAATTATATCTAGTGTTGAGCTATACCATTTTAATATAGGAGAAGGGTTATTTAGTGAGTGGGAAAAGTACACCTCAGTGAAATTATATCTAGTGTTGAGCTATACTGTTTTAACATAGGAGGAGGGTTATGTAGTGAGTGGGAAAAGTACACCTCAGTGACATTATATCTAGTGTTGAGATATACTGTTTTAATATAGGAGGAGGGTTATGTTGTGAGTGGGAGAAGTACACCTCAGTGAAATTATATCTAGTGTTGAGCTATACCGTTTTAATATAGGAGGGTTATTTAGTGAGTGAGAAAAGTACACCTCAGTGAAATTATATCTAGTGTTGAGCTATACTGTTAACATAGGAGGAGGGTTATGCTGTGAGTGGGAAAAGTACACCTCAGTGAAATTATATCTAGTGTTGAGCTATACCATTTTAATATAGGAGAAGGGTTATTTAGTGAGTGGGAAAAGTACACCCCAGTGAAATTATATCTACTGTTGAGCTATACCGTTTTAATATAGGAGGAGGGTTATGTAGTGAGTGGAAAAAGTACACCTCAGTGAAATTATATCTAGTGTTGAGCTATACTGTTTTAATATAGGAGGAGGGTTATTTAGTGAGTGGGAAAAGTACACCTCAGTGAAATTATATCTAGTGTTGAGCTATACTGTTAATATAGGAGGAGAGTTATTTAGTGAGTGGGAAAAGTACACCTCAGTGAAATTATATCTAGTGTTGAGCTATACCGTTTTAATATAGGAGGAGGGTTATGTTGTGAGTGGGAGAAGTACACCTCAGTGAAATTATATCTAGTGTTGAGCTATACTGTTTTAATATAGGAGGAGGGTTATTTAGTGAGTGGGAAAAGTACACCTCAGTGAAATTATATCTAGTGTTGAGCTATACCGTTTTAATATAGGAGGAGGGTTATTTAGTGAGTGGGAAAAGTACACCTCAGTGAAATTATATCTAGTGTTGAGCTATACCGTTTTAATATAGGAGGAGGGTTATGTTGTGAGTGGGAGAAGTACACCTCAGTGAAATTATATCTAGTGTTGAGCTATACTGTTTTAATATAGGAGGAGGGTTATTTAGTGAGTGGGAAAAGTACATCTCAGTGAAATTATATCTAGTGTTGAGCTATACCGTTTTAATATAGGAGGAGGTTTATGCTGTGAGTGGGAAAAGTACACCTCAGTGAAATTATATATAGTGTTGAGCTATACCGTTTTAATATAGGAGAAGGGTTATTTAGTGAGTGAGAAAAGTACACCTCAGTGAAATTATATCTAGTGTTGAGCTATACTGTTAATATAGGAGGAGGGTTATGCTGTGAGTGGGAAAAGTACACCTCAGTGAAATTATATCTAGTGTTGAGCTATACCATTTTAATATAGGAGAAGGGTTATTTAGTGAGTGGGAAAAGTACACCTCAGTGAAATTATATCTAGTGTTGAGCTATACTGTTTTAACATAGGAGGAGGGTTATGTAGTGAGTGGGAAAAGTACACCTCAGTGACATTATATCTAGTGTTGAGATATACTGTTTTAATATAGGAGGAGGTTTATGTTGTGAGTGGGAAAAGTACACCTCAGTGAAATTATATCTAGTGTTGAGCTATACCGTTTTAATATAGGAGGAGGGTTATTTAGTGAGTGGGAAAAGTACACCCCAGTGAAATTATATCTAGTGTTGAGCTATACCGTTTTAATATAGGAGGAGGGTTATGTAGTGAGTGGAAAAAGTACACCTCAGTGAAATTATATCTAGTGTTGAGCTATACTGTTTTAATATAGGAGGAGGGTTATTTAGTGAGTGGGAAAAGTACACCTCAGTGAAATTATATCTAGTGTTGAGCTATACTGTTAATATAGGAGGAGAGTTATTTAGTGAGTGGGAAAAGTACACCTCAGTGAAATTATATCTAGTGTTGAGCTATACCGTTTTAATATAGGAGGAGGGTTATGTTGTGAGTGGGAGAAATACACCTCAGTGAAATTATATCTAGTGTTGAGATATACTGTTTTAATATAGGAGGAGGTTTATGTTGTGAGTGGGAGAAGTACACCTCAGTGAAATTATATCTAGTGTTGAGCTATACTGTTTTAATATAGGAGGGTTATTTAGTGAGTGGGAAAAGTACACCCCAGTGAAATTATATCTAGTGTTGAGTTATACCGTTTTAATATAGGAGGAGGGTTATGTAGTGAGTGGAAAAAGTACACCTCAGTGAAATTATATCTAGTGTTGAGCTATACTGTTTTAATATAGGAGGAGGGTTATTTAGTGAGTGGGAAAAGTACACCTCAGTGAAATTATATCTAGTGCTGAGCTATACTGTTAATATAGGAGGAGAGTTATTTAGTGAGTGGGAAAAGTACACCTCAGTGAAATTATATCTAGTGTTGAGCTATACCGTTTTAATATAGGAGGAGGGTTATGTTGTGAGTGGGAGAAATACACCTCAGTGAAATTATATCTAGTGTTGAGCTATACTGTTTTAATATAGGAGGAGGGTTATTTAGTGAGTGGGAAAAGTACACCTCAGTGAAATTATATCTAGTGTTGAGCTATACCGTTTTAATATAGGAGTAGGGTTATTTAGTGAGTGGGAAAAGTACACCTCAGTGAAATTATATCTAGTGTTGAGCTATACCGTTTTAATATAGGAGGAGGGTTATGTTGTGAGTGGGAGAAGTACACCTCAGTGAAATTATATCTAGTGTTGAGCTATACTGTTTTAATATAGGAGGAGGGTTATTTAGTGAGTGGGAAAAGTACATCTCAGTGAAATTATATCTAGTGTTGAGCTATACCGTTTTAATATAGGAGGAGGTTTATGCTGTGAGTGGGAAAAGTACACCTCAGTGAAATTATATCTAGTGTTGAGCTATACCATTTTAATATAGGAGGAGGGTTATTTAGTGAGTGGGAAAAGTACATCTCAGTGAAATTATATCTAGTGTTGAGCTATACTGTTAATATAGGAGGAGGGTTATGCTGTGAGTGGGAAAAGTACACCTCAGTGAAATTATATCTAGTGTTGAGCTATACCATTTTAATATAGGAGGAGGGTTATTTAGTGAGTGGGAAAAGTACATCTCAGTGAAATTATATCTAGTGTTGAGCTATACTGTTTTAATATAGGAGGAGGGTTATTTGGTGAGTGGGAAAAGTACACCTCAGTGAAATTATATCTAGTGTTGAGCTATACTGTTTTAACATAGGAGGAGGGTTATGTAGTGAGCGGGAAAAGTACACCTCAGTGACATTATATCTAGTGTTGAGATATACTGTTTTAATATAGGAGGAGGTTTATGTTGTGAGTGGGAGAAGTACACCTCAGTGAAATTATATCTAGTGTTGAGCTATACTGTTTTAATATAGGAGGAGGGTTATTTAGTGAGTGGGAAAAGTACACCCCAGTGAAATTATATCTAGTGTTGAGCTATACCGTTTTAATATAGGAGGAGGGTTATTTAGTGAGTGGGAAAAGTACACCTCAGTGAAATTATATCTAGTGTTGAGCTATACTGTTAATATAGGAGGAGAGTTATTTAGTGAGTGGGAAAAGTACACCTCAGTGAAATTATATCTAGTGTTGAGCTATACCGTTTTAATATAGGAGGAGGGTTATGTTGTGAGTGGGAGAAATACACCTCAGTGAAATTATATCTAGTGTTGAGCTATACTGTTTTAATATAGGAGGAGGGTTATTTAGTGAGTGGGAAAAGTACACCTCAGTGAAATTATATCTAGTGTTGAGCTATACCGTTTTAATATAGGAGTAGGGTTATTTAGTGAGTGGGAAAAGTACACCTCAGTGAAATTATATCTAGTGTTGAGCTATACCGTTTTAATATAGGAGGAGGGTTATGTTGTGAGTGGGAGAAGTACACCTCAGTGAAATTATATCTAGTGTTGAGCTATACCGTTTTAATATAGGAGGAGGGTTATTTAGTGAGTGGGAAAAGTACATCTCAGTGAAATTATATCTAGTGTTGAGCTATACCGTTTTAATATAGGAGGAGGTTTATGCTGTGAGTGGGAAAAGTACACCTCAGTGAAATTATATCTAGTGTTGAGCTATACCGTTTTAATATAGGAGAAGGGTTATTTAGTGAGTGAGAAAAGTACACCTCAGTGAAATTATATCTAGTGTTGAGCTATACTGTTAATATAGGAGGAGGGTTATGCTGTGAGTGGGAAAAGTACACCTCAGTGAAATTATATCTAGTGTTGAGCTATACCATTTTAATATAGGAGGAGGGTTATTTAGTGAGTGGGAAAAGTACATCTCAGTGAAATTATATCTAGTGTTGAGCTATACTGTTTTAATATAGGAGGAGGGTTATTTGGTGAGTGGGAAAAGTACACCTCAGTGAAATTATATCTAGTGTTGAGCTATACCGTTTTAATATAGGAGGAGGGTTATGTTGTGAGTGGGAGAAGTACACCTCAGTGAAATTATATCTAGTGTTGAGCTATACTGTTTTAATATAGGAGGAGGGTTATTTAGTGAGTGGGAAAAGTACATCTCAGTGAAATTATATCTAGTGTTGAGCTATACCGTTTTAATATAGGAGGAGGTTTATGCTGTGAGTGGGAAAAGTACACCTCAGTGAAATTATATCTAGTGTTGTGCTATACCGTTTTAATATAGGAGAAGGGTTATTTAGTGAGTGAGAAAAGTACACCTCAGTGAAATTATATCTAGTGTTGAGCTATACTGTTAATATAGGAGGAGGGTTATGCTGTGAGTGGGAAAAGTACACCTCAGTGAAATTATATCTAGTGTTGAGCTATACCATTTTAATATAGGAGGAGGGTTATTTAGTGAGTGGGAAAAGTACATCTCAGTGAAATTATATCTAGTGTTGAGCTATACTGTTTTAATATAGGAGGAGGGTTATTTGGTGAGTGGGAAAAGTACACCTCAGTGAAATTATATATAGTGTTGAGCTATACCGTTTTAATATAGGAGAAGGGTTATTTAGTGCATGTGCATGTGCATGTGATGCATAATAAGGCGAGATATAGTATATAGAAAACCATAACAATCCATATATGATTCATTTCTTTTCAAAGTAGACATTCTTACCACATTACCTGTTCATAAGGACATCTGATAGTAGTGAACACACAGCAGCCAGTATATATTTTTACTATAATTAATACATATCAACTTCATCATTACATTTGTTTTTACAAAATTAAGAAGCAATCAATTAATTCAACCCAAATGAGACAAACATTTTATAGATTTAAAAAGTAGAAATGTGATCTTCAAAGTTAAAAAAAGAAGGTTCATAAATAGTTTTGTTATTTTGTACTCCTAGTAAAAATTGAGAAATTGTTGTAGAAATTATGCTTGCCTTTAATTAAAACATTTCATGTGTGTCAAATTTCTCATTCAAATATTGAACTTCATTTTTAACTAGAATAAGTCTCAAAGGTTAAATATTTTTACCAAATATAGACCAGAGTAATAAAATATCAAACATAGCTGATACATTCAAAAAAATAGTTCTTAAACCAAGTGAAGATAACTATGTACATCATGTGATTTTCACCCATTACATCTGTTGTAGTAGAGGTAGCTCTGTTCATCCTGTGTTTTACCATTACATTTGTCCAAGTGGAGGTAGCTCTGTTCATCCTATGGTTTACCATTACATCTGTCCAAGTGGAGGTAGCTCTGTTCAACCTGTGTTTTACCATTACATCTGTCCAAGGGGAGATAACGCTGTTCATCCAATAAATTTATACCATTACATCTGTCCATTCTAGATATTACATTTGCCCTGTAATATACATGTAATTGTTATCATAAAATTGATGCATTTTCTTTAAATTTCAATGCTATTTTACATCAATAACAACAACTGATCCCTCGAGTCTTCAATTGTTTATATGGTCTACAATCATACATACAGTCCTTGGGACAGTAATCATAACTATTCGACTGATTAATTGCTGACTGATTGGTGATGTCTAAGTAAACAATTGCAGAGTTGGCCTTAAACAACAATCACTCACTCTTAAATTTTAACACAAAGCGTAATAAATTTATATGACCGTTTATATTTTTAACATAATTTTAATTAAAGAAATGTAAATATATACTATATGATTTGCTTTACACGAATGGATTTCTCATAGCAATATCACGTCGGAGGCGAAACCCGAGATGTGAGATACGATGAGAAGTCAATTTCAAGCAAAACATACCAACGATAATATGTTTATAGAGGAATTGACAATGTGACGTCAGTGACATCATTAAAACCTCACATTAAAAAATAGAGATATTATGTTGATATTATGTTGATATTATGTTAATATCATGTTGATATCATGTTGATATTATGTTGATATTATGTTAATATCATGCTAGTTGCTTGATAATAGATATCATACCGTGTCAAAATTGTAACTATATAACCATAAACTATATAAAGGCCACTCAGGGGAACATACAACTATGAGCAGTTGCCCTTTACATACAGGTTAAAATTATATGCTCTATTCATTAATGGGAAAAATGAGACGGCCCTTTACAGGAAGTGATTTGTTATATAGAGGTGCCCTTGAAGGCATGTTTGACGGTATTTTATTCTAATTTGTTAACTACAGTAAATGAACAAAAAAGTTATAATCATATGCAAAATGTTTTGACCATTTCGGTTTGGAAATTGTACTTATTAGTAAAAGAAACTAGAGTACCCAGAGAAAACCATTGACCTATTGGAAGTCACTGACAAACGTTATCAGATAATGTTGCATCAAGTACACCTTGCCATGGACAGGGTTCGAACTCACAACTTTTGTGGTGATAGGCACTGATGGCACACGACCACGACGGATCCCCCTAAAAAAATGTATATATGAATTTTTTTTAACATACATTTGTAAGAAAACCTGAAACAAAGGAAACCATAACATATTTGGGTTCTAGATGTCCTTCTTGTGAATTCTGGGTTTAAAGGCAGCAAAAAGAAGCAAAAAATGACAAACTATATATTTTGAGAAAAAAAATCCACTGTTTTATGTTATTTTAGACATGTCAACTCTATGATAATGCTATATTATATATTCATCAGAAAGTATTTTTGCTCCTCAATTGTATAGGTAATATCTATAAAAGGAATTTTTTTTTCTAATATCAACAATAAATACATTCTATTTAAAGATGAAATGAGAAATCTAAACAAATTCTTGTAAATTTCAGGTATATTGGTATTTGAATATTTGTAAATTTCATGTATACTGGTATTTCAATATTTGTAAGATTTTCAATATTCATAATCTGCATTATCCACATTTGGGGAATAAGTTCAGATAATTTAATTTACAGATTGTTGACGATTTAAAAAAAAAACCATTGAATATTTTACTCATCTTAGATATTATATATGTATATATATATGTGGTCGAGTGGTCTAGGGCGCTGGACATAAGGCTAAGCAAATGGTGCTGCAGTGTATCAATGGTGTGGGTTCAAATCCCGTCGAGGGAAGAACAAAAATTTGACAGCTCTAAAATCTAATTCTAACACTGTTTGGTTTAATTTTCAGACGTATATATATATATATGTTCTATTTGAAACAAGATGTGCACAGTAACACTGATTTCCCCTAAAAAAATAATAAAATTATTCTTGTAAGGTTTTAGATGTTCATTTTCTACTTTATTCACAATAGGGGTAAAAGTTTAGAAACTTTAGTTTACAGATGGTTGAAGCTTTTTAATCAGGATTTCATTCAGATTTTTTTTCAAAAATAAAATGCTTTAATCTCCTAGATATGGAATATATTTTAGTAAATTGAGTGAACAGAATGTCATTTCTATTTTGGCTATTTTTTTAAATGTTAAATATTTTTTTTCTTTTTTCTTTTGGCCATTGTATTGTCTGTCTTTTGATTTCTGACTTATGATTATCCTTTTGGTTTCTTCAAACTTTTCTTGTGTCTGTTTCATACCTTGTTTGTTTTTATGTACACTCAAAGGTGAGAGGTTATTGTTGATATTGTTATCATTACTGTTCAAATCAAGAGTTGAGGGGGGGCAGGGGGGTCCCATTAACCGATTTAACCTCACTGCATGTTTGTGCCTGTCCCAAACCAGGACCTGGATTTACAACATCATATGTCATGGTCTTTTTAGTGTTCAGTGAGTTAAGATGAGACGTGATTGTTCATTTTGTTGATATTGTTGGAATTGTTAACCATCACTGTTTAAACTATCTTTTCATAAAATCCTTTCCATTTAAATTCTAGAAACACTGATTAATTAGATTATACAACAAATTACCTTTCTTGATGTATTTTGTTCTAGTGTGGGGTCTGTTGGTTACTCTCTTATCTAAGATCTGTTTGTAAATCTATGGTGCCAGTCTGTTGATTAGCCTCTGATCTAAGATCTGTTTGTAACTCTCTGGTGCCAGTCTATTGGTTAGCCTCTGATCTAAGATCTGTTTGTAACTCTGGTGCCAGGCTGTTGGTTAGCCTCTGATCTAAGATCTGTTGTTAACTCTCTTGTGACAGTCTGTTGATTAACCTCTGATCTAAGAGCTGCTGTCAACTCTCTTGTGCCAGTCTGTTGATTAGTCTCTGATCTAAGATCCGTTTGTAACTCTCTGGTGCCAGGCTGTTGGTTAGCCTCTGATCTAAGATCTGTTTTCAACTCTCCTGTGACAGTCTGTTGATTAACCTCTGATCTAAGAGCTGCTGTCAACTCTCTTGTGCCAGTCTGTTGATTAGCCTCTGATCTAAGATCTGCTTGTAACTCTCTGGTGCCAGTCTGATGGTTAGCCTCTGATCTAAGATCTGTTTGTGTAATTCTCTTGTGCCAGTCTATTGGTTAGCCTCTGATCTAAGATCTGTTTGTAACTCTCTGGTACCTGTCTGTTGGTTATCCTCTGATCTGAGATCTGTTGTTAACTCTCTGGTGCCTGTCTGTTGGTTATCCTCTGATCTGAGATCTGTTGTTAACTATCTGGTGTCAGTCTGTTGGTTAACCTCTGATCTAATATATGCTGGTAACTCTCTTGTGCCAGTCTGTTGGCTAGCCTATGATCTACGATATATTGGTAACTCTGTTGTGTCGGTCTGCTGATTAGCCTTTGATCTAATATATGTTGTCAACTCTCTTGTGCCAGTCTGCTGATTAGCCTTTGATCTAATATATGTTGTCAACTCTCTTCTGTCAGTCTGTTGATTAGCCTGTGATCTAAAATATGCTTGTAACTCTTTGGTGCAAGTGTGTTGATTACTCTCTGATCTAAGATATGTTGTCAACTCTCTTGTGCCAGTGTTTATAACTCTCTGATCTAAGATATGTTTGTAACTCTCTTGTACCAGTCTGTTGGTTAGCCTCTGATCTAAGATATGTTGTCAAATCTCTTGTGTCAGTCTGTTGGTCTAGCCTCTGATCTAAGATCTGTTTGTAACTCACTGGTGCCAATCTGTTGGTTAGCCTCTGATCTAAGATCTGTTGTTAACTCTCTGGTGCCAGTCTATTGGTTAGCCTCTGATCTAAGATCTGTTAACTCTCTGGTGCCAGTCTGTTGGTTAGCCTCTGATCTAAGATCTGTTGTTAACTCTCTGGTGCCAGTCTGTTGGTTAGCCTCTCATCTAAGATCTGTTGTTAACTCTCTGGTGCCAGTCTGTTGGTTAACCTCTGAACTAAGATCTGTTGTTAACTCTCTTGTGCCAATTTGTTGGTTAGCCTCTGAACTAAGATCTGTTGTTAACTCTCTTGTGCCAGTCTGTTGGTTAGCCTTTGAACTAAGATCTGTTTGTAACTCACTGGTGCCAGTCTGTTGGTTAGCCTCTCATCTAAGATCTGTTGTTAACTCTCTGGTGCCAGTCTGTTGGTTAGCCTCTGATCTAAGATCTGTTATCTCTCTGGTGCCAGTCTGTTGGTTAGCCTCTGATCTAAGATCTGTTGTTAACTCTCTGGTGCCAGTCTGTTGGTTAGCCTCTGAACTAAGATCTGTTGTTAACTGTCTTGCGCCAGTCTGTTGGTTAGCCTCTGAACTAAGATCTGTTGTTAACTCTCTGGTGCCAGTCTGTTGGTTAACCTCTGAACTAAGATCTGTTGTTAACTCTCTTGTGCCAATCTGTTGGTTAGCCTCTGAACTAAGATCTGTTGTTAACTCTCTTGTGCCAGTCTGTTGGTTAGCCTCTGAACTAAAATCTGTTGTTAACTCTCTGGTGCCAGTCTATTGGTTAGCCTCTGATCTAAGATATGTTGTTAACTCTCTGGTGCCAGTCTGTCGGTTAGCCTCTGAACTAAGATCTGTTAACTCGCTGGTGCCAGTCTGTTGGTTAGCCTCTGAACTAAGATCTGTTGTTAACTCTCTTGTGCCAGTCAGTTGGTTAGCCTCTGAACTGAGATCTATTATTAACTCTCTTGTGCCAGTCTGTTGGTTAGCCTCTGATCTAAGATCTGTTGTTAACTCTCTAATGCCGGTCTGTTGGTGAGCCTCTGATCTAAGATCTGTTGGTAGCTCTCTTGTTCCAGTCTGTTGGTTGGCCTCTGAACTAAGATCTGTTACCTCTCTTGTGCCAGTCCATTGGTTAGCCTCTGAACTAAAATCTGTTAACTCTCTTGTGCCAGTCTGTTGGTTAGCCTCTGAACTAAGATCTGTTAACTCTCTTGTGCCAGTCCATTGTTTAGCCTCTGAACTAAGATCTGTTAACTCTCTTGTGCCAGTCTGTTGGTTGGCCTCTGATATAAGATCTGCTGTTAACTCTCTTGTGCCAGTCTGTTGGTTGGCTTCTGATATAAGATCTGTTGTTAACTCTCTTGTGCCAGTCTGTTGGTTAGCCTCTGAACTAAGATATGTTAACTCTCTTGTGCCAGTCTGTTGGTTAGCCTCTGAACTAAGATGTTACCTCTCTTGTGCCAGTCTGTTGGTTAGCCTCTGAACTAAGATCTGTTAACTCTTTTGTGCCAGTTTGTTGGTTAGCCTCTGAACTAAGATCTGTTAACTCTCTTGTACCAGTCTGTTGGTTAGCCTCTGAACTAAGATCTGTTAACTCTATTGTGCCAGTCCATTGGTTAGCCTCTGAACTAAAATCTGTTAACTCTCTTGTGCCAGTCTGTTGGTTAGCCTCTGAACTAAGATCTGTTAACTCTCTTGTGCCAGTCCATTGTTTAGCATCTGAACTAAGATCTGTTAACTCTCTTGTGCCAGTCTGTTGGTTGGCCTCTGATATAAGATCTGCCGATAACTCTCTTGTGCCAGTCTGTTGGTTGGCTTCTGATATAAGATCTGTTGTTAACTCTCTTGTGCCCGTCTGTTGGTTAGCCTCTGAACTAAGATATGTTAACTCTCTTGTGCCAGTCTGTTGGTTAGCCTCTGAACTAAGATGTTGCCTCTCTTGTGCCAGTCTGTTGGTTAGCCTCTGAACTAAGATCTGTTAACTCTATTGTGCCAGTCTGTTGGTTAGCTTCTGAACTAAGATCTGTTAACTCTCTTGTGCCAGTCTGTTGGTTAGCCTCCTCTGAACTAAGATCTGTTAACTCTCTTGTGCCAGTCTGTTGGTTAGCCTCTGAACTAAGATCTGTTAACTCTCTTGTTCCAGTCTGTTGGTTAACCTCTGATATAAGATCTGTTGGTAACTCTCTTGTGCCTGTCTGTTGGTTAGCCTCTGAACTAAGATCTGTTGGTAACTCTTGTTCCAGTCTGTTGGTTAGCCTCTGATCTAAGATCTGTTGTTAACTATCTGCTGTCAGTCGGTTGATTAGTTTCTGATCTAAGACATGTTTGTAACTCTCTGGTGCCTGTGAACTAAGATCTGTTAACTCTCTTGTGCCAGTCTGTTGGTTAGCCTCTGAACTAAGATCTGTTAACTCTCTTGTGCCAGTCTGTTGGTTGACCTCTGATATAAGATCTGTTGTTAACTCTCTTGTGCCAGTCTGTTGGTTGGGTCTGATATAAGATCTGTTGTTAACTCTCTTGTGCCAGTCTGTTGGTTAGCCTCTGAATTAAGATCTGTTAACTCTCTTGTGCCAGTCTGTTGGTTAGCCTCTGAACTAAGATCTGTTAACTCTCTTGTTCCAGTCTGTTGGTTAGCCTCTGAACTAAGATCTGTTGGTAACTCCCTTGTGCCAGTCTGTTGGTTAGCCTCTGAACTAAGATCTGTTGGTAACTCAGTGTGTTGGTGAGCCGCTGATGTAAGATCTGTTGTTAACTCTCTTGTGCCGGTCTGTTGGTGTGCCTCTGATCTAAGATCTTTTGGTAACTCTCTTGTTCCAGTCTGTTGGTTGGCCTCTGAACTAAGATCTGTTAACTCTCTTGTGCCAGTCTGTTGGTTAGACTTCTCTGAACTAAGATCTATTAACTTTCTTGCGCCAGTCTGTTGGTTAGCCTCCTCTGAACTAAGATTTGTTAACTCTCTTGTGCCAGTCTGTTGGTTAGCCTCTGAACTAAGATCTGTTAACTCTCTTGTGCCAGTTTGTTGGTTAGCCTCTGAACTAAGATCTGTTAACTCTCTTGTGCAGTCTGTTGGTTAGCCTCTGAACTAAGATCTGTTAACTCTCTTGTTCCAGTCTGTTGGTTAGCCTCTGAACTAAGATCTGTTAACTCCCTTGTGCCAGTCTGTTGGTTAGCCTCCTCTGAACTAAGATCTGTTAACTCTCTTGTGCCAGTTTGTTGGTTAGCCTCTGAACTAAGATCTGTTAACTCTCTTGTGCCAGTCTGTTGGTTAGCCTCCTCTGAACTAAGATCTGTTAACTCTCTTGTGCCAGTCTGTTGGTTAGCCTCTGAACTAAGATCTGTTAACTCTCTTGTTCCAGTCTGTTGGTTAGCCTCTGATATAAGATATGTTGGTAACTCTCTTGTGTCTGTCTGTTGGTTAGCCTCTGAACTAAGATATGTTGGTAACTCTTGTTCCAGTCTGTTGGTTAGCCTCTGATCTAAGATCTGTTGTTAACTCTCTGCTGTCAGTCTGTTGATTAGTCTCTGATCTAAGATATGTTTGTAATTCTCTGGTGCCTGTCTGTTGTTTAGCCTCTGATCTAAGATATGTTGTTAACTCTCTTGTGCCAGTCTGTTGGTTGACCTCTGATATAAGATCTGTTGTTAACTCTCTTGTGCCAGTCTGTTGGTTGGGTCTGATCTAAGATCTTTTGGTAACTCTCTTGTTCCAGTCTGTTGGTTGGCCTCTGAACTAAGATCTGTTAACTCTCTTGTGCCAGTTTGCTGGTTAGCCTCTGAACTAAGATCTGTTAACTCTCTTGTGCCAGTCTGTTGGTTAGACTCCTCTGAACTAAGATCTGTTAACTCTCTTGTGCCAGTCTGTTGGTTAGCCTCTGAACTAAGATCTGTTAACTCTCTTGTGCCAGTTTGTTCGTTAGCCTCTGAACTAAGATCTGTTAACTCTCTTGTTCCAGTCTGTTGGTTAGCCTCCTCTGAACTAAGATCTGTTAACTCTCTTGTGCCAGTCTGTTGGTTAGCCTCTGAACTAAGATCTGTTAACTCTCTTGTGCCAGTTTGTTGGTTAGCCTCTGAAATAAGATCTGTTAACTCTCTTGTGCCAGTCTGTTGGTTAGCCTCCTCTGAACTAAGATCTGTTAACTATCTTGTGCCAGTCTGTTGGTTAGCCTCTGAACTAAGATCTGTTAACTCTCTTGTGCCAGTTTGTTGGTTAGCCTGTGAACTAAGATCTGTTAACTCTCTTGTTCCAGTCTGTTGGTTAGCCTCTGATATAAGATCTGTTGGTAACTCTCTTGTGCCTGTCTGTTGGTTAGCCTCTGAACTAAGATCTGTTGGTAACTCTTGTTCCAGTCTGTTGGTTAGCCTCTGATCTAAGATCTGTTGTTAACTCTCTGCTGTCAATCTGTTGATTAGTCTCTGATCTAAGATATGTTTGTAATTCTCTGGTGCCTGTCTGTTGTTTAGCCTCTGATCTAAGATATGTTGTTAACTCTCTTGTGCCAGTCTGTTGGTTGACCTCTGATATAAGATCTGTTGTTAACTCTCTTGTGCCAGTCTGTTGGTTGGGTCTGATCTAAGATCTTTTGGTAACTCTCTTGTTCCAGTCTGTTGGTTGGCCTCTGAACTAAGATCTGTTAACTCTCTTGTGCCAGTTTGCTGGTTAGCCTCTGAACTAAGATCTGTTAACTCTCTTGTGCCAGTCTGTTGGTTAGACTCCTCTAAACTAAGATCTGTTAACTCTCTTGTGCCAGTCTGTTGGTTAGCCTCTGAACTAAGATCTGTTAACTCTCTTGTGCCAGTTTGTTGGTTAGCCTCTGATCTAAGATCTGTTAACTCTCTTGTGCAGTCTGTTGGTTAGCCTCTGAACTAAGATCTGTTAACTCTCTTGTTCCAGTCTGTTGGTTAGCCTCTGAACTAAGATCTGTTAACTCTCTTGTGCCAGTCTGTTGGTTAGCCTCCTCTGAACTAAGATCTGTTAACTCTCTTGTGCCAGTCTGTTGGTTAGCCTCTGAACTAAGATCTGTTAACTCTGTTGTGCCAGTTTGTTGGTTAGCCTCTGAACTAAGATCTGTTAACTCTCTTGTTCCAGTCTGTTGGTTGTCTCTGATATAAGATCTGTTGGTAACTCTCTTGTGCCAGTCTGTTGGTTATCCTCTGAACTAAGATCTGTTGGTTAGCCTCCTCTGAACTAAGATCTGTTAACTCTCTTGTGCCAGTCTATTGGTTAGCCTCTGAACTAAGATCTGTTAACTCTCTTGTTCCAGTCTGTTGGTTGGCCTCTGATCTAAGATATGTTGTTAACTCTCTTGTGCCAGACTGTTGGTTCACCTCTGATATAAGATCTGTTGTTTACTCTCTTGTGCCAGTCTGTTGGTTGGCCTCTGATCTAAGATCTGTTAACTCTCTTGTTCCAGTCTGTTGGTTGACCTCTGAACTTAGATCTGTTGGTAACTCTCTTGTGCCAGTCTGTTAGTTGGCCTCTGATCTAAGATCTGTCAACTCTCTTGTTCCAGTCTGTTGGTTAGCCTCTGAACTAAGATCTGTTAACTCTCTTGTTCCAGTCTGTTGGCTAGCCTCTGAACTAAGATCTGTTAACTCTCTTGTGGCAGTGTTTTTGTCTTCTTGTTTTGTTATTCTCTGGTGTAATATTTGTTGGTCTCCTCTGATGGTAACTCTCTGATATACATTGTACTAGTATGTCATCTTGTACTGAGTTTCCACTGGTGTAGAGTCTGTCAGATCTATTGATTTCCTCTAATGTGCTCTTTAAAGTTCAATTAAAGTTTCAATAAAAACAACCTATGTGGCCCATTGATCCCCTTTCTTATACCAGTATGTATATACAATGTATATGTTTTCTGTCTGTTGATTGCTAGTAGGTCTTGGTCTACTTGTGTGGGCCTGTTGTCTGTCATGGTATCTATGGTGGTAGAAGGCTGGTTTTTCTTAGCTGTTGGTGCTGAAAAATAATGAAAAATATGAAAAACAAACATCTTCAGACAAATTGAGAGCAATTCTACAACAATGTGATGTAGCATATTTAGTGAGGCCCACATTCATTTTGTGCATAATGAATGGAAATCATATTTCAGAGATCAATAAAAACTTTATTGCTTAGACATCATTTCTTCTTTTTCATCAATGGATACAAATAAATATAGTTAACAAGCATGCAAAATTTCTAAATGATTGATTATGTAGTTTTCAATCTAAGTCATGTTTTGCAGTAAATTTGTAGAAAAAAGACATTTACTGGCATATTATGACACTGTAATATTATTTTCAATAAACAATTAAGCTGTATTTCTAAATATACCTACTAACTATTTTCTTTTCTATGAGAATATAGAAAATTAGTTTGTTTTACTTTAAAGAAATATTCTAAAAATTACTATGAAAATGGGATTAAAGCCAAAGTAGTTGTATAAGAATGAGCTAAAACAGCATTTTGAATGAATCCTTTTTACTATAAAATCACATAGAAGACTATTTTCCATATTATTTCTTTAAAGGCCTATATGCAATCTCTGCAATACAAAAATATGAAACCAATAAGAGATATATAATAGCTACTATTGTTTTTAAAACTTTCAGAAAAATATTGTAAAAATCGAGTAAATTATGATTATTTCAAAATAAAGATGAAAAAATTATTAATTTGGAGTCAGAATATACAATAAATTCATTTTTATTATTGCTCAAAATTATCAGGAAGGGGAGGTAACTTATAAAAAAAATATCAAAATTTGATAATTTTGCATATATTATTTAATTACAATTTCAAATACGGCATGCTAGGTACTCACTGATGACAAAATAAATGAATATGGCATGCTAGGCACTCACTGATGACAAAATAATTTAAATGAATATGGCATGCTAGGCACTCACTGATGACAAAATAATTTAAATGAATATGGCATGCTAGGCACTCACTGATGACAAAATAATTTAAATGAATACGGCATGCTAGGCACTCACTGATACTGAAATTCTTTTTTGTTTTGTTTGGTTTTTGTTTGTGTCTTTAATTATAAAAATTTATTTAAACTAGAGGTACTGCTGGACGCAGGAGTTCCGCATTGATACATAAATTAAATAACTTAACTGTCCGCTATGCGGGACTAATACCCCTGCGTCCCCATCATCTTAATTGAGCCAAAACATATTTGGAACACAACTGTTAGACTCATAATTCTAGGAAAACTTGATGGACCAGGATATACTACTAATGTGCACATCTTCATATTAGGATCTTGCAATGTACAAAGTTTCATGAACTTCTGATTAATCATGTAAGAGAATTTGCAATGACAAGGTGCATACTGAATTGTCTCAAAATTTCTAAGTCCAAAGAGGCATAACAGGGGTAAAACTCAATGGACAATAAAATCCTTTATACTGCAAAGATCACACATCATGATCTTAAAGTCCACAAAGTTTGGTGGAAATCGGACAAAAGATGTGGAAGTTGGTCCGGACAGATGGACAGACAGACAGAGAGACGGACAGGTCGATTCCTATATACCCCCTCAAACTATGTTTGCGGGGGGTATAAAAACAAACATCAGAAGTAAGTGCGAGTAATAATTGTTAAACTCTGACTACAATGAATTATTTTTTTCTTGTTTAAGAAAAGAATAACTTACTTGGAAATGTTTATACTTAGGAAAGAGTGTGCCAGGGGAAAATGTATGTCGGCACACTGCCTATGAATCACCTGAAAGACACAAACGGTATAATATGCATGGACTAAAACAACAAAATGCATTTGGCTGGACAGATATTACGTGTACATGTCTCATTTATTTGTTTTTATTTCTATTTGAATGCCATTTTACCTTTTTCTGACCGCCAAAATATATTAACTGAAATATTGTTCAAAGTGGCATTAAACACCATAAACCAACCAACCTCTTTCTGAACCCCAAAATATCAACATGACACCTTCTGAATCTATTTTCAAAAAACATTTTGACAGGGTTTTTGTATACATGTATTAATGTATTATGTATACATAATTTGAATAAATTTAAAAAAAAAAAATTAATCTGATTTAGCTGTATTAACTGTGTTTATGTGATGGCAAATTATAAAATCTACTTAGTACATTTGTATATACTAAATGAATGTAGTCAGTTTGAAAGACTTTTTCAAGTGGACAATCATGGATTTTGTTTTGATTGTCCCAAAAAAAAAGGAAACAGTTGTTCTTATCCTGTTTGAAATCCAACATCCACTTTACCATTGATTAGCAGGGGACTTGGACAGAGGGTAGTTTGGTACACAAGAGTTATTGAATTAATTTATACCTATACTTAATCTGCTTTTACTGAAAAGAAATGTAATAAGTTTTTCTGTGCACAAATGTAATGCACCAATGCATTTTATTTTCAGCCATGCATGTTATAACTTTGGTTTGTTTCAAGCGGAGACATATAGTCCTATATGTATCTCTGTTTCAAGTGATTCATAGACGCAGGCGAAATCTAAGTTATATTTTTAAACCAAGGACCACTTATTTTTTCCATTGAGGTAAACAAAAATTGAATATTATATAACTTTTATTGAGTCAATTTTTTTCTTTATATCAAAATATAATAACTAAGATCCTCAGCACTCGATTAAAGTACAACTGAAATGGTAAGTGTCTTACAGATGTATTCATTTAAATTATCTTAAATATAAAAGCCAGTTTTTTTTCTAGAAACAATTATCCAACTGTTTTTTTATTTCAATTTCAGTTTAAGAAATTGTTTGCTATAACTAATGGATTATCCTCTCTTACTTTGCTATCTTAAATGCCCCCCTTTTTTTTACCCTTTTCCTGCAAAAGAAATTGCATGCTCAATATGTTTAATTCAAAGTATAAAATATTGATATATAGTTAACACAGATAAAAAAAAACATCTTTCTTAAGACTCCAAGTTTATGTGTAAAAAAATCTGTACTAGTTAATGGGAGGTAACTCTAATTATATACAAGTATGTTGTTTTTGTTTCATTTTTTAATGTTGAATCCCTTCCTTCTGAATTATAGAATTCAGTTGTGTTTATAATAAATTAACTACCGGTAATTAAGATGTTTTTACAATAAATCACCTAATTAAGTAAGCTGTTTTACAATATTTCACCTTTATTGATGTATTTTGCTCAGCAGTTTGATACTCTCTGGTCTGCCGCTGCTGGTTCCTCTCTGATGTAGTGTCTCGGTTTTCTCTTTTGATTTCCTGTGGTTTGGTGGTCGTCTCATCTGATGGAAGCCTTCTGTTGAGTAGGGTCTGTCTGTATCCTCCTCTGTTGGATGTGTTGGTCCTCTCTGATGGAAGTCCTCTGGGTAGGGCCTGTCTGTATCCTCAGTTGGATGTGTTGGTCCTCTCTGGTGATAACCCTCTAATATAAAACATACCTGGATTACATCATTGATTTGTTGATTGTCCTTTAATTTGGAAGAGCAATGTAAATAAAATTAGTTATCTCCCTTTTTGAGTAGAAGTTGCAGTCTATAAAACTAGCTTAGCCCAGTCATTTTTTTATTGAAGTGCCTGTAACAAATCCAGTAGAGTGAGCAGTCAAGCATAACAGTATGCAACAGTTCTTGCAATGGCTACTGTAACTGTTTGATTGTCGACAGATTTGTGATGGATCCAAAATTGATGGATGAGAACTTAATTGACCGATTGCATCAGCCATTGACAAAAACTATTCCTCATTACCTTGACAAACTTCGTTCAATCGATCAGTCCATTAATGATATGCAACATATAACGGAATCATATACCGGTATATATATATATTAATAATTTTAACACGAAATGTAACAAATTATGTTTTTGTTTGTTTGTTTTGATGGTGTTTAATGCCCCTTTCAACAATATTTCAACTTTATCGTGGCAGTCAGTTTTATTGGTGGAGGAAACCGGAGGACCCAGAGAAAACCACTAACCTGTCACTGACAAACTTTATCACATAAGGTTGTACACCTTGCCATGATCAAGATTCGAACTCACATCAGTGGTGATAGGCACTGATTGCATAGGTAGTTGTAAATCTCACTACCATACGATCTAACACATTTCTTTTTAACATAATTTTCATTAATTTTGATTACCCCTTTGGTATCTACAAACTCTTCTTTTATAAAAAGCAAACTGGTAATAATTACTTATTAATTAACATCTTTGTTAATTTTCTTAAATTCCTCAGTGTTTACACAAACATCATTTGTATCAAATTATAATTCATTGGGACTTGTATCAGATCAGAACTTTAAAGTTTTACATTAATAAATGAAAAATTACTTAAAAAAATGCTTAGCCATTCAAAACAAAGAATTTGCCATAGCATCCACATTTTTAAGAGATAAATATAAAATGAGGAATGTTTGTAAAAGATTTCACATACATATTAAACAAATAATTTGTACCTGTAATTCTGAAAGTAGATTGAGGGGAGATTTATTTCTATAATTTCAGCCAATCAGTAACAAGAATCTCAAATAAAAAAGTAGATATCTAATTTAGTGTGCACAACACCTTTCTAGAATATCTTACAGAGGACATGCTTTTGGCCAGTCAGATTAAATAAGAGATTTTGGAGTGGATCACACAATTATTATTTGTTCTTGTGCTTTCAGAGAAAATAATTTCTTTTGTCCAGGCTGGCTTTCATGCTTATTCTAGTTTGTTCCTCTTCTATGTAAACAACTTCATGTTGTATACATGATTGAATGATAAATATAAGTGATTTCTGGTTTTATTTTCTGTGATTAAAGTCAGAAACAGACTGAATTGTTTCTTCAGTAAATAAGTAGATATATAGATGTAGATACTGTGACTGAGAAATGCTGAATGTAGTGTTTGATAGTCTCTTATGATCAGTTACATCCATATCTTTTATTACTCAAGTTATTTCTTTATTCAAATAATTCTTATGAAAATTAGAGTTGTCTTTCTTTGTTAAAAAAATATCTCAGGGGGAGGGCGGGGGAACTCACATCAGATATTGATATGAATGAATTTGTTTTATGTTTATTCTATACAAAATGAGGAATTTTTACAGAGGATCTCCCATTCAACAAATTATTTGTACTTTTATTTGTAGCTTCAGCTAAACAGAATAGACTAGCTAATATAAAAGTATCTCAAAAAAGAATTCTCACTTACCACTGACATCTCCATGCAACTCTTTTAATCTTCTCCACCCTGCCCCTCCCCCAGTAACCCAAATGCAGCTCCTGGCATTTAGGTCGATCTCCCTTGTAAAACTACACCTGCATGGTAGTTCAACTAAGGGGATCACGACACCCCATATATAGGACCCCAGTGTAGCTGCAGACACCTGTTCCTTCCCCACTGCCCCCTAGTCAAGGTACACAGAGCATAGTACCCAAGGGACATGGCCGCCAAATGCAACTCCTGACATTTGGTTATGCCTAAATGCACTCGGACATGGACATTTAAGCATAGGGGGGACGTTCATAGGTGTGAACCCCAAACACACCAGGCTTAACTTTCTATGCTTTAGTTTGTCCAAGTCCAAATAGTTCCACCTACCTGTTCATGAGAGATTAGTAATTGTCAGTTCAGGGTGTCCTCAAAACAGGTTTCAACTGTTCCTTTGTTACATGTCCTCCAAAGAGGTCATTGTGTTTGAACATGTCCTCTAAAAAGAGGTGGTTGTTTTAAAAGAGGTCATTCCATTAGAACATGTCCTCTGGTGAGAGGTGTTTGCATCACAGCAAGTTGAATCATTCTCTTGATTGAAGCAATTATCAGATCTTGTTGTGTGACCTGTCAGTGCAGATAATTTGTGTGCCTATTACCACCCAGGATATACAATTTCTATCAGCTTTTCTTGTGTTTTTCTTTGCACTTTTGGTGTGGTTTATTGTTGTTGTGTACTAATATTGTCAACCATTACCGTTTTATACCCCCCCGATAGGAAATCCAGATAGGAACCACAAGATCTGGAATATCGAATCAACTGAGAGATATATATCCAGGCACTGCTGGAATGTTGCTACATATAAATGGAAAGTTCGCACTGGGAAAATTGAAATCATGTCTTTTGTCGTAGTTTCTTTAACTGCCCCACTCAATTTCGAGTCATAGGTCAAGTTATGAAGCAGACCTATCTGTATCTGTGGTATCCTTTATTTCAACCTCAATGGGATAAGTGTGATCAACAAATCACCAAACCTAGAATTATTTAGTGAAAGGACATCATCTATATAGTGAAACGTGAAATTAAAGGATCTGGCTATCTTCTTTTTGATTTTCATGAGAAGCCCCTGTAACCCTACCTAATTGTGCTCATCACAAACCAGGTTATGCAATTTCCATCAGTCTCTCTTGTGTATTTTGCACATTTCAAGTATGCCAGTAGTGTTGTGTGCTGTTGTGGTTATATAATCAAATAATTAAAATAAAAAAAGACATCACCAATTATATTTTATTTTCAATAATCCATACATTATATACATATTATTGTTGCCATCTACTGGAAGTTGAAAAAATATAGGCATTTCCCATACAAAGGCAATTTACATCTTTGTTACAACATACTCAAAGAGAACAATAAGTCCCTCCAATCTGGTTCTATCGACCTCTAATATGGTCGTGGTCATAAGCTAGCTAGCAAAGCTTTAAGGAATTCCCATTTAATTCCTCCTACATTTCTTGTGTTTTCCAATATGGAGATTTGCATATCAATAGAGCATTTTTGAAAGAGTTATTTCCCTTTTTGACATAAAAAATTACATAAAAAAGATTTGAAATGTAGGAGGAATTAAATGGGAATTCCTTAAAACTTTGCTAGCTATTACTATCAGAAAATAATGTTAACTTCAAGCTATCAGAGGAAATGACGAGTTCATTAATAACAAGGTTCAACTGTATAAAAATTAACACATTGATCAAGACAAAAATATTGTGCATGTGAAAAAATTCTTTGTGTAACAATCAATTACAAAAATCTAGATAACAGGTTTTACTTGTAACAACATACAAGTATTACAAAGCGATACTAACATAAAAAAATTGTTATCAAAATGGCCACAAATCTGCCATCTTGTTTTTTCTTTAAAGAAAAAAATGCACTTCCTACTAAAATATCACCTTATGATCTCAAACACATCCCATTTACAGGGTAGGGGTCGTCATGGTCATATGGTAGTTGGATTTACTACTATATGTGCAATCTGTGGCCATCACCACTAACGTTGCGAGTTCTAACCCCGTTCATGACGAGGTGTACTCGATAAAGTTTGTCAGTGACTTGCGACAGGCCGGTGGTTTTCTCCACCAACAGAACTGACCGCCATGATATAACTGAAATATTGTTGAAAGGGACATTCAACACCATAAAACCAAACCATCCATTTACAGATGGCCAAATACAGAAAATCTTAATAAAATGTCATCAAAATGGCCACCATGCAGCCATATTGACTTTTCAAGAAAATATATTGTATGCATCAGCCCTTCATTAAACACTACTTCACTACAAATTATAAGCTCATGATCTCAAACCATCTTCAAGGTACAGGTGGATCATACCAAAACATCAATATGGTTGCCATTCAACCATCTTGAATTGCTCATGCATCAGCACTATATTCATGACCTATTTCACTACAAAATATAAGCTCTCGATTTCAACCAACTTACAGTAATGGGAAGTAATATACAAAAACGTTAATAAAAGGCTGCTGATCTTTTCAACAACAAAATTGTCAGGCATCACCCTTTCATATTGCACTACTTAACTACAAAAGATCAGCTTCTAATTTCAATTAGTTATAACTAAACAATGCCCAATTAAAATTATATGTTTGTTGCATCTTTATTTATTTCTTTTGAGATACACCAACATCTAACAACATTCTGTGTGAGGTCATGTCAGGTAACCATGGTGATACACCAACATCTAACAACATTCTGTGTAAGGTCATGTCAGGTAATCCGTCTTTCACCTTTCAATCGTATACAACAATTAAATCTATCAACAAACAAGACAACCCTTCTCGGTGACTGAGTGTGTTGTTAGTTTTAATACATAAAGATTTGGTACACTGATTGCTGATTGGTTGGCTTAAAATGCGACACCTAACATGACCCATTATTGGATGTTATTAGATATATATAGCTCAAAAAAATTTCTGAAAAGAAACCATCTATTTTTAATGGTACTACACCAGTCAATCATGAACAACTTCATTGAATGGTCATGTTTAACTTTTTTACTTCTACAACTGAACGTTGATTATATAAGCTATAAACATTTATTTACAAAAGGACTAAACATAAAACTGGATTAGTGTTGATATAAAGAAACCGCCCTTCCCAACACAAAAATACAATTCTACAGAAAAATCAAAAGCATGATTAAGAGGAAAGAAATTAGTGTTCCCACATATCACACTATGATGTCCGATGCAATTACAGAAGTACAATATGGGACTGTCGAGGTCGCAATTGTATGGTAGTTGGATTTACAACTACATACGCAATCAGTGTCTATCACCACTATAGTTGTGAGTTTGAATTCACTCATGGTGATGTGAACTCGATACAATATGATGTGATAAATTTTGTCAGTGACTTGCGAGAGGTCGGTGGTTTTCTCCAGATCCTCCACCAATAAAACTGAATGACATGATATAACTGAAATATTGTTGAAAGTGGCATTAAACACCATAAACCCTAACCCCTCCAAAAATTATTTTAAAAAAATAATAATTTCATGATTTTTATATGTAATGCATCCTAGAAGCTTCATGCCTTTTAAAAAAAATAATACCTCAGGATAAAGGGGAATAACTAATACATATTCTGACATACAATAAAAAAAAAATACATATTTGTAACAAATAAAGATATTGACCAATTAAAGAAATGTTATAAATTGGTCCCTTTACAAAATAAACTTATATCTATCTGTCTGCATCAATGGATTTAAACAACATTCAATCAATCATAAGTCAAAATAAGTCTAAATACAAATATCATTAATCAACTTAGATTTTGTTGCATTGAAATTCCTTCTGATTACAGAGAATTCTTCTATTCTATCTGCCATTTTTCCAGGCAACAAAAAGTTATCTTCCACACTTTAGACAGTAAATGATATTGGCAATCTTCCAGACTTTAGGCAGTAAATGATATTGGCAATCTTTCAGACTTTAGGCAGTAAATGATATTAACAATCTTCCAGACTTTAGGCAGCAAATGATATTGGCAATCTTTCAGACTTTAGGCAGTAAATGTTATTAACAATCTTCCAGACTTTAGGCAGTAAATGATATTGACAATCTTCCAGACTTTAGGCAGTAAATGATATTGGCAATCTTTCAGACTTTAGGCAGTAAATGATATTAACAATCTTCCAGACTTTAGGCAGTAAATGATATTGGCAATCTTCCAGACATTAGGCAGTAAATGAAATTGGCAATCTTCAAGACTTTAAGGATATCTGTTATCTCTATAATACAAAACAAAAGCATATTTATAATTATTTATACAACATCATTTTATGTACATTAAATTATCAAAAATCCAATTATCAAAGGGGGGATGGAGATCCTATTAACCAGTTTAACACCTCCACATATTTGTGCCTGTCCCAAGGCATGTCCTTTCTACTTTCTTTTTTGTGTTGTTCATTGATTTTAGGCAAGAGGTAGTTGTTTCCTTTGTTGATATTGGTGGAAATAATGACCTTCAATACACAATATCAGTATGTCAGTTCATATAATAGATATTCTAATATGACGTCCTTCAAACGCTTTGGGTCCAAATCTGTGGTAAAATATGTGTATATTGGTATATCAACTGATCGGCAATGTCATAATTTGCTTTGGCAATTATATAAAAATAAATACCGTATTTGTCCTATTAGAATAGAAATAATTCATGGGGGCTTGAATATATATTGATTTTACCACGGGTTGGCCCTTTATGCCGATATGTTACCCTTCGCTATCGCTCAGGGTAAAATATTTGGCATAAAGGGCCAACCTGTGGTAAAATCAGTATATATTCAAGCCCCCATGAATTATTTCTTAAATATACAATGTCATGGCTTAATCAGTGTTGGATACTGTTCATTTCCATTTTTTTCTTCTGTTGGTCCCTACATTTCATCCATTTTATCACTTAAATAATAACGTGTGTAACCCTGCTACAATTGTGCCTGTCCTAAGGCAGGACTTGGATTTCCATCGGAATATGTGGTAGTGGTGAGAGGTATTTATGTCTTTGTTTTGTTGATATAGGTGGAATTTGTGACGACCAGTATACAATAATTCTCTTCATTAAATGTATAATACGCAACAATGAAAAATATTTATCTACCTGTCATAAAGTTTCTCTAAACAGCTTGATGTTGGAGGCAGTATATGTCTGTCATCTCATGTCTGTTATCACATAATATAAGAACTTCATACAGCTGAAAAGAAATAAAATATATTAGTTTGGCTCTGTAAACCTTTAATTTATAAATATTTGCTTCATTTATTTGTATCCTGTAGTGTTTATATAGTATACAAGATGACACCATAAAGTCATTTTATTTCTGATTTGCTTTCAAAGCTTGACAGAGGTGAAGATATTGCCGTTTCCATTTCTTATTTTGCATATTTGTCATAGGATGCTATTATGTATTTATAATAAAGCACATTGGTGATGTAATTGTTAGTGTGCTTGCCTCGATCGTGGGTTAGTGCCCATAAATTGGTATTTGTTGCTTCTCCACTAAACATGTAGCACAAGGGAGAAAGAGGCTCTGAATCAAGATCATATGTCTGAGTGACGAGACATGTCTACCGACAGAATATAGAGCTAGCAATATAAAAATCCATCTAAGCGAGTTGGCCTAGCATAAAGCCGACATCATTATCATTTCATCAAATGCAGCTTGTTATCGCAATGATATAGCTGAAATATTGCTCATTTAGCTTTCATTCTTTGTATTTAAAATACTGACATATTTTTATTTTCGTGGATTGTGTTTGTCTTTCAAGGTTTGACAAGATATTTAAGGTATTTCACTTCTTTGCTACTCCCAAGCTGTTTGTTACCATCATTCAACTCAACATTATACCATTTTGGGTCATTGTTTTTACTTTGGAATTTGCCAAACCGCGGTTTTGAACTATGAGAATTATGTAACCCAAACTCTAAAGACTAGAACAACATTATCAATCTCAATATATTAACAATTTAATTTATCTATTTACCTCAATCTTGAACAATATGTCCATATCAATATATGACTGTAGCAAAGCTTGAATAACTGAAAACCTTGAATAACTGTAAAATAAATTTCAATTTATAATAGTTAAAAAATAAACACTTCTTAGTAATACTAAAAAGTTATATTTTGTAAATATTTAACATAAATATTATACTAAAAATGGTCACTGTACAAGAATATGTAATGTAGGTATTCCCAGAATTTTGATGGGTGCTAGTTTCATCAATTTGTAAGTGTAGATTCATTTTGCTTTGGTCTAGAAAGTGTCAAATTGCTGTTTAATGCAAATCTATAATGCTAAATGAGAGCTATTTTTTGTGTGTCGCTTCTCTTTTACTGGTGAAATTGATGATTTACCCACTTTCAAAAGGTATGCACAAAATAGTTTGCTCTCTCCGAAAGTTTCAGCGGTATTGTGGGTGTTTTTTTCCTTCATTGTTTTTATTGAAATATAAAGTTATGAAATATAAATTACAATTAAATTTTCTACATTTTTACATTCTAATCACAAATTGATTGCTGTGCAACTGATTCAATAAAAGGTTAAGTATACAGATATTTGAGATATAAAGTTATTTACCTTCTATATACACAAGGGCTGCCATCAGAAATATCTCATAATGTACACAACTGCAATCAGTGATTTACATCTGCTGTCAAAGATGTTCATAATTTACACAATTCCCTCCAACCAGTGAATAGTATCTGCTGTTGTTAGACATATACTGTTCATACCCTACTAATGTACAAATGTCACTCCAATCAGTGATCTAGTTACACCTGTTGTTCTCAAAGTCATCTTCAATGGTTCATATCCTTGATAAATTTAAATTAGCATCTTGCCCAGTCCATATCCTTGAAGAATGTATATCCTATCACAAATGTATATATCTCTCCAAACATTCATTGCTCTCAAATTTAAAGCAATTAATTTTCTTGCTGAATTTAAGTCCTGTCAAAAATGTATATATCTATCTAATCAATGATCATGATCTGTTACCAATTTTTGAGACATGTTCCACCATTAATATCAAATGTATCTGTATTATATCTCTTCAAATAAGTGTCATATCCATAGAACTAGATTTTAAATTGTTAATTTATCCGACTGAACCTGTCCAAGTCTGTCATTTGTTACAAATATGGTTTTCAAAAAATCATAAATATATTTTTAAAAAAATTTAAATTCACAAGTATCATAACATATCATAACAAAATAACATTCTGATAAACATGTGATATAAAATAAGTTTTTAATAGACTAATAATTTAGAAAATAAATAGAAAAATCAAACCCTTCCCCAACATAATACAAGTTACTTTGAATTGTGTTTACAGTTTTTTTTTTTAATTACAGAATCCAATGTAACATAACTAAACATCTGATATGATAACACGTTAATTATTTAGATTAAATATCAAATAATTAAGGTGCTCTTTCCTCATGCATATAGACTGATAATTTAGAAAATAAATAGAAAAATCAAACCCTTCCCCAACATAATACAAGTTACTTTGAATTGTGTTTACAGTTTTTTTTTTTAATTACAGAATCCAATGTAACATAACTAAACATCTGATATGATAACATGTTAATTATTTAGATTAAATATCAAATAATTAAGGTGCTCTTTCCTCATGCATATAGACTGATAATTTAGAAAATAAATAGAAAAATCAAACCCTTCCCCAACATAATACAAGTTACTTTGAATTGTGTTTACAGTTTTTTTTTTTAATTACAGAATCCAATGTAACATAACTAAACATCTGATATGATAACACGTTAATTATTTAGATTAAATATCAAATAATTAAGGTGCTCCTTCCTCCGGCATAGATTACCCCTTTGGTATTTTCATTTTTTTTTTTTTTTAGATAACTACGATTTTATAAATACAAAGTGAGAAAGCTTACCATTTACTTACATATACAACATGGAATTATCAATTGCAGACTACTTGATTGAGGTACAATTTTGTATCCCTTTTTTATGTGAGGAATTTAATTCCTGAACAGAATATTTCACTGTCATGGTTGAGGTACAAATTTGTACCCCAATACAGTATGTGGAAGTTTATAATTCATGTAAAGAATGGTTCACTCATGATTGAGGTATAATTTTGAAAATAGTTCCGAGAGAAAAATTCAGTTCTGTTACTGAAATTTCAGAGTAATTACTGAGGTACAATTTTGTACCTATTGTTATCTTTTAGTCATAGGTAGCTTACAATTACAATACAAAATATGCCATTGTAATAGCTGAGGTAGTTTCTACTCAGATCAGTGTCTGGAAGTTTACAATTCTCTTAATATTTCCCACAACGGGGAAATATTGTTCGAGAATTGTAAACTTCCAGACACAGGCAGAGGTACAATTTTGTACCCTGTTGTGTTTGAAAAAGTTTGTAATTCCTTTAAATAACTAGGTGAGCCTGTATCACTCACCTGACATAAATAAGCCCTCTTAAGAATGTCTGCATGCCGAATACATCTAAGTTTTACCATTCAAATCCCATAGGGTTCTATGTTAAAACTATGTCTCCTCATGGCAGCCATCTTGGATGGAGGTTGTGGTCACCGGACACAATTTTGAAAGTATACTACCCTAGGACCATCCATGCCATGTTTGCTTTAAATTGGCTGACTGGTTTCAGAGGAGAAGACCTTTAAACAATTTTCCCATAGGTCCTATGTTAAAACTATGCCGCTGACGGTGGTCATTTTGGACCGAGATCGTGGTCACTGAACACAATTTTGGCAGTTGACCACCTAAGGACCATCCATGCCATGTTTGCTATATTGGCTTATTGGTTTCAGAGGAGAAGATTTTAAAACATTTTTTCCATAGGGTCAAGTCGAGTCATGGTGGCCATCTTGAATCTCCGGTCAGCAAACGATTCACATTCCTGCAAAGTCACAATTCAATTGGTTTAGTGTTTTCTGACAAGAAGATTTTCAAGGTTTCAACCAATCAGAACACGGTCCTATGTTAAAACTATGTCTGCTGATGGTGGCCATCTTGGATGGAGGTCTGGGTCACTGGATATAATTTTGGCAGTTGACCACCTAAGGACCATTCATGCCATGTTTGTTTTAAATTGACTTATTGGTTTCAGAGGAGAAGACTTTTAAACATTTTTTCCATAGGGTCAAGTCGAGTCATGGTGGCCATCTTGAATCTCCGGTCAGCAAACGATTCACATTCCTGCAAAGTCACAATTCAATTGGTTTAGTGGTTTCTGACAAGGAGATTTTCAAGGTTTCAACCAATCAGAACACGTTATTGGCCCTGGCAGCCATGTTGAATTTCCGATCTACACCAAAAACTGGTAGAGGACCATCCAATGAACATGTATGGCAAGTTTGGTTGAAATCTGTTCAGCAGTTTCAGAGAAGTATAGTTAAATGTGAAAAGCTAACGGACGGACGATGGACACTTATCCATGACAAAAGCTCACATGTCCTATGGCCAGGTGAGCTAACTAGAACTGATACCCCCCGCTTGCAATACTATGATGTTCAAACTTTGGAATACAGGTATATCAGCAAGTTGCCTATGAAAAATGAACAGATATGGAGTTATGTCAAGGAGACAACATCCCATCTCCAAAATAAACTAACCAAGAACATACATCTAGGGGTCACCACAAGTACACGACCCCCCCTTTTCGTGAAAGTATAAGTTGAATTATCTCCCTTTCTAAATTTTAGACAGCAACGGTATTCCTTCATGCACATCTGCAGGTTGTGTACTACAACTGTAAAGTTTCATAAAAATTCAATAAGCAGTTTAGTAGGAGTTGTGCTTACAATGTACATGCCCGCCCCCCTTTCGTTAAAGTATAAGTTGAATTATCTCCCCTTTTAAATTTTGGACAGCAACCATATTCCTTCATGCACATCTGCAGGTAGTGTACTATAAATGTGTAAATTTTCATAAAAATCCAATAAGCCGTTTAGGAGGAGTTGCGCTTACAAGGTACACGACCCCCCTTTTCTTGAAAGTATAAGTTGAATTATCTCTCATTTTAAATTTTGGACAGCAACCATATTCCTTCATGCACATCTGCAGGTAGCGAACTACAAATGTGTAAAGTTTCATAAAAATCCAACGAGTGGTTTAGGAGGAGTTGTGCTTACAAGTTACACAACCCCCCTTTTCGTGAAAGTATAAGTTGAATTATCTCCCTTTCTAAATTTTAGACAGCAACGGTATTCCTTCAAGCACATCTGCAGGTTGTGTACTACAACTGTGTAAAGTTTCATAAAAATTCAATAAGCAGTTTAGTAGGAGTTGCATTTACAATGTACATGCACCCCCCTTTTCGTAAAAGTATAAGTTGAATTATCTCCCCTTTTAAATTTTGGACAGCAACCATATTCCTTCATGCACATCTGCAGGTAGTGTACTATAAATGTGTAAATTTTCATAAAAATCCAATAAGCCGTTTAGGAGGAGTTGCGCTTACAAGGTACACGACCCCCCTTTTCGTGAAAGTATAAGTTGAATTATCTCCCCTTCTAAATTTTAGACAGCAACGGTATTCCTTCATGCACATCTGCAGGTTGTGTACTACAACTGTGTAAAGTTTAATAAAAATTCAATAAGCAGTTTAGTAGGAGTTGCACTTACAAGGTACATGCCCCCCGCCCCCTTTTCGTGAAAATATGTTGAATTATCTCCCCTGTTAAATTTTGGACAGCAACCATAATCCTTCATGCACATCTACAGGTAGTGTACTACAAATGTGTAAAGTTTCATAAATATCCAATGAGCGGTTTAGGAGGAGTTGCGCTTACAAGGTACACGACCACCCTTTTCGTGAAAGTATAAGTTGAATTAACTCTCCTTCTAAATTTTGGACAGCAACCATATTCCTTCATGCACATCTGCAGGTAGTGTACTACAAATGCGTAAAGTTTCATAAAAATACAATGTTTCATAAAAATACAATAAGCGGTTTAGGAGGAGTTGCGCTTACAAGGTACACGACCCCCCTTTTCTTGAAAGTATAAGTTGAATTATCTCTCATTTTAAATTTTGGACAGCAACCATATTCCTTCATGCACATCTGCAGGTAGCGAACTACAAATGTGTAAAGTTTCATAAAAATCCAACGAGTGGTTTAGGAGGAGTTGTGCTTACAAGTTACACAACCCCCCTTTTCGTGAAAGTATAAGTTGAATTATCTCCCTTTCTAAATTTTAGACAGCAACGGTATTCCTTCAAGCACATCTGCAGGTTGTGTACTACAACTGTGTAAAGTTTCATAAAAATTCAATAAGCAGTTTAGTAGGAGTTGCATTTACAATGTACATGCACCCCCCTTTTCGTAAAAGTATAAGTTGAATTATCTCCCCTTTTAAATTTTGGACAGCAACCATATTCCTTCATGCACATCTGCAGGTAGTGTACTACAAATGTGTAAAGTTTCATAAAAATCCAATGAGCGGTTTAGCAGGAGTTGTGCTTACAAGGTACACGACCCCCCTTTTCGTGAAAGTATAAGTTGAATTATCTCTCCTTCTAAATTTTGGACAGCAACCATATTCCTTCATGCACATCTGCAGGTAGTGTACTACAAATGTGTAAAGTTTCATAAAAATCCAATAAGTGGTTTAGGAGGAGTTGCGCTTACACGACCCCCCTTTTCATGAAAGTACAAGTTGAATTATCTCCCCTTCTAAATTTTAGACAGCAACGGTATTCCTTCATGCACATCTGCAGGTTGTGTACTACAACTGTGTAAAGTTTCATAAAAATCCAATAAGCGGTTTAGGAGGAGTTGCGCTTACAAGGTACATGGACAGACGGACGGACAGGGCGATTCCTATATACCCCCCAAACTTTGTTTGCGGGGGGTATAATAATCCACTGCTATAGATCTGAAAGAGGTACAATTGTGTACCCTGTTCTGTTTTAGAAAGTTTGCAATTCCTTTAAATAATAGTCCACGGTTCTAAATCTTAAAGAAGAATTTGCGGTAGACACTACCGACAAAATTTGTGGGCGGAGCTTATCATCAAAAATCCCCATTGATATGAACAGCATAATTTTGAAACTGTATGTCACATGACCAACCTGACCTAATGACTGATGAAGAATATTGTTTTTAATAAGACTGAAAGTTTCATAGGGAGGAACACTTGTGACCATCATGCCTGTCAAATGTTTTGCTCCAAAAGTAACTGTGAAACTATGCATCATTTAATACAGTGTAATTTAGAAAAAAACAAGATGAACTGTGAGTTAATGCTCACTTATGATACCCCCGCTCTTCGGCAAACAGGAAATGGGAATCTGACGGGTCAAAAAACGCTTCCACGATATGGGGTACCTATATAAAGCTTGTGACCAAATATCAGATTTCTGCCATCAATAGTTGCTGAGAAAAATACTACTAAAAATGGACCAGTTCTGTATGAGAACATTATCCACAAGTCTATTACAGACAACTTTTCACTGAATAAGGTACTATTTTGTAACCTGTGCTGTAGAAATGCTTACTCTTACCTCTTCTCTGATGGTAGGGGAACAATTTCATACTATGTTCATATCTGGCTGTCCTACTTCTGTGTAAAAAGGAGAGACAATTTTGTCAAGTTACTATACCTACCATTTACTAACCCTCATGATTGAGGTATAAGGTTGTGTAGGGTTAAGTTACCGTTGTAGGTTTGACTCACTTTTACTGTATATAAATATTTGTCAACAGCACAGGTTACTTTACCAACCATTTATATGGACATACTCTCATTGAGGTATGAGGTTGTGTCCAGTTACCTGTTTAGGTCTGCATTTCTACCTATGTGTAACAATTCCATCATTCTTTTCTTGTTTTTGACTTCTCAGTAGATTTGTAACATAAGTAAAGCAACTTGCTAAATGTGCAGCAGAAACTACTTACCTTTGTTGGGATTCTGAGTTGACCCCTCTTGATTTAGTGGGGTGTGTGACTGTGTTGTCATTAACCTGTAGATTCCAAATAAATTTCTTGCCCTCTACATCTGCATGTTTCAGAAGTTCGACCAATTCAGCAGGGAAGTCTATTTTTGATTGATTGGTTGGTGTTTATCGCCAACATTAGACTTGGTTGACTGGTATGGACTATCTGTGTCACAAATTACCATAGATATGTTCCACTTGTCGTAAACACTTCCCGGTCCTTCTTTCATGACTTATCACCATTTTTGTAACTAGATTAAAACGACGGACACCACTAGTGGAGGAGGAACTGCTTACCCTTCCAGAAAACCAAGTTCACCCCAAGTTTTAAGTGGGGTTCGTGTTACTCGATCTTAATTTTTATGTGTATCAGGCCTCAAAGTGAGATTTTAATTTTGGTGGACAGCTGGCCACCAACTCTGGTGGCCAAACTCAAATTTTAGTGGCCAAAGAAAAGAAAAATTGGTAGCCAAAATACATGGTAAAAAAGTAAAAACAAATATTTCGAGATCTTTTGCCCGGGTCATATTCGTACACGTCAGGCCCTTTATGCTTTTGGTTCTTACTGTGGATTTTAAGGGTTTCTTTAAAGTCTTACAAAGCTTTAATTAAAGAAATCGGAATTTCAGGCCATACTTGGAATAATTATCTTACAAAATTTACAAGTCATTAGGCCATTCTCATACACGAGCCAGACAAAATTGGAAAGCCATGAATCCTGCAACAATCTTTTGACATTTTTTTCCGCTGTGACGTCTGCTTTTGGTTTCACTCTTACAGTTACAAGCCATACTCGCCGGACTGGAATGTACTATTTCAACACCATTAATGGGCGACGATTTTGATTGCTTACTTGCTCCTGTCACAGTGTCATTATTATCGCCCTTTCTCCTTACACAGCTTGAAATTTCAACTGCTGGAACATTTTCACATGTTTACGTATGCACACAGCACATTAATACAGATCAATATCGATTTTATGCTTTAAATTACTTCGATTTCACTTTACTTTCAAGCGCAAAAATGACGATCTCTAAAATCGAATCAATGACGGAAAATTATCCAGAATTTCCGGTCGCCAACCTGAATTAACCAGATTTAAATTTTGGTCGCCAAAAAACCCCTGAAATTTGGTAGCCTAGGCGACCATTTTAGGTAGACATAATTGAGCCTTATATATATTTTGTATAGATCATTGTTTGTCCTTTTCTACATTTTCTTTTGGTCATTGTGTTGTCTGTTCTTCGATATACGGATTCTGATTGCACCATTGGCATTGGTATTTTCAGCTATATCATGACGTGAACAAATTTTATTATTAACTTCGACACCAACAAGCCATTTAGAAATAAAACATACCTGTCTATAAGGACAAATAAAAGAAACATTAAACAAATAAAACCATATATATCATATATACTAGTGGAATAAAGAAACTGTGCATTACTAAAAAATCAATTAAAGATCAATATCAAAATAAAATTTATTAGTTGTGTACAGTATAATGTCGAATAATGCATTTTTCACCAAAAAAATTCAGACCAATAACATTTAACGTCAATTGAATTCATTTGGTAAACGTCTTAAACAACACAAGATTCTTTAGACATTAACAAAGTCAGTGGCGTGTGTGTCCACCATTTGCATCAATGGATGCTTGGCAACGGCGACAAATTGATCTAACCAAGTTGTTGAAAAATGCTTGTGGGATATTGTTCCAAATGCGGATCAATGCCAGACCCATTTCCGCTAACGTCACTGGCTGATTTGGCAGATGGCGTGACCGTCGTTCCATTTCATCCCAAACATGCTCAATGGGTGAAAGATCGGATGAAACTGCTGGCCATGGTAACAAATCAACATTTTGCTATGTCAGATAGTCATGCACTACTCACGCAACATGTGGTAGAGCGTTGCTCTGCTGAAATGTGACGTTGTTGGCCTGAGCTTGGATGAACGGAATGACAAAAGGCTGAACAATTTCATCCCGATAGTGTATACCTGTCAGTTTTCCAACGACAACAACCAATGGTGTTCTGCCATGTGCTGTTATGCATCCCCACACCATAACACTGCCTCCAAATGATTGACGTTGAATGACGCAAGTGTCTGCATATCGTTCTCCTACACAGCGGTAAACATGAGAACGGCCATCACTGCTGTCTAGGTGAAATCGGGATTCATCTGTAAACAGGATGTTGGCCCAATCCTATATTCTGAATTTTAAATAACGTCTACACCAGGGTTTCAGCTGGGTTGTATTATATACTAAGGTCAAATGACCGAACTCATATAAATTCCTCAGGCCTTTTGTCCTGAAAGGCACTTATTCAATAGGTCAATTGTGTCCTAATTTGCCTAAAACTTATAGGTCATTTAATGATATATTAAGGTGTGGTTCGATTCATTTAATGCAGCTGGAGCTTAATTTAATATTCATTTGTTTCCAACTTGCATACTTATTATGATATTTGGAATTGACAACCAGACAGGTTTTCAGAGGTCACCATCTCTTTCCAAAAAAAAAGTTAAGCTTAAGTGAAAATATATAGAAATTAAAATCAAATTCCCCAATGAGGAATGAGTCAAAGACTTAAGAGAAAGCTACCCTAAATAGGTTACAAAAAAGTCTACTTTGAAATAAACATTTTGTAGATTTTTTTTTTACATTTAAATTCACAGAGAAATAACAATTTTAGCAGATCTTTTCAACCATTTGTCTTAATCAGGAAAAAAGCTTGTAATATTGGTCCATTTCAAAGGTTTCAATATTTCCCAAAAACCTAAATCAAGTCCTCTATCGTATTTTACACAAAAGACAAGTTTAAATTTAGTGCCAAATTGATATCCGATAATTTCTACGTGTCCGGTCCGGAGTGATTCTTGTTCTCATATTTCAAATATTGATATTTTCGTTCATTAAAGCGTTTCTGAGATTGCGACTTTAATTTTGTCAATGTCCTTGAACTTCATCAAAGCATGGAAAAACGATAAATGATACAATAAAAGAGTTTTGATCTGGCGTTTCACTTTAGTTTTAATCAAAACAAATTATGGATAAATTGGAGAATACTCGATCACATGTACGATGCATACGTAGCATGTGTCAGTCTTTTTGGCCACTTATTATGAAACAAACGGTCATTTTGACAGCAATGTCAAATTATTTTCTGTCATATATGCAAATTATCGGCCAATGACCGACGCCAAACGGAAACCCTGCTACACCACGTCAGCCTAGCTGCACGGTGTCTAGGCAGCATAATTGGACGGACTGCGGACGTCTTGGCCTGATGTTATGTTCACGAAGTCTATTGCGGACTGTTCTAGAGCTGATCGGTCGTAATCCGGGGATGCTTTTTGCAGTGAGACTTGACGTCTGGAATCGATTTCGCAGATGCACCAGCCTTATGTGGTTATCTAGACGACGTGACGTTACACGTGGACGACCTGAACGTCTGCGATCTCTAGTGTTGCCAGATTGTCTAAATCATCTCCATAATGACAGTATCGTGTTGCGATGACAGCCACAATGTATAGCAAAAACGCTATGAGCACCACTCAACTGCTAGGGGCCGCTTCACACATATATTAGGGATATGAGGCATGCTCTTTGTTGAAGACCCTATTGTAACTGTCAAATGTAGAACAGCAATAACAGAGCTCTTCCTTTACTTTAATTTGTGTGTAAAGTGGGCTAGCTGAATTCATGTCCATTTACATTCATATCCTTTCTTACTAATATGTATCCTAGAAGGGAGACATGAAATATTCACAAATTGAGAAGCCATGACAAAGATATATTTTAAAAAAGTACAATATTTGTAGTAGTATCATGATATCTGCGAAACAAATTGTGCACAATATATACTGCATAAGATGGACTGAGCCGTGATCAAAACGAATTGGATGTTTATTGACAATACACTAATTCTAGATTTTAGTATATCACCCAATAAAAGGACCCAAGCAAACAACCAACATGCCTAGATTGGCTCATTTTATGAGAATGTCTGGTTACAGAGATTGGACGAGATACATGAAGGGTGCGAGATGTTCAGGGTTGTGATATGTGGTGTCTTTGGATTTATGAAGAGATCACAAAGAAAACAGTCAGAGAGAACAACAAGAATAGTCAGGACAAATACTCAACATGGCTCTCCAATACATAGTACAAGGAAAGTGTATGTCCCCGATACCTAGGAAGTAACCCTCCCCTCACCAAAATACAATACCACAACAAAAGAAGATTTCACATTTTAATATTCTATTACAGAAACTATTGTTAGAGTGAGTGAGCGAGTGATTGCTTAATGCCAAATGAGCAAGCTACATTCAATGAGAATACAATGATGTCTGCTTTGTACTAGACCAACATGCTTAGTTGAATTTGTATAGTGCTAAAACAAAATACAGTCCGTGGGTAGACTTGTATGTTGCTTCACTCTTGACACATCATCCTGATTCCGAACGAACCAGTCTTTGCTCTTTCTCCTAAAATGCTATTTACTTAGTGGAGAAGTAACAAATACCACTTGTTTGTGGTCTTTGGTTTGAGGCAATCTTTGTTTGAACCCACAATCTACTTCACTCAAGGCAAACACACCATTATTGTAATAAAAAAGGGGAAATGGAAAATTTTGAATACATCTGCCAAAAAAAAAAAAGTCAAAATGGTAAATTAAACAAAAAATCAAATTTGATAGTCATCGAGTATGACATTAAGGAAAACGAAAAATTTCATTGGTTCATTAATTTTGAATAGTCATCCAAATTTCTCGGTCAATCATTTCAGCTACTCTTGTGCATTAAAGAAGAATATTGGGAAGTTAAGAAGAATATTGGGAAGTTAAACTATTTACTTAAAAATAAGTCCATTTTTCAAAATGTTTTAACACCACCCACCCCCCTCCCTAAAAAGAAGCCAAAAGTGCTTTGGACAAAAACAACCCATTATTCCTCTCTCTATTGTTAGTAAAGTGATTGCAGGATAAGGTTATTAGGTAAGAATAGCTGAGATCATTGAACTAATTAATTTATCTATTAACCAAAGGCCACCCACCTTGCTGAACAATGAAAAATCTCTACTTCAGTCATAATCATTAAACTATAATAAATCACATTGCAGATGAAAAACCAAATAATATATTTGTGCGGAGACTGAAAGATGAAGAACAACAACCAAAACATGTTTCCACAGAAACTGAACCGCACAGGTGGTGTAATGGATAGATTGGTTGTCTTAGGTGCGGTAGATGGTACATTCAATCCCTGGTCGTGTCAAAATAAAGACAATAAAAATAAAAATTTGTATTTGATGCTTCTTCCATAAGCATGCAGAACCACAGGATAAAGAGAAAAGATTGATGGACATGTCTAGCACTATAAAATTTCAACTAAGTGTGTTCAAATGGTCTAGTACAAAGTGGAAATCATCTCATCAAATACAACTTGTTCTTGCCATGATATCGCTGGAAAATAATCACTCGCTCTAGAAAACTTTCGTCATGATATAGCTGAAATATTGCTCATTTGGCATTGATAATAATCACCCACTCAACAAAAACTGGAGAATTGCTGGCAAATAATCACTTACTGTTCAAAATGTGTGCCATGATAGAGCTGGAAAAATGAAACTACGCGTTGTCGTGCTGTGATACCCCCACTCGCTCTATATAAAGTTGATGTGTAGTCAAGTATTAGATTATAGTGGAACTTAACGTGGTGTAGAGGCATAAAGGAGTGTAAAGAGTGTTGGAATCCTCCTAGGGCAGTTGGCACAAAAATCAACCATCCTTGAAATCGGTATAATATGCGCATGCTCAGATCATGGCCAACCAAGATACCAAATATAAATAAAATGCGACAAAAGACATGATTAATTGCGTACACAAGATGTGCGAACGGACATATGGTCAAACAAACATGAAAAGGGCTTTAACTCTTACAAAAATCAACCATCCGTGAAATCGGTATAATATGCGCATGCTCAGTTCATGGCCAACCAAGATACCAAATATGAATAAAATCCAACAAAAGACAAATGACTAGTTGCGTACACAAGATGTGCGGACGGACATATGGTCAAACAAACATGAAAAGGGCTATAACTGTTGCAAAAATCAACCATCTGTGAAATCGGTATAATATGTGCATGCTCAGATCATGGCCAACCAAGATACCAAATATGAATAAAATGTGACAAAAGACAAATGACTAGTTGCGTACACAAGATGTGCGAACGGACATTTGGTCAAATAAACATGAAAAGGGCTTTAACTATCGCAAAAATAAACTATCCATGAAATCGGTATATGTGCATGCTCAGATCATGGCCAACCAAGATACCAAATATGAATAAAATCCAACAAAAGACAAATGACTAGTTGCGTACACAAGATGTGCAGACAGACGTATGGTCAAACAAACATGAAAAGGGCTTTAACTCTAGCAAAAATCAACCATCCGTGAAATTGGTATAATATGCGCATGCTCAGATCATGGCCAACCAAGATACCAAATATGAATAAAATGCGACAAAAGACTAATTGCATACACAAGATGTGCAGACGGACGTATGGTCAAACAAACATGAAAAGGGCTATAACTCTCGCAAAAATCAACCATCCGTGAAATCGGTAATATATGAGCATGCTCAGATCATGGCCAACCAAGATACCAAATATGAATAAAATGCGACAAAAGACAAATGACTAGTTGCGTACACAAGATGTGCGGACGGACGTATGGTCAAACAAACATGAAAAGGGCTATAACTCTCACAAAAATCAACCATCTGTGAAATCGGTATAATATGCGCATGCTCAGATCATGGCCAACCAAGATACCAAATATGAATAAAATCCAACAAAAGACAAATGACTAGTTGCGTACACAAGATGTGCGGATGGACGTATGGTCAAACAAACATGAAAAGGGCTATAACTGTTGCAAAAATCAACCATCCGTGAAATCGGCATAATATGCGCATGCTGAGATCATGGCCAATCAAGATGCCAAATATGAATAAAATGAGACAAATGACTAGTTGCGTACACAAGATGTGCGAACGGACATATGGTCAAACAAACATGAAAAGGGCTTTAACTCTCGCAAAAATCAACCATCCGTGAAATCGGTATAATATGCACATGCTCAGATCATGGCCAACCAAGATACCAAATATGAATAAAATCCAACAAAAGACAAATGACTAGTTACGTACACAAGGTTTAGGGACGGACGAACAGACGGACGGATGGACAGACAAGGGTATTCCAGTATACCCACCACTCTGCGAGTGGGGGTATCAAAATCATGCACTCTCTAAACCTTGCCATGATATAGCTGTAAAATAATCACTAATTCTACAAAACTTGTGGGGCCGTCTTGGCCGTGATCGTATGGTAGTTTGATTTACTACCTATGCAATCAGTGCCTATCGCAACTGATGCAAGTTTGAATCTTGATCAGGATAAGGTGTACAACATTATGTGATAAAGTTTGTCAGTGACTTGCGACAGGTCGGTCGTTTCCTACCCCAATAAATCTGACTGCCACAATATCACTGAAATATTGTTGAAAGTGGTATGATATAGCTGGGAAATTGCTGAAATGTACGAGTTTCCAAAATAGAAAAATGAAATGCGAGGTTTGATTTGTTGCGATTGTTGGTTAGGGGGAAAGTTCTTCCTGAACATCACAGACAAACACCTTCCCCATAGGCTGTATTGAAGGGTCCATTAAGGTATCGCCTCACAACCATTCTTGTTCTCTCTGACTGTCTCCTTTGTGATCTCTGCACAAATCCAAAAACACCACATTATTTCACAACCCTGAACATCTCGTATCCTTCATGTATCTCATCCAATCTCTAACCAGACATTCCCATAAAATGAGTCAATCTAGGCTCCATAGGTTGTTTGCTTGGGTCCTATTTTTTTCGGGTGATATACTAAGATCTAGAATTAGTGTATTGCCAACAAAATCCAGTAACATCCAATTCTTTTTTATCACAGCCCAGTCCATCTTATGCAGTATTTATTGTGCACAATTTGTTTCACAGATATCAATATTGTACTTCTTTAAATATATCTTTGTCATGGCTTCTCAATTTGTGAATATTTCATGTCTCCCTTCTAGGATACATATTAGTAAGAAAGGATATGAATGTAAATGGACATGAATTCAGCTAGCCAACTTTACACACAAATTAAAGTAAAGGAAGAGCTCTTTTATTGCTGTTCTACATTTGACAGTCACAATAGGGTCTTCAATAATAAACATAATTCTTATCCAAAAATGAGCAAGAAACAGTATCTAGCCTGCAGTCTAGAGGTACTTTATATTTCTACTTATGTTGTAGGGTGTTTGAATTAAGAATTTCATCAGCTCATAGATTTTTTTTTGATTTTTTTTATATTTTTTACAGTCAGATTAAAATCAAATGATATATCGGATTTTAATTTAAGTGAACTTGGTATGATACCATGAAATCCTTAATTAAAACACCCTACAACATAGGATACGTGTGACAAAAGGCCCACTCCACTTTTGGAGGAGTTGTACCCCACAGGGGAGAAACTAGATCCTATTTCTATACCCCGGGATACTATCGGGGTTATGTTATTGAAATTTATGTTAATATCAGCAATTAAAACACCTTTATTGCTCGATCCAACATTATGGGATAAAGTTTGTCTGAGACTTGCGGCAGGTCAGTGGTTTTCTCGGCTTACTCCTCCAATAAAACAGATCGTCATAGTATAACTGAAATATTGTTAAAAGTGGTAATTCCCCCCTGTTTTGACCCACTCCTTTTAAAAAAAAGCAAATGAACAATAAATAATTAAAACCCATATATAATATGGATAATCTTTGAAACTTTTGAAGCTCTTGTGTACCTTTAATCAACAATGCAAGATTTGTAGGAAACCATTCGATGAACATTCATACCATGTTCAGTTTAATGTTTGTCCGATAGCAGTGAAAACTGACATCGGACAAATAGATCTTGTATTACGGTTGTCCTATGGGACAAGTGAAAAAATCAGAGATTCCCAAACGTGCCGGTACGATGGACATATCTATTTCCACTGGTATAAAATACTTAGTTTGTATTAAAGAGTCCTGTTTCATCTCCAATTTGTCCACAATTTATTTTGATTAAAAGTAAAGTGAAACGCCAGATAAAAACTCTTTTATTGATATCATTTATCGTTCCTCCATGCTTTGATGAAGTTCAAGGACATTGACTAAATTAAAGTCGCAATCTCAGAAACGCTTTAATGAACAGAAATATCAATATTTGAAATATAAGAACAAGAATCACTCCGGAACGGACACGTAAAAATTATCGGATATCAATTTGGCACCAAATTTAAACTCGTCTTTTGTGCAAAATACCATATAGGACTTGATTTAGGCTTTTGGGAAATATTGAAACCTTTGAAATGGACAAATATTACAAGCTTTTTCCTGATCTGGTTGAAAAGATCCACTAAAATTTTTATTTCTCTGAATTTAAATAAAATACTTTGCTTTATTAATATCACAGGCACTTGTTTCTGGTAAAAAAAAATATACCTAGATACTGGTAGATATAGTATCTAGGTATATTTTTTTCTACCAGAAAAAAGGATTTATATAACTCTAATATGAGTTATTACAATTTGTGTGGTATTGGATCACAACACAGTAATATTTCAAAAGGAAAAAAGGGGGGGGGGGGCATATAAAAATCACTGGTATGCAAGACTCCAATCAAGGTAGACAGAAATAAAAATGTGACATTGAATATATGTCCTTCAGGTAGTTATGAATAAAAAAAAACCCAGAACAAATCAATTCTGGCAGCTTTAACTATTTACTAAATTTGGGCAGGGTAATGTCAGAGGGGTCGCGAAACAATGTTTCGATTAATCGCAATTGACTTCTCCCAGAAGTCTCCCCACTTCTCTCTGTTGTCTCCCACTTCTCCCTCTGAGCTCTCTGAAAGAAAAGTCACTTCTCCCTCTAATTTGAAGGTAGTGGGAGCCCTGGATAATTATTCTCTAGTTTTTGTAATTTTTATTAATTTTTTCGGACAACTAAAAGATTGAGGCGGTCAAGTACTTTTTTTAGTTAGTTGTCCGAAGGGACAAGTTGAAAAATATGTTAATGTAGAGGCCTGCCCCCCTTGTTTAAATGAACAATAAATAATTAAAATCCATATATAATATGGAAACACCCTCTTTATAACAACACAAGTTTTGTAGGAAACCAATCAATGAACATTCATACCATGTTCGATTTCAATTTGCCAAGTGGTTTCATTATTTCCTTGAGGTCAAATGTCAAGGTCCCAAGTAGGTCATTATGGTACAAGACACACCGCCTTATGGTCATGCACCCACATACCAAATATCATTGACCTATCTCGAAAGAAACAATTATTTGACATTGAGGTCAAAGGTCAAGGCCCAATAAAGGTCATTATGGTATGTGATAAACCGCCTTATGGTCATGCACCCACATACCAAATATCTTTGACCTATCTCGAAAGACAAAAAATGGTATGCCCCGGACAAGAAAATAGTATTTAAAAAACAATTATTTGACCTTCAGGTCAAAGGTCATGGTACCACAAAGGTCATTACGGTACACCACAAACCGCCTTATGGTCATGCACCCACATATCAAATATCATTGACCTATCTGGAAAGACAAAAAAGTTATGGTCCGGAAAAGCTTCGCTGAGAAGAAGCAGAAGCAGAAGAAAAAAATCAGACTAAAATAATATATATCTCCCTTCGTTCGAAACGGAGACATAATTAAAATCCATATATAATATGAAAACACCCTCTTTTGAAACAACAACACAAATTTTGTAGGAAACCATTCAATGAACATTCATACCATGCTCGGTTTCAATTTGTCAAACAGTTGTGTGATACAAATCAGGTACACAACTCTGATGAAGGTTGCAAAGGTCATGTGAGGTATTGCTGCAACTTGGCATCCATTGACCTCTGTAAACTTTCACAATTAAACCTTTCTGAAACCACTGGGCTAAATGGAACCAAACTTTTTTGGAGAACTAATCATAGAATTAAAAAAATACATCATTGACCTAAGAATAGAAGTGCCATCTTTTTACTTCACCTTTAATGTAGACAAATTTCCCCTATCCCTTACTGTTTCCGAGATACTCTTAACTGGAAGGTCCCAGGAAGGTCATTATGATACCTGACACACCGCCTTATGGTCATGCACCCATACCAAATATCATTGACCTATCTCAAAAGAAACAATTATTTGACCCTAAAGTCAAAGGTCAAGGTCCAATAAAGGTTATTATGGTATGCGACACACCACCTTATGGTCATGCACCCACATACCAAATATCATTGACCTATCTCGAAAGAAACAATTATTTAGGTCAAGGTCCAAACAAACGTCATTATGGTACGCGACACACCTCTTATGGTCATGCACCCACATACCAAATATCATTGACCTATCTCGAAAGACAAAAAAGTTATGGTCCAGACAAGCTTCGCTGAGAAGCAGAAGCGGAAGATGAATATCAGACTAAAACAATATATATCTCCCTTTGTTCGAACGGGAGACATAATTAAAATCCATATATATTATGGAAACACCCTCTTTTGAAACAACAACAAAAGTTTGTAGGAAACCATTCAATGAACATTCATACCATGCTCGGTTTCAATTTGCCAAGTGGTTTCAGAGGAGAAGATTAAAATCTAAAAGTGTACAGACAACGGATGCCAAGGGAGAGCAATATGTCACACAACATTTATATTCTTCATTCAGAGTTGTCATACACCTGGATGACCCTCCCTTTGGGGAGAATAACTCTCTTCCATCCCCCCCCCCCATTCCCTGAAAAAGTCATTCAGTTGTGTGATACAAATCAGGTACACAACTCTGATGAAGGTTGTAACGGTCATGTGAGGTATTGCTGCAACTTGGCATCCATTGTCCTCTGTAAACTTTCACAATTAAACCTCTCTGAAACCACTGGGCTAAATGGAACCAAACTTTTTTTGGAGAACTAATCATAGAATTAAAAAATACATCAATGGCCTAAGAATAGAAGTGCCATCTTTTTACTTCACCTTTAATGTAGACAAATTTCCGCTATCGTTTACTGTTTCCGAGATACTCTTGACTGGAAGGGACCAACAAATGCCAATTTCAAAACTTTAACACATTTTAATTTTTAGATAAAAAAAATTTGGTTTTGAACATAAAATTAACATTGTTCTATTGTAATATTGAAATGTATCATATTCCAGCAAATATAAATTTAAGATAAATTTTATCCAAAATTTAACAAAATGTGATTATCTAGCCTGCAGTCAAGAGGTACTTTTTCATTTTCATTGTTCTTTGTATCTCAAATGAATTTTTGATATAAGTTATAGGGGGTTTGTGTTTGAATTAAGAATTTCATCAGCTCATAGATTTTTTATTTTTTTTTTTATTTTTTTACAGTCAGATTAAAATCAAATGATATATTGGGTTTTAATCCGAGTGAACTAGGTATGATACCATGAAATCCTTAATTCAGAGATGGCACTGTCTATTCTTAGACCAATGATGTATTTTTTAATTCTATGATTAGTACTCCAAAAAAAGTTTGGTTCCATTTATCCCAGTGGTTTCAAAGAGGTTTAATTGTGAACGTTTACAGAGGACAACGGATGCCAAGTTGTAGCAATACTTCACATGACCATTACTACCTTCATCGGAGTTGTGTACCTGATTTGTGTCACACAACTAGATGACTCTCTTTTTTTTGGGGGGGGGGTGCAGTTGTACCGCTCAGTGGAGAAACTAGATCTTATTTCTAATTCTATACTCTGTGGTTTACTTGGGGGTTATCTTTAAATTTATATACACAGTTGTATGTATGTAAATACCAGCAATTAAAACACCTTGATTGCTCGATACATTATGGATAAAGTTTGTCAGACTTGCGGCAGGTCAGTGGTTTTCTCAGTATACTCCACCAATAAAACAAGATAGCCATGATATAACTGAAATATTGTTAAAAGTGGCATTAAACACCATAACTCCACCAATTTGACCCCCCTTTTTTAAAATGAACAATAAATAACTAGGAAGAACTGTTTTAGATACCTAAAACGTATGTCTCCCCTTAATGCGGCCATCTGTACAACAACCTATCTCGAAAGACAAAAATGTTATGGTCCAGACAAGAAAATACTATTTAAAAAACCATTATTTGACCATGAAGTCAAAAGTCAAGGTCGCAGGAAGGTCATTATGGTACGTGACACACCGCCTTATGGTCATGCGCCCACATACCAAATATCATTGACATATCTCAAAAGAAACAATTATTTGACCTTTAGGTCAAAGGTCAAGGTCCAACAAAGGTCATTATGGTATGCGACACACCGCCCTATGGTCATGCACATACACACCAAATATCATTGACCTATCTCGAATGACAAAAATGTTATGGCCAGGACAACAAAATACTATTAAAAAAAACATTATTTGACCTCGAGGTCAAAGGTCAAGGTCCCACAATGGTCATTACGGTACGCGACACACTGTCTTATGGTCATGCACCCACATACCAAATATCATTGACCTATCTCGAAAGACAAAAAATATTATGGCCAGGACAAGAAAATACTATTTAAAAAATAATTATTTGACCTTCATGTCAAGGGTCAAGGTCCAACGAAGGTCATTACGGTATGCGACACCACCTTATGGACATGCACCCACATACCAAATACCATTGACCTATCTCAAAAACAATTATTTGACCTTGAGGTCAAAGGACAAGGTCCCACAAAGGTCATTACGGTACGTGACACACCGCCTTATGGTCATACACCCACATACCAAATATCATTGACCTATCTCAAGACAAAAATATTATGGTCCAGACAAGAAAATACTATTTAAAAAACCATTATTTGACCTTGAGGTCAAAGGTCAAGGTCCCAGGAAGGTCATTATGATACATGACACACCGCCTTATGGTCATGTACCCATACCAAATATCATTGACCTATCTCAAAAGAAACAATTATTTGACCCTAAGGTCAAAGGTCAAGGTCCAATAAAGGTTATTATGGTATGCGACACACCGCCTTATGGTCATGCACCCACATACCAAATATCATTGACATATCTCGAAAGAAACAATTATTTGACCTTGAGGTCAAAGGTCAAGGTCCAAACAAACGTCATTATGGTACGCGACACACCTCTTATGGTCATGCACCCACATACCAAATATCATTGACCTATCTCGAAAGACAAAAAAGTTATGGTCCGGACAAGCTTCGCTGAGAAGCAGAAGCGGAAGATGAACATCAGACTAAAACAATATATATCTCCCTTTGTTCGAACGGGAGACATAATTAAAATCCATATATATTATGGAAACACCCTCTTTTGAAACAACAACACAAGTTTTGTAGGAAACCATTCAATGAACATTCATACCATGCTCAGTTTCAATTTGCCAAGTGGTTTCAGAGGAGAAGATTAAAATCTAAAAGTGTACAGACAACGGATGCCAAGGGAGAGCAATATGTCACACAACATTTATATTCTTCATTCAGAGTTGTCATACACCTGGATGACCCTCCCTTTGGGGAGAGTAACTCTCTTCCATCCCCCCCCCCCCCCCCCCTATTCCCTGAAAAAGTCATTCAGTTGTGCGATACAAATCAGGTACACAACTCTGATGAAGGTTGTAACGGTCATGTGAGGTATTGCTGCAACTTGGCATCCATTGTCCTCTGTAAACTTTCACAATTAAACCTCTCTGAAACCACTGGGCTAAATGGAACCAAACTTTTTTTGGAGAACTAATCATAGAATTAAAAAATACATCAATGGCCTAAGAATAGAAGTGCCATCTTTTTACTTCACCTTTAATGTAGACAAATTTCCGCTATCGTTTACTGTTTCCGAGATACTCTTGACTGGAAGGGACCAACAAATGCCAATTTCAAAACTTTAACACATTTTAATTTTTAGATAAAAAAATTTGGTTTTGAACATAAAATTAACATTGTTCTATTGTAATATTGAAATGTATCATATTCCAGCAAATATAAATTTAAGATAAATTTTATCCAAAATTTAACAAAATGTGATTATCTAGCCTGCAGTCAAGAGGTACTTTTTCATTTTCATTGTTCTTTGTATCTCAAATGAATTTTTGATATAAGTTATAGGGGGGTTGTGTTTGAATTAAGAATTTCATCAGCTCATAGATTTTTTTTTTTTTTGGGGATTTTTTTACAGTCAGATTAAAATCAAATGATATATTGGGTTTTAATCCGAGTGAACTAGGTATGATACCATGAAATCCTTAATTCAGAGATGGCACTGTCTATTCTTAGACCAATGATGTATTTTTTAATTCTATGATTAGTACTCCAAAAAAAGTTTGGTTCCATTTATCCCAGTGGTTTCAAAGAGGTTTAATTGTGAACGTTTACAGAGGACAACGGATGCCAAGTTGTAGCAATACTTCACATGACCATTACTACCTTCATCGGAGTTGCGTACCTGATTTGTGTCACACAACTAGATGACTCTCTTTTTTTTTTGGGGGGGGGGTGCAGTTGTACCGCTCAGTGGAGAAACTAGATCTTATTTCTAATTCTATACTCTGTGGTTTACTTGGGGGTTATCTTTAAATTTATATACACAGTTGTATGTATGTAAATACCAGCAATTAAAACACCTTGATTGCTCGATACATTATGGATAAAGTTTGTCAGACTTGCGGCAGGTCGGTGGTTTTCTCAGTATACTCCACCAATAAAACAAGATAGCCATGATATAACTGAAATATTGTTAAAAGTGGCATTAAACACCATAACTCCACCAATTTGACCCCCCTTTTTTAAAATGAACAATAAATAACTAGGAAGAACTGTTTTAGATACCTAAAACGTATGTCTCCCCTTAATGCGGCCATCTGTACAACAACCTATCTCGAAAGACAAAAATGTTATGGTCCAGACAAGAAAATACTATTTAAAAAACCATTATTTGACCATGAAGTCAAAAGTCAAGGTCGCAGGAAGGTCATTATGGTACGTGACACACCGCCTTATGGTCATGCGCCCACATACCAAATATCATTTGACATATCTCAAAAGAAACAATTATTTGACCTTTAGGTCAAAGGTCAAGGTCCAACAAAGGTCATTATGGTATGCGACACACCGCCCTATGGTCATGCACATACACACCAAATATCATTGACCTATCTCGAATGACAAAAATGTTATGGCCAGGACAACAAAATACTATTAAAAAAAACATTATTTGACCTCGAGGTCAAAGGTCAAGGTCCCACAATGGTCATTACGGTACGCGACACACCGTCTTATGGTCATGCACCCACATACCAAATATCATTGACCTATCTCGAAAGACAAAAAATATTATGGCCAGGACAAGAAAATACTATTTAAAAAATAATTATTTGACCTTCATGTCAAAGGTCAAGGTCCAACGAAGGTCATTACGGTATGCGACACCACCTTATGGACATGCACCCACATACCAAATACCATTGACCTATCTCAAAAACAATTATTTGACCTTGAGGTCAAAGGACAAGGTCCCACAAAGGTCATTACGGTACGTGACACACCGCCTTATGGTCATACACCCACATACCAAATATCATTGACCTATCTCAAGACAAAAATATTATGGTCCAGACAAGAAAATACTATTTAAAAAACCATTATTTGACCTTGAGGTCAAAGGTCAAGGTCCCAGGAAGGTCATTATGATACATGACACACCGCCTTATGGTCATGTACCCATACCAAATATCATTGACCTATCTCAAAAGAAACAATTATTTGACCCTAAGGTCAAAGGTCAAGGTCCAATAAAGGTTATTATGGTATGCGACACACCGCCTTATGGTCATGCACCCACATACCAAATATCATTGACATATCTCGAAAGAAACAATTATTTGACCTTGAGGTCAAAGGTCAAGGTCCAAACAAACGTCATTATGGTACGCGACACACCTCTTATGGTCATGCACCCACATACCAAATATCATTGACCTATCTCGAAAGACAAAAAAGTTATGGTCCGGACAAGCTTCGCTGAGAAGCAGAAGATGAATATCAGACTAAAACAATATATATCTCCCTTTGTTCGAACGGGAGACATAATTAAAATCCATATATATTATGGAAACACCCTCTTTTGAAACAACAACACAAGTTTTGTAGGAAACCATTCAATGAACATTCATACCATGCTCAGTTTCAATTTGCCAAGTGGTTTCAGAGGAGAAGATTAAAATCTAAAAGTGTACAGACAACGGATGCCAAGGGAGAGCAATATGTCACACAACATTTATATTCTTCATTCAGAGTTGTCATACACCTGGATGACCCTCCCTTTGGGGAGAGTAACTCTCTTCCATCCCCCCCCCCCCCCCCTATTCCCTGAAAAAGTCATTCAGTTGTGCGATACAAATCAGGTACACAACTCTGATGAAGGTTGTAACGGTCATGTGAGGTATTGCTGCAACTTGGCATCCGTTGTCCTCTGTAAACTTTCACAATTAAACCTCTCTGAAACCACTGGGCTAAATGAAACCAAACTTTTTTTGGAGAACTAATCATAGAATTAAAAAATACATCAATGGCCTAAGAATAGAAGTGCCATCTTTTTACTTCACCTTTAATGTAGACAAATTTCCGCTATCGTTTACTGTTTCCGAGATACTCTTGACTGGAAGGGACCAACAAATGCCAATTTCAAAACTTTAACACATTTTAATTTTTAGATAAAAAAATTTGGTTTTGAACATAAAATTAACATTGTTCTATTGTAATATTGAAATGTATCATATTCCAGCAAATATAAATTTAAGATAAATTTTATCCAAAATTTAACAAAATGTGATTATCTAGCCTGCAGTCAAGAGGTACTTTTTCATTTTCATTGTTCTTTGTATCTCAAATGAATTTTTGATATAAGTTATAGGGGGGTTGTGTTTGAATTAAGAATTTCATCAGCTCATAGATTTTTTTTTTTTTTGGGGATTTTTTTACAGTCAGATTAAAATCAAATGATATATTGGGTTTTAATCCGAGTGAACTAGGTATGATACCATGAAATCCTTAATTCAGAGATGGCACTGTCTATTCTTAGACCAATGATGTATTTTTTAATTCTATGATTAGTACTCCAAAAAAAGTTTGGTTCCATTTATCCCAGTGGTTTCAAAGAGGTTTAATTGTGAACGTTTACAGAGGACAACGGATGCCAAGTTGTAGCAATACTTCACATGACCATTACTACCTTCATCGGAGTTGTGTACCTGATTTGTGTCACACAACTAGATGACTCTCTTTTTTTTTGGGGGGGGGGGGTGCAGTTGTACCGCTCAGTGGAGAAACTAGATCTTATTTCTAATTCTATACTCTGTGGTTTACTTGGGGGTTATCTTTAAATTTATATACACAGTTGTATGTATGTAAATACCAGCAATTAAAACACCTTGATTGCTCGATACATTATGGATAAAGTTTGTCAGACTTGCGGCAGGTCGATGGTTTTCTTGGTATACTCCACCAATAAAACAAGATAGCCATGATATAACTGAAATATTGTTAAAAGTGGCATTAAACACCATAACTCCACCAATTTGACCCCCCTTTTTTAAAATGAACAATAAATAACTAGGAAGAACTGTTTTAGATACCTAAAACGTATGTCTCCCCTTAATGCGGCCATCTGTACAACAACCTATCTCGAAAGACAAAAATGTTATGGTCCAGACAAGAAAATACTATTTAAAAAACCATTATTTGACCATGAAGTCAAAAGTCAAGGTCGCAGGAAGGTCATTATGGTACGTGACACACCGCCTTATGGTCATGCGCCCACATACCAAATATCATTGACATATCTCAAAAGAAACAATTATTTGACCTTGAGGTCAAAGGTCAAGGTCCAACAAAGGTCATTATGGTATGCGACACACCGCCCTATGGTCATGCACATACACACCAAATATCATTGACCTATCTCGAATGACAAAAATGTTATGGCCCGGACAACAAAATACTATTTAAAAAAACATTATTTGACCTCGAGGTCAAAGGTCAAGGTCCCACAATGGTCATTACGGTACGCGACACACCGTCTTATGGTCATGCACCCACATACCAAATATTATTGATCTATCTCGAAAGACAAAAAATATTATGGCCAGGACAAGAAAATACTATTTAAAAAACAATTATTTGACCTTCATGTCAAAGGTCAAGGTCCAACGAAGGTCATTACGGTATGCGACACCGCCTTATGGACATGCACCCACATACCAAATATCATTGATCTATCTCAAAAACAATTATTTGACCTTAAGGTCAAAGGACAAGGTCCCACAAAGGTCATTACGGTACGTGACACACCGCCTTATGGTCATACACCCACATACCAAATATCATTGACCTATCTCAAGACAAAAATATTATGGTCCAGACAAGAAAATACTATTTAAAAAAACATTATTTGACCTTGAGGTCAAAGGTCAAGGTCCCAGGAAGGTCATTATGATACATGACACACCGCCTTATGTTCATGCACCCACATACCAAATATCATTGACCTATCTCGAAAGACAAAAAATATTATGGCCAGGACAAGAAAATACTATTTAAAAAATAATTATTTGACCTTCATGTCAAAGGTCAAGGTCCAACGAAGGTCATTACGGTATGCGACACCACCTTATGGACATGCACCCACATACCAAATACCATTGACCTATCTCAAAAACAATTATTTGACCTTGAGGTCAAAGGACAAGGTCCCACAAAGGTCATTACGGTACGTGACACACCGCCTTATGGTCATACACCCACATACCAAATATCATTGACCTATCTCAAGACAAAAATATTATGGTCCAGACAAGAAAATACTATTTAAAAAACCATTATTTGACCTTGAGGTCAAAGGTCAAGGTCCCAGGAAGGTCATTATGATACATGACACACCGCCTTATGGTCATGTACCCATACCAAATATCATTGACCTATCTCAAAAGAAACAATTATTTGACCCTAAGGTCAAAGGTCAAGGTCCAATAAAGGTTATTATGGTATGCGACACACCGCCTTATGGTCATGCACCCACATACCAAATATCATTGACATATCTCGAAAGAAACAATTATTTGACCTTGAGGTCAAAGGTCAAGGTCCAAACAAACGTCATTATGGTACGCGACACACCTCTTATGGTCATGCACCCACATACCAAATATCATTGACCTATCTCGAAAGACAAAAAAGTTATGGTCCGGACAAGCTTCGCTGAGAAGCAGAAGATGAATATCAGACTAAAACAATATATATCTCCCTTTGTTCGAACGGGAGACATAATTAAAATCCATATATATTATGGAAACACCCTCTTTTGAAACAACAACACAAGTTTTGTAGGAAACCATTCAATGAACATTCATACCATGCTCAGTTTCAATTTGCCAAGTGGTTTCAGAGGAGAAGATTAAAATCTAAAAGTGTACAGACAACGGATGCCAAGGGAGAGCAATATGTCACACAACATTTATATTCTTCATTCAGAGTTGTCATACACCTGGATGACCCTCCCTTTGGGGAGAGTAACTCTCTTCCATCCCCCCCCCCCCCCCTATTCCCTGAAAAAGTCATTCAGTTGTGCGATACAAATCAGGTACACAACTCTGATGAAGGTTGTAACGGTCATGTGAGGTATTGCTGCAACTTGGCATCCGTTGTCCTCTGTAAACTTTCACAATTAAACCTCTCTGAAACCACTGGGCTAAATGAAACCAAACTTTTTTTGGAGAACTAATCATAGAATTAAAAAATACATCAATGGCCTAAGAATAGAAGTGCCATCTTTTTACTTCACCTTTAATGTAGACAAATTTCCGCTATCGTTTACTGTTTCCGAGATACTCTTGACTGGAAGGGACCAACAAATGCCAATTTCAAAACTTTAACACATTTTAATTTTTAGATAAAAAAATTTGGTTTTGAACATAAAATTAACATTGTTCTATTGTAATATTGAAATGTATCATATTCCAGCAAATATAAATTTAAGATAAATTTTATCCAAAATTTAACAAAATGTGATTATCTAGCCTGCAGTCAAGAGGTACTTTTTCATTTTCATTGTTCTTTGTATCTCAAATGAATTTTTGATATAAGTTATAGGGGGGTTGTGTTTGAATTAAGAATTTCATCAGCTCATAGATTTTTTTTTTTTTTGGGGATTTTTTTACAGTCAGATTAAAATCAAATGATATATTGGGTTTTAATCCGAGTGAACTAGGTATGATACCATGAAATCCTTAATTCAGAGATGGCACTGTCTATTCTTAGACCAATGATGTATTTTTTAATTCTATGATTAGTACTCCAAAAAAAGTTTGGTTCCATTTATCCCAGTGGTTTCAAAGAGGTTTAATTGTGAACGTTTACAGAGGACAACGGATGCCAAGTTGTAGCAATACTTCACATGACCATTACTACCTTCATCGGAGTTGTGTACCTGATTTGTGTCACACAACTAGATGACTCTCTTTTTTTTTGGGGGGGGGGGGTGCAGTTGTACCGCTCAGTGGAGAAACTAGATCTTATTTCTAATTCTATACTCTGTGGTTTACTTGGGGGTTATCTTTAAATTTATATACACAGTTGTATGTATGTAAATACCAGCAATTAAAACACCTTGATTGCTCGATACATTATGGATAAAGTTTGTCAGACTTGCGGCAGGTCGATGGTTTTCTTGGTATACTCCACCAATAAAACAAGATAGCCATGATATAACTGAAATATTGTTAAAAGTGGCATTAAACACCATAACTCCACCAATTTGACCCCCCTTTTTTAAAATGAACAATAAATAACTAGGAAGAACTGTTTTAGATACCTAAAACGTATGTCTCCCCTTAATGCGGCCATCTGTACAACAACCTATCTCGAAAGACAAAAATGTTATGGTCCAGACAAGAAAATACTATTTAAAAAACCATTATTTGACCATGAAGTCAAAAGTCAAGGTCGCAGGAAGGTCATTATGGTACGTGACACACCGCCTTATGGTCATGCGCCCACATACCAAATATCATTGACATATCTCAAAAGAAACAATTATTTGACCTTGAGGTCAAAGGTCAAGGTCCAACAAAGGTCATTATGGTATGCGACACACCGCCCTATGGTCATGCACATACACACCAAATATCATTGACCTATCTCGAATGACAAAAATGTTATGGCCCGGACAACAAAATACTATTTAAAAAAACATTATTTGACCTCGAGGTCAAAGGTCAAGGTCCCACAATGGTCATTACGGTACGCGACACACCGTCTTATGGTCATGCACCCACATACCAAATATTATTGATCTATCTCGAAAGACAAAAAATATTATGGCCAGGACAAGAAAATACTATTTAAAAAACAATTATTTGACCTTCATGTCAAAGGTCAAGGTCCAACGAAGGTCATTACGGTATGCGACACCGCCTTATGGACATGCACCCACATACCAAATATCATTGATCTATCTCAAAAACAATTATTTGACCTTAAGGTCAAAGGACAAGGTCCCACAAAGGTCATTACGGTACGTGACACACCGCCTTATGGTCATACACCCACATACCAAATATCATTGACCTATCTCAAGACAAAAATATTATGGTCCAGACAAGAAAATACTATTTAAAAAAACATTATTTGACCTTGAGGTCAAAGGTCAAGGTCCCAGGAAGGTCATTATGATACATGACACACCGCCTTATGTTCATGCACCCACATACCAAATATCATTGACCTATCTCGAAAGACAAAAAATATTATGGCCAGGACAAGAAAATACTATTTAAAAAATAATTATTTGACCTTCATGTCAAAGGTCAAGGTCCAACGAAGGTCATTACGGTATGCGACACCACCTTATGGACATGCACCCACATACCAAATACCATTGACCTATCTCAAAAACAATTATTTGACCTTGAGGTCAAAGGACAAGGTCCCACAAAGGTCATTACGGTACGTGACACACCGCCTTATGGTCATACACCCACATACCAAATATCATTGACCTATCTCAAGACAAAAATATTATGGTCCAGACAAGAAAATACTATTTAAAAAACCATTATTTGACCTTGAGGTCAAAGGTCAAGGTCCCAGGAAGGTCATTATGATACATGACACACCGCCTTATGGTCATGTACCCATACCAAATATCATTGACCTATCTCAAAAGAAACAATTATTTGACCCTAAGGTCAAAGGTCAAGGTCCAATAAAGGTTATTATGGTATGCGACACACCGCCTTATGGTCATGCACCCACATACCAAATATCATTGACATATCTCGAAAGAAACAATTATTTGACCTTGAGGTCAAAGGTCAAGGTCCAAACAAACGTCATTATGGTACGCGACACACCTCTTATGGTCATGCACCCACATACCAAATATCATTGACCTATCTCGAAAGACAAAAAAGTTATGGTCCGGACAAGCTTCGCTGAGAAGCAGAAGCGGAAGATGAATATCAGACTAAAACAATATATATCTCCCTTTGTTCGAACGGGAGACATAATTAAAATCCATATATATTATGGAAACACCCTCTTTTGAAACAACAACACAAGTTTTGTAGGAAACCATTCAATGAACATTCATACCATGCTCAGTTTCAATTTGCCAAGTGGTTTCAGAGGAGAAGATTAAAATCTAAAAGTGTACAGACAACGGATGCCAAGGGAGAGCAATATGTCACACAACATTTATATTCTTCATTCAGAGTTGTCATACACCTGGATGACCCTCCCTTTGGGGAGAGTAACTCTCTTCCATCCCCCCCCCCCCCCCATTCCCTGAAAAAGTCATTCAGTTGTGCGATACAAATCAGGTACACAACTCTGATGAAGGTTGTAACGGTCATGTGAGGTATTGCTGCAACTTGGCATCCGTTGTCCTCTGTAAACTTTCACAATTAAACCTCTCTGAAACCACTGGGCTAAATGAAACCAAACTTTTTTTGGAGAACTAATCATAGAATTAAAAAATACATCAATGGCCTAAGAATAGAAGTGCCATCTTTTTACTTCACCTTTAATGTAGACAAATTTCCGCTATCGTTTACTGTTTCCGAGATACTCTTGACTGGAAGGGACCAACAAATGCCAATTTCAAAACTTTAACACATTTTAATTTTTAGATAAAAAAATTTGGTTTTGAACATAAAATTAACATTGTTCTATTGTAATATTGAAATGTATCATATTCCAGCAAATATAAATTTAAGATAAATTTTATCCAAAATTTAACAAAATGTGATTATCTAGCCTGCAGTCAAGAGGTACTTTTTCATTTTCATTGTTCTTTGTATCTCAAATGAATTTTTGATATAAGTTATAGGGGGGTTGTGTTTGAATTAAGAATTTCATCAGCTCATAGATTTTTTTTTTTTTGGGGGATTTTTTTACAGTCAGATTAAAATCAAATGATATATTGGGTTTTAATCCGAGTGAACTAGGTATGATACCATGAAATCCTTAATTCAGAGATGGCACTGTCTATTCTTAGACCAATGATGTATTTTTTAATTCTATGATTAGTACTCCAAAAAAAGTTTGGTTCCATTTATCCCAGTGGTTTCAAAGAGGTTTAATTGTGAACGTTTACAGAGGACAACGGATGCCAAGTTGTAGCAATACTTCACATGACCATTACTACCTTCATCGGAGTTGCGTACCTGATTTGTGTCACACAACTAGATGACTCTCTTTTTTTTTTGGGGGGGGGGTGCAGTTGTACCGCTCAGTGGAGAAACTAGATCTTATTTCTAATTCTATACTCTGTGGTTTACTTGGGGGTTATCTTTAAATTTATATACACAGTTGTATGTATGTAAATACCAGCAATTAAAACACCTTGATTGCTCGATACATTATGGATAAAGTTTGTCAGACTTGCGGCAGGTCGGTGGTTTTCTCAGTATACTCCACCAATAAAACAAGATAGCCATGATATAACTGAAATATTGTTAAAAGTGGCATTAAACACCATAACTCCACCAATTTGACCCCCCTTTTTTAAAATGAACAATAAATAACTAGGAAGAACTGTTTTAGATACCTAAAACGTATGTCTCCCCTTAATGCGGCCATCTGTACAACAACCTATCTCGAAAGACAAAAATGTTATGGTTCAGACAAGAAAATACTATTTAAAAAACCATTATTTGACCATGAAGTCAAAAGTCAAGGTCGCAGGAAGGTCATTATGGTACGTGACACACCGCCTTATGGTCATGCGCCCACATACCAAATATCATTGACATATCTCAAAAGAAACAATTATTTGACCTTGAGGTCAAAGGTCAAGGTCCAACAAAGGTCATTATGGTATGCGACACACCGCCCTATGGTCATGCACATACACACCAAATATCATTGACCTATCTCGAATGACAAAAATGTTATGGCCCGGACAACAAAATACTATTTAAAAAAACATTATTTGACCTCGAGGTCAAAGGTCAAGGTCCCACAATGGTCATTACGGTACGCGACACACCGTCTTATGGTCATGCACCCACATACCAAATATTATTGACCTATCTCGAAAGACAAAAAATATTATGGCCAGGACAAGAAAATACTATTTAAAAAACAATTATTTGACCTTCATGTCAAAGGTCAAGGTCCAACGAAGGTCATTACGGTATGCGACACCGCCTTATGGACATGCACCCACATACCAAATATCATTGATCTATCTCAAAAACAATTATTTGACCTTAAGGTCAAAGGACAAGGTCCCACAAAGGTCATTACGGTACGTGACACACCGCCTTATGGTCATACACCCACATACCAAATATCATTGACCTATCTCAAGACAAAAATATTATGGTCCAGACAAGAAAATACTATTTAAAAAAACATTATTTGACCTTGAGGTCAAAGGTCAAGGTCCCAGGAAGGTCATTATGATACATGACACACCGCCTTATGTTCATGCACCCATACCAAATATCATTTACCCATCTCAAAAGAAACAATTATTTGACCCTAAGGTCAAAGGTCAAGGTCCAATAAAGGTTATTATGGTATGCGACACCGCCTTATGGACATGCACCCACATACCAAATATCATTGACATATCTCGAAAGAAACAATTATTTGACCTTGAGGTCAAAGGTCAAGGTCCAAACAAACATCATTATGGTACACGACACACCTCTTATGGTCATGCACCCACATACCAAATATCATTAACCTATCTCGAAAGACAAAAAAGTTATGGTCCGGACAAGCTTCGCTGAGAAGCAGAAGCGGAAGATGAATATCAGACTAAAACAATATATATCTCCCTTTGTTCGAACGGGAGACATAATTAAAATCCATATATATTATGGAAACACCCTCTTTTGAAACAACAACAAAAGTTTTGTAGGAAACCATTCAATGAACATTCATACCATGCTCGGTTTCAATTTGCCAAGTGGTTTCAGAGGAGAAGATTAAAATCTAAAAGTGTACAGACAACGGATGCCAAGGGAGAGCAATATGTCACACAACATTTATATTCTTCATTCAGAGTTGTCATACACCTGGATGACCCTCCCTTTGGGGAGAATAACTCTCTTCCATCCCCCCCCCCACCCCCCCCATTCCCTGAAAAAGTCATTCAGTTGTGTGATACAAATCAGGTACACAACTCTGATGAAGGTTGTAACGGTCATGTGAGGTATTGCTGCAACTTGGCATCCATTGTCCTCTGTAAACTTTCACAATTAAACCTCTCTGAAACCACTGGGCTAAATGGAACCAAACTTTTTTGGAGAACTAATCATAGAATTAAAAAATACATCAATGGCCTAAGAATAGAAGTGCCATCTTTTTACTTCACCTTTAATGTAGACAAATTTCCGCTATCGTTTACTGTTTCCGAGATACTCTTGACTGGAAGGGACCAACAAATGCCAATTTCAAAACTTTAACACATTTTAATTTTTAGATAAAAAAATTTGGTTTTGAACATAAAATTAACATTGTTCTATTGTAATATTGAAATGTATCATATTCCAGCAAATATAAATTTAAGATAAATTTTATCCAAAATTTAACAAAATGTGATTATCTAGCCTGCAGTCAAGAGGTACTTTTTCATTTTCATTGTTCTTTGTATCTCAAATGAATTTTTGATATAAGTTATAGGGGGTTTGTGTTTGAATTAAGAATTTCATCAGCTCATAGATTTTTTTTTTTTTTTTTGATTTTTTTACAGTCAGATTAAAATCAAATGATATATTGGGTTTTAATCCGAGTGAACTAGGTATGATACCATGAAATCCTTAATTCAGAGATGGCACTGTCTATTCTTAGACCAATGATGTATTTTTTAATTCTATGATTAGTACTCCAAAAAAAAGTTTGGTTCCATTTATCCCAGTGGTTTCAAAGAGGTTTAATTGTGAACGTTTACAGAGGACAACGGATGCCAAGTTGTAGCAATACTTCACATGACCATTACTACCTTCATCGGAGTTGTGTACCTGATTTGTGTCACACAACTAGATGACTCTCTTTTTTTTGGGGGGGGGTGCAGTTGTACCGCTCAGTGGAGAAACTAGATCTTATTTCTAATTCTATACTCTGTGGTTTACTTGGGGTGTTATCTTTAAATTTATATACACAGTTGTATGTATGTAAATACCAGCAATTAAAACACCTTTATTGCTCGATACATTATGGATAAAGTTTGTCAGACTTGCAGCAGGTCGGTGGTTTTCTCAGTATACTCCACCAATAAAACAAGATAGCCATGATATAACTGAAATATAGTTAAAAATGGCGTTAAACACCATAACTCCCTCAATTTGACCTCCCTTTTTTTAAATGAACAATAAATAATTAAAATCCATATATAATATGGAAACACCCTCTTTGAAACCTTTGAAACAACAACACAAGTTTTGTAGGAAATCATTCAATGAACATTCATACCATGTTCGGTTTCAATTTGCCAAATAGTTTCAGAGGAGATTAAAATCTAAAAGTTTACAGACAATGGATGCCAAGTGACAGTAATACGTCACATGACCTTTATATTCTTGATCAGAGTTGTCACACACCTAGTTGACTCTTTTCGGGGTGGTTGTACCCCTCAGCCGAGAAGCTAGATCCTATTTCTATACCCCAGGGTTCCCTCGGGGGAATGGGAAATGTTCTTTAAATTTATATACACAGTTGTACGTATGTAAATATCAGCAATTAAAACACCTTTATTGCTCGATACAACATTATTGATAAAATTTGTCAGACTTGCGGCAGGTCGATGGTTTTCTTGGTATACTCCACCAATAAAACAAGATAGCCATGATATAACTGAAATATTGTTAAAAGTGGCATTAAACACCATAACTCCACCAATTTGACCCCCCTTTTTTAAAATGAACAATAAATAACTAGGAAGAACTGTTTTAGATACCTAAAACGTATGCCTCCCCTAAATGCGGTCATCTGTACAACAACCTATCTCGAAAGACAAAAATGTTATGGTCCAGACAAGAAAATACTATTTAAAAAACCATTATTTGACCTTGAAGTCAAAAGTCAAGGTCACAGGAAGGTCATTACGGTATGCGACACACCGCCTTATGGTCATGCGCCCACATACCAAATATCATTGACCTATCTCGAAAGACAAAAAATGTTATGGCCAGGAATAGAAAATACTATTAAAAAAAACATTATTTGACCTTGAGGTCAAAGGTCAAGGTGCCACGAAGGTCATTACGGTACGCGACACACCGTCTTATGGTCATGCACCCACATACCAAATATCATTGACCTACCTCGAAAGACAAAAAATGTTATGGCCAGGACAAGAAAATACTATTTAAAAAACAATTATTTGACCTTGAGGTCAAAGGTCAAGGTCCCAGGAAGGTCATTATGATACACGACACACCGCCTTATAGTCATGCACCCACATACCAAATATCATTGACCTATCTCGAAAGAAACAATTATTTAACCTTGAGGTCAAAGGTCAAGGTCCAAACAAACGTCATTATGGTACGTGACACACCTCTTATGGTCATGCACCCACATACCAAATATCATTGACCTATCTCTAAAGAAAAAATGTTATGGCCCGAACAAGCAAATACTATTTAAAAAACAATTATTTGACCTTCAGGTCAAAGGTCAAGGTCCAACAAAGGTCATTATGGTATGCAACACACCACCTTATGGACATGCACCCACATACCAAATATCATTGACCTATCTCGAAAGACAAAAAAGTTATGGTCCGGACAAGCTTCGCTGAGAAGCAGAAGCGGAAGAAGAAAATCAGACTAAAACAATATATATCTCCCTTCGTTCGAAGGGGAGACATAATTAAAATCCATATATAATATGGAAACACCCTCTTTTGAAACAACAACACAAGTTTTGTAGGAAACCATTCAATGAACATTCATACCATGCTCAGTTTCAATTTGCCAAATAGTTTCAGAGGAGAAGATTAAAATCTAAAAGTGTACAGACAACGGATGCCAAGGGAGAGCAATATGTCACACAACATTTAAATTCTTCATTCAGAGTTGTCATACACCTAGATGACCCTCCCTTTGGGGAGAGTAACTCTGTTCCACCCTCCTCCCCCCCCCCTCCCCCCATTCCCTGAAAAGAGTCATTCAGTTGTGTGATATAAATCAGGTACACAACTCTGATGAAGGTTGTAACGGTCATGTGAGGTATTGCTGCAACTTGGCATCCGTTGTCCTCTGGAAACTTTCACAATTAAACCTCTCTGAAACCACTGGGCTAAATGGAACCAAACTTTTTTTGGAGAACTAATCATAGAATTAAAAAATACATCAATGGCCTAAGAATAGAAGTGCCATCTTTTTACTTCACCTTTAATGTAGACAAATTTCCGCTATCTTTTACTGTTTCCGAGATACTCTTGACTGGAAGGGACCAACAAATGCCAATTTCAAAACTAACACATTTAAATTTTTAGATAAAAAATTTGGTTTTGAACATAAAATTAACATTGTTCTATTGTAATATTGAAATGTATCATATTCCAGCAAATATAAATTTAAGATAAATTTTATCCAAAATTTAACAAAATGTGATTATCTAGCCTGCAGTCAAGAGGTACTTTTTCATTTTCATTGTTCTTTGTATCTCAAATGAATTTTTGATACAAGTTATAGGGTGGTTGTGTTTGAATTAAGAATTTCATCAGTTCATAGATATTTTTTTTTTTTTTTTTTATTTTTTTAGTCGAGATTAAAATCAAATGATATATTGGGTTTTAATCCGAGTGAACTAGGTATGATACCATGAAATCCTTAATTCAGAGATGGCACGGTCTATTCTTAGACCATTGATGTATTTTTTAATTCTATGATTAGTACTCCAAAAAAAGTTTGGTTCCATTTATCCCAGTGGTTTCAAAGAGGTTTAATTGTGAACGTTTCCAGAGGACAACGGATGCCAAGTTTTAGTAATACCTCACATGACCATTACAACATTCATCGGAGTTGTGTACCTGATTTGTGTCCCAAAACTAGATGACTCTATTTTTTTTTGGGGGGGGGGGGTGCAGTTATACCCCTCAGTGGAGAAACTAGGTCTTATTTCTAATTCTATATACTCTGTGGTTTACTTGGGGGTGTGTTCTTTAAATTTATATACAGTTGTACGTATGTAAATACCAGCAATTAAAACACCTTTATTGCTCGATACATTATGGATAAAGTTTGTCAGACTTGCGGCAGGTCGGTGGTTTTCTCAGTATACTCCACCAATAAAACAAGATAGCCATGATATAACTGAAATATAGTTAAAAATGGCGTTAAACACCATAACTCCCCCAATTTGACCCCCCTTTTTTTTAAATGAACAATAAATAATTAAAATCCATATATAATATGGAAACACCCTCTCTGAAACCTTTGAAACAACAACACAAGTTTTGTAGGAATTCATTCAATGAACATTCATACCATGTTTGGTTTCAATTTGCCAAATAGTTTCAGAGGAGAAGATTAAAATCTAAAAGCTTACAGACAATGGATGCCAAGTGACAGCAATACGTCACATGACCTTTATATTCTTGATCAGAGTTTTCTCACACCTAGTTGACTCTCTTTTTGGGGGGGTTGTACCCCTCAGCCAAGAAGCTAGGTCCTATTTCTATACCCCGGGGTTCCCTCTGGGGAATGGGGGATGTTCTTTAAATTTATATACACAGTTGTACGTATGTAAATATCAGCAATTAAAACACCTTTATTGCTCGATACAACATTATTGATCAAGTTTGTCAAACTTGCGGCAGGTCGGTGGTTTTCTCGGCTTACTCCACCAATAAAACAAGACAACCATGATATAGCTGAAATATTGTTAAAAGTGGCATTAAACACCATAACTCCCCAATTTTTTTCTTAAAAAATATAAAATTGGAAATAAAAGAACCGACGTATCCTCCCGCACTTGCATAATATTTAGTTTTATATCAGCATGCCCACAGGTTTTTTTCATCTGGGGGTACATGTACCCTTTTACCATCATTTTTGGGGGTACATCCAAATTTTTGGGGGGTGCAATGTACCCTCTAACTCTTCATTTGGAGGTACAAAGAAAAAGCCACGCAAGGTCGTGCACCATGCTGTTTTTTGTAAATATTACGGGTTTTAACAGTAACAGTTCTTCTGATTGGACAATCAAAAAATAAGGAGCCAATAGAATTGGACGATCTATAAATCATATCATCTCACTTAAAATATGCAAGGAATGCTCTGATTGGATAGTATTGCCGAAATTAACTAATCAGAACAACTCTATTATACGTACTTTGAAGTGAATTGTAAACAAAACGTAATTTTTATACAGTGCTCGCAACGGGTTCTTTACGTGCACGTAAGTAGGGTTCTTTCAATTATACGTGCATGATTTTTATTCTATGTGAAACACGTGCTGCAGTACGTGAATGGGCATGCTGTTATATATTTATAGAAAGCAGCCTTGCAGTCTTAATGTATAACATACTTTATTGAAGGATGGAGTATATTGCAGCATGATCTGAATAATATACAGGAAGTGCTCCACTTTGAACACTGTAAACCTCTGATGTAAATATAGATTTTCCCCCAAAACCCTTATTTCAAATATTTCTATGTTAGAACCCATCCAAGATAATGATAATTACAAGCCACACACACAAAAATATTCAAATCTATTCATGTTTACTGAAGTTATCGCATAAACAAGACACAATTCTCAATATTGGTGATTTTTCAACCAAAAACTAAGATTTCCCCCCAAAACCCTTGCATCAAATATTTCCATGTTAGAACCCATCCAAGATAATGATAATTACAAATCACATGCAAAACATTATTCAAATCTATCCATGTTTACTAAAGTTATCGCGTAAACAAAGACACAATTCTCAATATTGGTGATTTTTCAACCAAAAACTAAGATTTCCCCCCAAAACCCTTGCATCAAATATTTCCATGTTAGAACCCATCCAAGATAATGATAATTACAAATCACATGCAAAACATTATTCAAATCTATCCATATTTACTAATGTTATCGCGTAAACAAAGACACAATTCTCAATATTGGTGATTTTTCAACCAAAAACTAAGATTTTCCCCCAAAACCCTTGCATCAAATATTTCCATGTTAGAACCCATCCAAGATAATGATAATTACAAGCCACATGCAAAAACTTATTCAAATCTATCCATGTTTACTCAAGTTATCGCGTAAACAAGAAAGTGTGACGGACGGACAGACAGACGGCCGCTATTACTATATCCCTATCACGGGGAGATAAATATCCTAGTAGAGCAACAATTTGGACAGCCATAACAAAGACCAGTCCAAAGGACAACATTCTATTTGGGATTGGGAAAAGCTCCAATGGATTTGTTTAAAAAAAATTAATTTCTAAACAAGTGATATATCTATAAAAATGAAGCGAACTTACAGGCAACTGTACTGTCAAATCTAACTTGTTACTGATTCAGATATCTTGGATTCACTGTGACTGATCAAGAGCTCCTGCAAAAAAGAACAATATTTAAACAAAGTTTTACATTGTGGAAAAGTAATGGACATGCTTAACAACTTTTACAAGGAACCATGACCTAGATAAGCCTTACAAAGTAACTGGAACAAGACAAAAGTAAAGCTTACAAGGAACATGGCTAAAAACAAACTTTAATGGAACTAGGATAAAAACAATTGTGGGAATTTTCCATGCATCTTTGGCTAAAATGTAATAAGGCCCAGACTTTTTGAAATTCATCGGACAGAGCGGGCAGGAAATCACAAGGACCACCAATACTGACAAGTATGCCGGTCCGGTCGTCCGACAAAATTGTTTGTTTTGCACTGGAAATCGGAAATGCAACTGGTATGCCGGAACGATCACGGTCAACTCGGAATTAGATTCTGCTTCAAATGACATTTACTTCTTAAACATGCAACTGTTTCCATGGTAATTCTATTAATCATTGTATTTTTATAGTCTAAACTGGCTGTGATGCATCAACACAACCATTTCGTGTGTTTATATTTGAAAACATGGCAGATCAGGTTTTTATCGTTCCCATCACCGATTCCGTTTAAATTTCAGAATTTTGTAAATTCCAGTCCTGTACAATTTCAGTAGGTTCTGCAGAAAATTATTGGGTGAATTTTTTTTCCCAAAGGTTTGAAGGCCATATAAGCTTGTCTTACTAATCTCATGCTTACAAATAGTTATTTGCTTAATATGTGGCCCTTTTCTTTTTACAACTACTCTCAAAAATGTTTCCATATATACTAGACAACCCTGATTTTCATTGACAACTCATTTTCATCAAAATGGTAGATTAAGTTCCATTGTAGTAAAGGGCATCTAATCCATTAAGAGAGATGTAGGGTTAAGGTTATGGTGTTTAATGCCACTTTCAACACTATTTCAGTTATATTGTGGGGCTACCGGAAGCTCCCTGCACACCCTTTTGGACCCTTTTTCTGTCAAGAATGATAATAGTTACATAATAACGCTATGCATTTTTTAAACACCTTTGGGTTTAGGCTGTTTCAATTCGTTTTGCTTCACACCAGTTGCTCCCCTTTATTATAGTTTATGTCATGACGTTGCATCTGTGGAAACGTACTCTTAATAGGTAAACACTACAGTGTTTCTGCAGATCTAATGCACTTATTCCATGTTCATATTGTGACAGTAAGATAAACGTATATCCGGAATCCTACTAGTACAAATAGGAATTCTGATTTGTACTGGACTTAAACCAGTATAAATCAGAATTCCAATATCTACTAGGACTAATCAGGATATCCAGATTTGTACTAGGAGGATCCTGGATCCTACTAAACTTTCAGTAGGATTCAGAATATTACTGAATTTAAAGCTTAGTACGATTCTGGATATTACTGAATAGAAAAACATAAAAATATGTAAAATTTGTGAAATATAAAATAAGTCTTGTGTGATAATTTAATTACAAATAGTGAGAAAAATACATTTTAATACAATTTTGGATTAAGTTTCCTATTTATTACAACATTTGGTCAAAGTTTGTTTGTGGCATTTGCTTAAGCAAGGTATCTTAGATTTGCAGCATTTTATTCTTACAAAAATAGATGTTTATAATATTTTATGTTGTGGTGGATTCTTGTCTCACGAACATTTATTCCATATCTACCGATAGACGAATACCAACGTTTATCAACATCATCTGAAAGTTGGTACTGTGCAAACTGTATTTTGCCTATTTTTAGCAACTCCTTTTTTAATATTGAAGATGTAGAGGATAAATCAAACGCACCCACTGTTACTTCCGGTGTAAATATAAACAAACACACGTTTAAAGACCTTAGAGATGTCCGGAGATCTTATCCCAAAGATTTCATGGCAGCACACCTGAACATCAACAGCCTTCGGTACAAATTTGACGAAATAAAAGAGGTACTAACTGACAACATTGTAGATTTATTAATTATTTCTGAAACGAAACTTGATGAATCTTTTAATGACAATCTGTTCAGTGTAGATGGGTACAAAGTGCAACGTAGGGACAGGAACCAGTACGGCGGGGGCCTACTTACCTTTATCAGATCTGACTTTCCATCCAGCAGAAAACAATCTTTAGAGAGTGAAAAAATTGAAACTCTGTGTCATGAAGTATATATAAGTGACAGAAAGGGGTTGATTGCTGGGGCATATAAACCCCCTTCTATGTCAAACAATGAATTTACTGAACATTTCTCAAGATTTACTGATAGATCTTTAATACATTATGAACATATGTTATTATTTGGTGACCTGAATTTTGACATGCTCAATTCAGATAAAAGTGCTACCTTGAATGATTTCTGTGATATTTTCAATCTATCACAACTTGTTAATGATCCAACCTGTTTCAAAAAGGGCTGTATCCCATCACTAGTAGATGTAATAATGACAAACAAGAAATCATTATGTTTTAAGTCACAAAATGTTCCAACAGGTGTCAGTGACTGCCATAACATTATAAGTACTGTTATCAAAGGTGAAGTTCTTTACGAACCAAAAAAGCTCAGGTATTATAGAAGTTACAAGACTTTTGATATTGAAAATTTCAATGATGATATAGAACAAATTAAGATCAATCAAACATATCATGAAGTAGATTCTGTTTATAATGAATATGAAAAAGATTTTATCAATGTGTTAAACAAACATGCTCCAATTAAATCTAGTTATCAAAGAAAAAAACCATTACCATGTATGAATCAGGAGCTCAGAAGAGCTGTATACAGAAAACAAATGCTATATTCTCAATTTACAAAATGTCAGAGCAACAAAAATTGGGAAAAATTCAGAAAGCAAAGAAATTTTGTAACCAAATTGAAAAGAAAATCAATGAAAACATACTTTTTAGAACGTTGCTCTGGGGGAACAAAATGGGGCGACTTTTGGAAAACTATTAAGCCATTCTTTTCGAAAAAGGGGTCCAGTGGAGAACAAAAAATTGTGCTTAATGAATCTGACAAGATTGTAAATGATCAAAAAGAAGTAGCCAATCACTTTAATAATGTTTTCTCCACTGTAGCCGAGAATATAGGAAAAGATACTGTTTACGACCCTTCTGATCATCCAAGTTTAATAGAAATAAAGAAACAAAATGATTGCACAAACAAATTTGTTTTTGAAAAGGTAACAACAGATAAAGTTGAAAAGATTATAAATAATATCAACATCAAAAAAGCAACAGGTGCTGATGGTATACCTGCCAAAATAATAAAATGTAGTAAATCTATTATTGCACCTCAGATTACAAGTATTTTAAATTTGTCAATAGATCAGTGTTTTTCCGGATAAATTAAAGAAAGCACAAGTAACACCTTTATATAAAAAGAATGATCCACTTTTGAAGACTAACTACAGACCCGTAAGTGTACTATGTATTTTTTCAAAGATTTTTGAGAAAATTTTAGAACAGCAATTGTCTGATTTTTTTGAAAATATTTTTAATCCTTATTTATGTGCTTTTAGAAGAGGTCATAGATGTCAGACAACCCTGCTCAGGTTGTTGGAGGACTGGCAGAATGCCCTTGAAAAAAATCAGTATGTTGCCGCAGTCCTAATGGATCTTTCCAAGGCATTTGATTGCCTACCCCACGATATTTTATTGGATAAACTTTCGGCCTATGGTATGTCCACTGATTCTGTATCCCTACTTGAGTCCTACTTATCAAATAGGAAACAGCAAATTAAAATTAATGGTATCCTGAGCAGTTGGTCTGACATCCAAAAAGGGGTACCCCAAGGGTCAATCTTGGGTCCTCTACTTTTTAATGTCTTTATTAATGATATTTTTTATTTTGTAAAAAAGGGTACTTTATATAATTATGCAGATGACAATACTTTGTCTTATGGTCATCCTGATTTTAATGTACTTACCTCAGTTTTAGAATCAGAGTCAAATGTTCTTATTAATTGGTTTAAAGTTAACAAAATGCAGGCTAATCCAGATAAATTTCAGGTACTTGCAGTTGGGAAGAAGACTTTTGACAAAAACATGAAGATTTGTATACAGAATTCTACACTTTCATGTGAAGAGACAGTAAAACTTTTAGGAATTGAAATAGATTATCAATTAAATTTTGACATTCATATCAGTTCAATCTGTAGGAAAGCATCACAGCAACTGAACGTTTGGGCCGATATTTAGACAGATTAAGCAAATTAACTATATTCCACACTTTCATTCTCAGTAACTTTAACTTCTGCCCTTTGGCTTGGCATTTTTGTACCGATAAAAATTCCAAAAAATTAGAGAAAGTGCAGGAAAGAGCACTTCGCTTTGTATACGATGACTACACCAGTTCATATATCAACCTTCTTGAAAAAGCTCTAGTGCCCTCCTTACAGATCAGACGTATTAGGACAATGGCCTTGGAGACACATAAAATCGTTAACAAATTAGCTCCTGTATGCCTTCATGATTTGGTTAATGTGAAGAATTCTAAATATGCTTTCAGGTATTCGAACATATTAGATGTACCTCAAGTTAGAACTACAAGGTATGGCAAAAAATCATTCATGTTTGCAGCTGCAACTCTGTGGAACGACCTTCCGAACCATTTCAGAACTGAAAACAGTTTCAACCACTTTAAAAGTTTGATTCAGTCCTGGAATGGCTCAGTATGTCGTTGTTCTGCATGCAGATAACATATTCAGCTTTCTGTTTTATTTCTAGTGCTTTTTCCAAGTTTTAATGCTGATTATTTATTTTATGTTTGCTTGATATTGCTTCAGCATGTTTTAGTATGTCTTTTATTTTTGTGCTTTTTATGTTGCATTTGCTAACTGTATGTGCTTTATACGTGTGTTTATGTGATTATGTTAATATTTTTATGCATCTTGTGCTACTATGTATATTCGGTAAAAAGCTCCTGAGAGCTTGTGTTTATTGTTATACAAAAACAGAATTCAAATAAAGTTTTCTTATCTTATCTTATATCTCTTTGTTTTTCGTTTAAAAAGTTGTAAATGCCAATAAATTGTAAAATGTATAAGACAAGTTGACCATGTGTTTAATATATAAAGGATTATAAAACTGTTTACATACCAGTTAAGCTTTCAGTAGTCTTCCTGAAATTGTTTTTGGCCCAGTGTTTAAATTGTGCCCCCTCTTCTGTTTTATGTCCCTTCTCTTTGTCAAGGCAGTTTAGAATAGCTTCATATCTAAGTCCAGAGAGAACAAACTTTTCCTTGCCATAATGCTTTGGAAGATTCTCTTCATATTCCAAAAGTTTCATATAAAATAATTCCTTGTGGTCTTCCATTTCACTTTCACTTACAATGAATTTAGAAATGATTACAATTCATGAGGCAAGGTAAAAAGTTATGTGACTGTCCTGTCAGGACAGCCTTTGGGGGGGATTAAGCATTAATTAAAGATCAGTGATTATTGATCATACAAGTATATTTATTTAGCTTTTACTGATTTTACCTAAGGGACATAAAACAGAAGATTTGTATTAAAAAAGTGTTCATATTTATTTTTTCATGTTTCTCCTTTTTTCAATTTTTTATTTCAGTAGGATCCTAGTACAAATCTGGATATCCTGATTTGTCCTAGTAGATATTGGAATTGTGATTTATACTGGTTTCAATCCAGTACAAATCAGAATTCCAATTTCTACTAGTATAAATTGGAATTCCAATTTGTACTAGTAGGATTCTGGATCTTACTGGATTCCAATTTGTACTGTAACATATATATTATATTTCAGAACTAGATTTCTTTTAATATTAGAAATTCAATATTTTTCGCTATTTCTTCTGTTCCAGCTTCACTTGCCACACCCAGAAGGAAATATAACCTTTGAAATTCCTGCGCATGAGTTATATTGCCCGGTGACGATTTCCGGGTTAATTTTAATAACAGCACATGTACTGTTAATGTGTATTATCAGAACTGTTAGATTACTTAAAATTTCTTGCTGTTTGTCTCATTTAGTATGTCAACTTACACTTATTAATATTTTTTTAGTTTTGATTAAGTATTTTAATATTAAAATATAATATAACAAATATTCGATGTGACTGTGGTCAATATACAAGAACATTTTTCCTCTGTACCTTGAATTGCATGGATATGTTATATTGCCCTCTCCCGTTGGCGTCAGGCTATATAACACATCCATGCAATTCAAGGTACCTCGGGAAAATATTATACAATTATTGACTTTTAATGAGGTTTACTCATGACTATACGGACCTGGTCAATGATCGATTGACCGAGGCCAACGGCCGAGGTTAATCAATCATTGACCAGGTCCGTATAGTCACGAGTAGACTGAAAATAAGTCAATAACTGCTTTATTAAATAATAAGGAATTTTTCAAACTTTTCAACAGAATATTCAACAAAATAGGCTACAATTGTTTTATCATTTCTCAAGATTATTTAAATATCAAAATGTTGAAATATGATGAAAATTTTGAAATCTTATGAAATTTTTGAAATTTTATAAATTTTGAAATTTATAAAATTTATATGAAATTTTTTGAACTTTAAAAAAAAATTGACCTTTTTTTGCAATTTGATTGGCCGACTGAAAATGAAATCTAGTCTCTGGTTGGACAACGTTGAAACACACAATAGACAAAAATAGACACAGGCCCGAATATACCTCACGCGAGGTGTACTCACTGCATGCGAGGTATACTCACTGCACACAAGGTATACTCACTCTGAGGTAGAGTTGAGAAAATGCTGTTTAGGCCAATCAGCGAAAAGCAAAATTCCTTATCATTTAATAATCTTGTATATTGACCACAATCACATGGAATATTTGTATAATATTTGATTACTATCCAGTTTGTGAATATATCAAAATTTTGAATACATCGATTGTGATATATGAGTTATTGAGCTTGTCGGTCTTGCCTTAAGCATCACCACTTCAATGCCCATATTTGGAAATCGCCATCACCAATAACCTTACTTATTGACAAATGCGAGCTGGAAAAAAACACATGGAGAATCAAAATAAGATCTTTAAGCCTAGAATAGAGATGCCAGTAATTTCCGCCATTTTGTTTTCCGGTAATGAAATTGTCCAAAATTAACATTTTCAAAAATGTAATATTTACTTTTTAATCCCTTTATTGTTGTCTCCAACTGTTATTATTAAATTGCTTTTAATCTATATTTCCCTTTAATATATTTATTTGCTGTGGTAAGAACAAATATTGATTAAAAATATATTAGATCGGAACCGGCGTTTAATAGTTTTTGCAGCTGTGGTACGTTTTTTTTTTTTATTAGGATACCCTCTTTGCGACAAGAATAGAATATATTTATGACGTCGTATAATCATATTTTCAATATCCAATGAAAGCTTAGATTTCCATGAATGTCAATGTTATTGACAAATTTGTATTTCCGGTCAAATTTCATGTAAAAAATTTAATGGAAAACTTTATAATCGTCTTATTCAGAGGTAATGGAAAATATTGAAAAGTATTCGTCATATTCAATAACTTCCATCATGGATACGGTTGTTTCGAATCATTTCCATTCCGTCAAAATTTTGTTATTTTCGTCCGCCAGATAACATGATTTTGATGGAATGTATAGCACTAGACTTCCGGTGTCAATGTACACAACAAAAACTTCAATCGATATGTGCCGTTTTAACGTTCGATCTTCAGCTTAAAAAAATCTTAACATTTTCTGTAAAAGACAGATATCAATTAAATTATTTTATTTGTATCAAAGACTTGAATACAGAGACAATTACTTCTTTAAAATTAAATTTGTTTTCTTTCTTAATTTGCTGCTGTCAGCATCATGAAAGGAAAACGATCTGCCTTTATATATTTCTGATATCAGACAGATACTGGGTACTGAACATCAGTATTTATTCAGCCGTTTCCATATTACAATTACTTATAATCTACCGCATCTACAACTATGAAATGCTGACGTTGTCACAATAATAGCGTAAACACCGGAAGTCGTCTGCCAAGCGTTTCAGACGTCAAGACACGAAAAAGATGGAACGTGGTCGGAATTGACATGATTCGAAACAACCGTATTGGCCAAGTATGGACAGAAACAACGATAGGAAAAAGGAGATTGAACCAAGTTCAACGACGCCATAGCCATGTGTCAATTTCATCGATGCATGACAATGTCAACAACTTGAACAAGATGGAAACTATTACCGATAACAATACCGGTGAGCTATCATATTGAAAATATAATCATTAATGGATAGTTAGTATATCAAACATTGAACAAAACAACAAATAAAGCTATCGATAGGCACTGCAAGGGTTAAAAAAATCTTGGACCACCTCACTAACCCAGGGCTAGTATACTCCCTAATATTACTAGCTCGAATCTATGAACCACTAGTCCTGGTCAATACCACGATTTCATGAATCCGACTTGCAGACTTGAACCCTTGTACAATATGTACAATGTATATTAGTTTAACTATCTTTCTTTTCAGATCTGGTATTGCGTTTTATTTTCACTTATTTTCCCCAGTCCAGGTCACTGTAAGGCCAAAAAAAAAAATATGTGTTTACGGTCACATGTCAAAAAAATCTAGGGTCGGTCAACATTCATTTTTTTTTTTTTTACTATCGGCAAAACCGGAAATAGTCGTTCTTCCCGGTTCCGGAATCCAATATTTCATTTTCGAAATTTCCGGTAAGCCGTCATTTGTTGAAGCTGTTTTATGACGAGTTACGCAGTTTTTCTACCTTTTTTTGCTCTCAATTTCGACAAAAACCTAGCGGTTGAATAAATAAAACATTGCTGCTGATTAAACAACATATAACATATATGAATATAAGTAGAAACGCGAATATTGACAAGTTTGTCAATATCCGATATATTTTTTTAATAGCCCGTCGGGCATACAGCTGATTATTTCAGTTAGCCCAAATGTGGAAATTACTAGCCCCGGGCGTCGGATTAGTGGATTTTTTAACACCTGAGCAGGGGAGGATGCCAGTTCATGTTTTTATCAATGGACCTGCCAAACACTATCTCCATTCTTTCTCTCTTTATTTTTATTTATCTTCTTTCGGTTTGGGATATAATGGGAAGGGGGTACGAATAAACCCATAAAATCTGGGGGAAATGCTGCCAAAATTATTTTTGTGTGGGGGGTTATGAATAAACTAGATGCTGTGTCGCTCACCTTTCATTCTGCTTTGAGGAAACTTAATACAGAACCTTCCATAGGTGCTTCCCACCGAATTTCGGTTCATTTGGCCAAGCAATTTCAGAGGAGAAGAATTTTAAAAATCAGCCAATCAGAAACAAGAGTAACCTGTGGCAGCCATGGTTGTTAACGGATCAGGACGAAATGTGCAATCTTGTCAGAGGACCTTCCATAGATGCTTCCTACCAAGATTTGGTTCCATTGGGCAAGAGGTTTCAGAGGAGAAGATTTAAAACCAAAGGCTCAGTGGGCCGAGCCTGTGTCACTCACCTTTCATTCTGCTTCAAGGAAACTTAATACAGAGCCTCCCATAGGTGTTTCCCACCAAGTTTTGGTCATTTGGCTAAGAAGTTACAGAGAAGAAGATATTTAGAAGTCAACCAATCAGAAACAAGAATGGCCTGTGGCGGCCATGTTTATTAACAGATCGGAACTAAATGAGCAATCTTTATAGATGATTTTCCAGGATGCTTCCTACCAAGTTTCGATTCATTTGGCAAAGTGGTTTCAGAGAAGATTTTTTTTAGAAATCAACCAATCAGAAACAAGAATTGCCTTTGACGGCCATGTTTGTTAACGGATCGGAACTAAACGAGGAATTTTATAAAGGACCTTCCAATGATGCTTCCTACCAATGGCGGCTCAGCGGTTCAGGCCTCTACAATAACTTTTTTTCAGTCTTGTCCCTTTAGGCAAGTAACTTTTTAGATTGACTTGTCCAAATTAAATCACTTGTCCAAAAATTTTGACCCAAAGATAGAAAAAAATGAAAGTTTTAGTTATTTAGTTATTTATCTAGGCTTTTCATGAAATTCTTGAAAATGTTCTAAAAGTACTCGGAACTTGTTTTTTTCATAAATATGAATCAAAAGACTATAAAATAATTAGTACCCTGGTATCTTAAACAAAATTTGAAAGCATGATCTATAGATTCAGTGACCACCCAGGACTGGAATTTACTCATTAAGCAATTTGTTATATATATATATAGTCAAACTTGTCTATAGCAACCATTGAAGGGAATTCTGAAAAAGGTCGTATAAGACAGGGAGTCTTTATATAGAGGTTATGATATTTGCTCCCAAAATCCCAAGAGAGGAAACCACCTACTTCGGGTATATTATCCGCATCAACTTTTAAACCCGTTTGTCTGTAGGACAAATGCATGGAAAGGGTACAATGAAATAAAAAAAAATGTGTTAAAATTATTTTTAAATATTTCCATCTTTTGTGGGTGAAATTTATAGAGAAACAAAAGAATATCCTCGCGGAACCAGTAATGACGCACATAAGCAGATAATTGTTTGTTACCGTCTGACGATAGATTGTTGTTTTAAAATTTCTGCATAAAAATAAAGAATTTATTCTTTTCTATCGATTTAATTTGAAATATGATTAATAATTATTTTGTTTTCATGCCATTTTCAACGTTTTCTTGGTACACAGGTAATGTGTTTACATTTAGTTCAGGGACCGGAAATGATGCACTCCTATTCTATCAATATATTATCACTACAGCTTACCTTGCTAATCGAAAAAATGCTTCCATTCGAAACCACTGTCTTTGACGAATGTCCAAAGTTGTAAAATCCAAACAACATCCAAATTAACAACTTAAATGTCAAATCCAACAGCACTGTCCATAATGAACGTCCATTTTTTTTTTTTTTAAGTTACAGTATGGTAAAATCTATTAATTCAATATTTTAGACATGTTTAACATGATATATTTTAAATACTGATCAGTGAAAAATGTCATAACTGTATTAAAATAATTTTCAGTTCTATATATTAGTTCTTAATTGCTTCAAAGAAAAGATTTATTTAAACAGTTCTTAATTCCTGTTTGCCATATTTCGTTATATTCATTGAAAATCATATAAGGAATTGTCACACTTTGACAGTGAATATATTTTTAGTACGGAATGCCCACCACATGACAGTCGAGTGACCTAATATGCCCAACCAGCCTGTCAGCAGACGGAAACTTTTGACAACACTTTGAAGGGTTTTAGGCCAATCGTGGGTCTATTTTAGTAAGCGATCTTTTGGACGTAAGGAAAAATGGCGGTTTTATATGGATAACAAAACTTGATGATTTCTAACCTTGTTTATGGGCGATTTCCACATGTTGTAGGATACAACAGCGAACACTGACGTCAACATGAAGAAACCTCAAACCTCTGAGGTCATAGGTTTTGCGGTTCATAAATAAAACCCGAATGCATCTCGGTGCGTCATTTCTGGTCCGCGTCAAAATAGGTACCCGGACGATAATTATATTAAATCAAGTATATCCTTGATTAAATGATCAACTTTTTTTTACTTTTTTTCAACAGCTATTGTTTTCTTAATTGTTATCGTAATTACAATTAAACTTTATGATCAGAAGAATGAAATTTACTGACAAAACGTGTTCAACTTAAATCACTCGCCGATAGCTATAAATAGCCTAATCACACAATCAGTCTGTGTTTACTTTGATCTGTTACTGCACATTAAAACGAATGTTGACAGAAATATATGCTGGGAACCAGTACTTCATAATTCAATAATTTTCAAAAACACGATGTTTATTTATAAAAGTGAAAGATTAAAATGTATTTTTCTAAAGTAAACAATTTTAAATATTTGATATAAATAAGAAATAAACCGTCCAAAAAAAAAACAACAAACAAAACAGCAATAATAAATCATCATGTGTACAACTTACCTGTAAAAAAAAAATGGCGGTTCACATATAACGCTAATCGTGACTTCCTTTAATTTGAAAAATCTAATTATTATTAACTAGTAACAGGTAGGGACTTTGTAAACATGTACTTTTGGGAGTAAGATGTTGTCAGTAGATCATGCAAATATCGACTAGAGGGACAGTCAACCTATGTCTACCATGCGTAGTATCGAGGAAATATAACCAGTATCTAATTTGCATGTACCTAATTCGCATATACATTATCGGCAATGAAAAAAACAGATTTTGGAACTATTTAATATGAAATTAAGTAAAACTATTGACCAAACTCGCATTTGCAAGAAAAGTTACGATGATCCTTTAGGGTATTTCTGTATGGTTTTTTTTTTTACTTGTCCCGACGGACAAGTGACCAACAAATTTCACTTGTCCAACGGATGTTTCCCCTTGTCCCGGACAATCGGACAAACGTTATTGTCGAGGCCTGCGGTTTCAGAAGAGATGATTTTTTTAGAAATCAACCAATCAGAAACAAGAATTGCCTGTGGCGGCCATGTATGTTAACGGATCGGAACTAAATGAGCAATCACTATAGAGGACTTTCCCAGGACGATTCCTACCAAGTTTCAATTCATTTGGCCAAGCGGTTACAGAGAAGAAGATTTTTTAGAAATCAACTAATCAGAAACAAGAATTGTCTGTGGCGGCCATGTTTGGTAACGGATCGGCACGAAATAAGCAATCTTTAGAGAGGACCTGCCATAGATGCTTCTTGCTAAGTTTCGGTTCATTTGGCCAAGTGGTTTCAGAGAAGATTTTTTTTAGCGGCCAATCAGAAACATGAATTACCTATGCCAGCCATGTTTCTGAACGGATCGGAACTAAATGAGCAATTGTTATAGAGGACCTTCCAAGGATGCTTCCTAACAAGTTTCGGTTCATTTGGCAAAGCAGCTTCAGAGGAAAAGATTTTTTAGAAATCAACCAATCAGAAACAAGAATTGTCTGTGGCGGCCATGTTTGTTAACGGATCGGGACGAAATTAGCAATCCTGATAGAGGACATGATATAGATGCTTCCTACCAAGTTTCGATTTATTTGGTCCAGCGGTTTTAGTGGAGAAGATTTTAAAAAATCGGCCAATCAGAAACAAGACTTGCCTATAGCGGCCATATTTGTTAATGGATCAGGACAAAATGAGCAATCTTTAGAGAGGACCCTCCATAGATGCTTCCTACCAAGTTTCACTTCATTTGACTTAGGGGTATCAGAGGAGAAGATTAAAATGGGAAAAGTTAACGGACGATGGACGCCAAGTGATGGCAAAAGCTCACATTGCCCTTTGGCAAGGCAGAGATCACCCTAGCTTTTGAAGTTGATGGGCCAAAAGTAATGGGCCATTAGGCCGGAGTATGGGTGCCCCCCCGGCCCGAAAACGATTTTCAGCAATTTAAGCAATTCTGAGCAATTCTAGAGGCAATAAACCTTGTAATTTGCACTAGCTGCATGCCTATAGTGAATGATGATGTTTTAAAATTATCACAACCAGCTGTCATAGTATTGTATGCTCCAATGCTAATGCATTTACTGCAGTACATTTTGTTTTTATCTTTGTCGTATGTTAACCATGTGTATAAACTGGCCCAACGGGACTGAAACTTTCCTTGTTCCTTGTTTTCGCTGGCTTCGTGTGATACGTCATCATCGACCTCAATAGGCTCATTCGCCTCTGTGGTTGTACTTTGTCCCGTTTCATCTTCTGACCAAGGATTTTCCTTCTCTGACGTCATGAAAAATGATATTTTCGGTTGATTTTTTTCAGATCTTGGGAGGTATTTTGTTGTCATTCGACAGTTTTCCTTATAATCGAGACCCGAGTATGAAAAACACCGAGTGTATCGGATGATTAAACGACTGGTTTACTTTTTCGCCTGATTACGTTCGCGGGATGAAACAAAAATCAAGAACCAGTCGAAACAAAATAATTATTGTATGCAGATCCAGGTTACCGGCGCACGATGTACAATTGTATGGGCCATACGTGACGGTAATGCGCCCTACTGGCACACACATCACTTTTTAATGGGCCATATAAAATTTTAGCGCGACTATGGCATGGCCCAAAGTGATCTCTGCAAGGTGAGCTAAAAATCGGCCAATCTGAAACAAAAATTGCCCAAGGCGGCCATGTTTGTTAATGGATCAAAACGAAATGAGCAATCTCTAAGAGGACTTTCCATAGATGCTTCCTACCAAGTTCATTTCCTTTGGCCAAGCGGTTTCAGATGAAAAGCTTTTTTAGAAATCGAACAATTGGTAAAAGAAATTGCCTATGGCGGCCATGTTTGTTAACGGATCAAAACGGAATGAGCAAACCCTATAGAGGACCTTCCATAGATGCTTCCTACCAAGTTTCAATCCATATGGCCAAGCTGTCTCAGAGGAGATTTTTTTTAAATCGGCCAATCAGAAACAATAATTGCCTATGGTGGCCATGTTTGTTAATGGATTAGAACAAAATGTGCAATCTTTATAGAGGACCTTCCATAGACGCTTCCTACTAAGTTTTAGTTCATTTGACCAAGCGGAGGAGACGATTTTTAGATATCGACCAATAAGAAACAAGAATTGCCTGTGGCAGCTATATTTGTAAATGCATCGGGACGAAATGAACAATCTTTATAGAGGACCTCCAATAGATGCTTCCTACCAAGTTTTGATTCATCTAGCTCAGCGGTTTTAGAAAAGATTTTTTTAGAAATCAACCAATCAGAAACAAGAATCGCCTGTGGTGGCCATGTTTGTTAATGGTTCAGAACAAAATGTGCAATCTTTATAGAGGATCTTCTATAGATGCTTCCTACCAAGTTTTGGATCATTTGGCCAAGCGGTTTCAGAGGAGAAGATTTTTAGATATTTACCAATCAGAAACAAGAATTGTCTGTGGCGGCCATGCTTGTAAATGGATCGGGACGAAATGAGCAATCTTTATAGAGGACCTGCCATAGATGCTTCCTACCAAGTCTCGATTCATCTGGCTCAGTGGTTTTAGAGAAGATTTTTTAGAAATGAACTAATCAGAAACAAGAATTGCCTGTGGCGGCCATGTTTGTTAAGAATGGTTAAACCTCTGCATTTTATCTCGTCTTAATCTCCATTGTTGATCATGACTGTATAGTAGTTCTCGTAGCACTTTTCTCAAGACAAAAAATCATACAGAAAATATCCAGTTTTTAATTCAACTTTCACTCTATATATATTAGAACTTCACGAAAATTTTTAGTTAAGGCACTGATTGTAGTCACGTGAGTCGGTAACCATTATTTCATCAACAGAAATTCATGCTAACTCTCACAAAACTTCAGCATTTTCCCTTTCATACATATATAAACAATTGGTTGCATCAAATATTGTCATGTTTTACATATTGATCCATTTACATTCATGACTCCCCCCCTTTTTTTTTTTCATTGCATGCAATCTTAGAAACAACCTTAACACACCTGTGGAGATTCTCCCAAGGATCTCATTTTAAAAAACCATCAAAATAAGATGAACAAGATTGCTATGCCATAGCCAATGTCCCCCGTCTATTTACATAGATCTGTGTATAAATTACTTTCATTAGTTCCTATGACTGAAATGGACTAATCTTTAAAGAAGCTGTGTCGTCAATAATCAGTCAAGAATTTTGCTTGTGTTCTAGCAAGCCTTGATATGGGTTCTATATTAGAAATCATTTGTTTTTTTAATTGTGCTAGCTATTGACAATTGTATATAAATATTTAAAACAGCAGGTGCTCATCTCCATACACTATTTTGATGCCCTTAACATTTAATTGGATTCTACAAAATTAAGCATAAATAACTTGTCATTTTCAAATCACTTTTGTCACTATCACATTCCTCATGTGTAAAAAAAAACCTACATAACAATTTTCGTTGAAATTGGAGCACTTCGAAATTTTACGCATTTTGGCGGCCATCTTAAAAATGGCTGCCAAAATGACCGCCATTTTGAAATCGCATTGGTCACGATCACATTCACTAAAAATCCCTAAATATCAATTTTCTTTGTAATTGGAGCATTTCGAAATTTTTTATGTGTTTTGGCGACCATACATGTATTGAAAATAGCTGCCAAAATGGCAACCATTTTTAAATTGCATTTGTCACTATCACATTCCTCAGATCGAAAATCTTCTAAATATCGAACTTTGCCCAATTTCGAACTTAAACTAGAGATTCCTAATATAATGCTTGTGTGTAAGTTTGAAATCAATTGATCAACAAATAAAAATCTCGAGTGCTTACAACATATCTCGGACGGACGCCCAACATTTCCATATCCCCCGCTCCGCTTTGCGGGGAACAAAAATAAGCTCTCGTGTACAAGTAACAGAAACATCCATTTTTGTCCCACAGGGACTCTGTTGAAAACAGGTAGGATTACGGATTACAATACCCCAAATCAATGCCAACCTTTAATTTGTGCCAAGGATCATTGTGTTTAAAAATCAGAAGAATCAGCAACTTAAGTTATTGCATGGAAACCATTTTTTTTTTTTTAAATGAATAAACATACAGGGGAGATAATTTTACAGGCTTAGTAAAAGTTACAATCAGAAACAACAATTCAGGCCTCGACATTAACATTTGTCCGATACCAGTGAAAACTGACGTCGGACAAGTAGATCTTGTATTACGGTTGTCCGACGGGACAAGTGAAAAAATCAGATTCCCAAACATGCCGGTACGACAGACAAATCTATTCCCACTGGTATAAAATACTGGGTTTGTTGTATAAAAAGAGCCCTGTTTGATCTCCAATTTGTCCATAATTTATTTTGATTAAAGCTAAAGTGATACGCCAGATCAAAACCCTTTTATTGTATTTATTGTTCCTCCATGCTTTGATGAAGTTCAAGGACATTGACAAAATTAATGTCGCAATCTCAGAAACGCTTTAATGAACGGAAATATCAATATTTGAAATATAAGAACATGAATCACTCCAGAACGGACACGTACAAATTATCGGATATCAATTTGGCGCCAAATTTAAACTCGTCTTTTGTGAAAATACGATAGATAAGATAAGATAAGTTTTATTTATAGTCGGCATATTTAAATAACAATACAACACAAGCCCTGAGGACTTGATTTAGGCTTTTGGGAAATATTGAAACCTTTGAAATGGACAAATATTACAAGCTTTTTCCTGATCTGGTTGAAAAGATCCACTAAAATTTTTATTTCTCTGTGAATTTAAATAAAATACTTTGCTTTATTTATATCACGGGCACTTGTTTCTGGTAAAAAAAATATACCTAGATACTGGTATATATAGTATCTAGGTATATTTTTTTACCAGAAACAACGATTTATATAACACTATTATGAGATATTACAATTTGTGTGGTATTGGATCACAACACAGTAATATTTCAAAAGGAAAAGGGGGGGGAGGGGGTACATATACAAATCACTGGTATGCAAGACTCCAATAGTCATCACGGTAGACAGAAATAAAAATGTGACATTGAATATATGTCCTTAAGGCGAATAAAAAAAACCCAGAACAAATCAGTTCAGGATGCTTTAACTATTTACTAAATTTGGGCAGGGTAACGTCAGAGAGGGTCGCGAAACAATGTTTCGATATCGCAATTGACTTCTCCCAGAAGTCTCCCCACTTCTCTCTGTTGTCTCCCACTTCTCCCTGTGAGCTCTCTGAAAGAAAAGTCACTTCTCCCTCTAATTTGAAAGTAGTGGGAGCCCTGGATAATTATTCTCTAGTTTTTGTAATTTTTATTAATTTTTTCGGACAACTAAAAGATTGAGTCGGACAAGTACTTTTTTTAGTTAGTTGTCCGAAGGGACAAGTTGAAAAATATGTTAATGTAGAGGCCTGCAATTGCCTAAGGTGTTCATATTTGATCAAAATGAAATGCAGAATTTTTGTAATGGACCTTCCAAACATCTTTCCTGTACATTGTCACAGTACTTAACCCATAATTTTCAGCACTTGAGTTACGGTTTACCCACACATTTTCTACTTTCTGTTGCCCTTGCATTGAACGGGAACCAGTTTGTCCTCTGTGTAAGGGAAATAACACAAATAATAAAATGCTAAAAGTGTATAATTTTAGAATCAAGTCGGGAATTGGCAAATGGTATATTGCAAAGATTTAAGTTTGGGAAAAATATATTTTTGACTATTCCTCAAAGCATCAAATCTCAGAAAAAGAATATTGACCAATAGTGGGAATAAAACAATAAACAAGGAACATACAACTTGAGTCCAGGAACATGTTTTACACTCTCTGGGCACCGGAGTTCACCCCCGTTTTTTTAGTAGTGGAGTTCATGTATGCTCAATCTTTAGTTTTCAGAGTAAGTGTTTTGTAGATCATTGTTTGTCCTTTTGTCCTTTTTCTTTTAGCCATTGTAATGCGTCCTTCTTTGATTTACGAATTCTGATTACCCATTCGGTATCTTCAAACTTTCATTACAAATTCAAAACAGATCATAATTTTACCTACCCTGTTTACTTGTTATTTAATATCATCTTCTATTCCATCGATCGTCTCTATTAAAGCTGAAAGGATAAAATTAAGTTTGAACATCTGGTAAGTTTGATAAACGGATATAAATTAGTTTGAACATCTGATAAGTTTGATAAACAGATAAAAATAAGTTTGAACATTAGGTAACTTTGATCATTTATACTGTCTTCACCTCATTTCGTGATATACCTAGGTATTTTCTTTTTGTGCTTTGCATACCTCCGTTTATGCAGTCGCCGGTCATAGGATGCAGGTCACGTTCCATTGACGCCACGCTTTGTTTACATCACCTACTTTTTGGAAATGCTTGCATTTCAGGTAAGCTTTTGTCATTTTATTATAAATAATAATAAATCTCAACTTCTCCTTCAGCCTTATATACCATCTCATTTGATAAATCTTAAAAACCAACTTAGATATCGTTTATTGAACATGTGAAAACTGTTTTGTGTTCGTCTGTTATCCAGCTTCCTAGATACCAATGACAATAAAGTTGCACTTCCAGTTGTGCACAGGAAAAAACTATGGAAAGCCAGATTAAAAATTATGAGAATTTTGTTGTTTTTCGATAATACAAGTTAAACTATATACGGCATGAGTAAATGACATTAGAAAAAAAAATCAAGTGTTGCTTTTTGGAATTATACCATCATATGTTTCTTCCAACTCTTCAAATGTGAAACGTAAATTTAAAATGAAAATTGCCAAAAAGTGCATAAAATTTCACCCCAAACAATTTTTTTTTTAAAACAAGTGTGGACACAAAAATGTGCTGTCCAAAAGGCAAGTGTGGATGTCAATATTTCATATTATTAACTTTAGAAAAAAAAAATTCATGGACACAGGGATCCTGGATTTTTTTAATAAAAAACTAATCCTGGATTATTTTTACTTAATGTCCTGTCCTGTGTTTTTATTTCAAATTTTCATCATAGCCCCCTTCCCCCTCCCAAGGGATATAAAACTGTATCATTAATAATAAATTAATAAATAATAAATTCAGATTTTCTATTTAAAATAAATCTCATTTACAAAACCACTGAGGCCAAAATAAAAATATAGTTTGTTTGCCCAAACGCGACCGACCCAAAAAAATCCCACAGAGTCAATTTTTTTTTTTATTTCCGGATTTTCAATTTGTCCGCGGGTTCCGTATAAAATATTAGTTTTACAGGTTAAATCACTTTCGCGCTTACAACAACACTACAAAATCCTTGACGGGAAGCGCTTAAGTGATACTGATGAGATTTTTTTCGATATCCTCAGCATTTATCATTATATATTGAAACCATGTGAAATCGGAAATGGCAGACAGTTATTTTACACTGTCTTCGTCTGTTGTAGTCAAAACTGACAATAAAGTGAAACCGATTGTGTCAAACAGACTACCGATTTAACAACAAAAAAACATGGAATGACGTCGAAGACGAGGTGACAGACCCCAAAGAAGTGGACTTGAAAAAGACGGATCAAATTTTAGTGAGTCTCGGACAGAGCTGGACAAACATTTGAGCCCGACATGGAAGAATCTGGTGCTCCAAAAAAAAAAGAAAAAAAAAAGAATTTGTCTACCTACCTACCCATACCCAAAAGTCATGGGTCAGGTTTGGGCAAACTGAAATATTTTTAAGGATGGCCTGATATTTGTTCAATTTTTAATGCTGATTTAAGCTTTAGTCGCAACAGATTTTTATTTTTCTCTTTAAACTGTCAAAACATAACATTTATTTAACTCTAAAATTCACAACCCCCCCTTTTTCCCTTTTTTCTTGCTTAAATCAATGATCAACAACATTCCAGAATCAAACAAATGAATAAATATAACATAGATTTCTTTTACATGCATCTTTTTACCATGCAGAGTCAGTGTGTTTTAAATCGGTCATCCAATCAGGACACTCATTATTCTTGTCCAAGATAAAAATACCAGAGTTTTTGAAATTCGTCGAATATCGGACCAAGGGGGCAGAAAATCATGAGGTCCGCCAATAACGTTGGTAATGCCGGTCCCCATGTCAGCCAAACATTTTTGAATGATGTGTTTACTTTTTTAACGGAAGTCGGAAACGCAGGTCGTATTGTAAATACCGGAACAAGTTCGGTCAACTCGGAATTCGTAACCGCATCGAATACGTGATATTTTATCTGTTTTTGGTCAATATTATTGGTAACTGTCATGAAAATAAATATATTTGAATATATTGTGATGCGCAAGATGATCTTTTCGAGTGAAAAGCCCCCAAAAAATTAATAAAATAAAAAAACACGACGTCCCTGATTTGTATCGTTCCCTTCACCGAATCTGTTTCTATTTAGAATTTTGTTTACAGTTATGTGTCGATCATAAAAATGTGGTTGTTCCTGAAGCATTACAACGGAGCTCAGCCGGGCAAACGTAAAACGGCCAGTGCCACCCCAACTGAAGATTGAGAGAGTCTAATGACTTTTAGAATATTGTTATTGTAATCTCAATAAAACTTTTTAAAAATTATGTTTTAAATCTGGTAAATTTTTCAAAGTTTGAGGGTATCCTTAGCTGGATTTGGCTACTCTTTTTTGGTGCATGGCTTCAACTTTTTGGTTTATTCTGGATGGTGACTGGTCTTCCTATTTCTAGGCATCTACCAGTACTAATGAAGTTAAATACAGAAAGCGCTCTGCTAGACTAAAATAATAATAACAGTATGACATTGCTTGGCTTTAAAACAATTTTACATAAAAAATGTAGGTCCGGCCAAAATTCAGAGGGTCCAGCAGAAAATTCCTGGGTGCTGGATCTATGTCCAGCAAAATGAAAACAAATTTCAAAAAGTCTGAAATACATCGCTAAAATTACCTGTGGGCGTTTCCCCACTTCAACTCGTAAATTTACATAGAAATCAGAGATATTTTGTCATAAAACTTCACACATGGTTTTGTCTATCATATTTCTTGAAGACAAACATAAAATTTTATTGCATTTATCAATATTTTATGAGTATCAACAGTTTTTTCAACACTGTATCTGTTTCTCGATACAGCCGCCCGATTACAGTGACCTGTGACCCAGATTAGCACGTTCCACCAGTTTTTTTCATAATAATGTTGTTTAATCAATTGTTTTTTTTACATTTTATGCAATCATGTTTTTTCCATCTGTTACAGTCTTCGAAATTAAGCTGTAGTCCGAAGCCTGTGGTGTGTAAAATTGTACACGGGCGTATACAATGAGTAGTTCCACAAGTCCGACGGGCCTGTGAAAAAAAAGTCATAGTTTCAAAAGTTGATTTCATAAGATATTGTGTGTAGATATTTAGTTTATTGTTCTCCGTTTTCAGTTGCTGCCGAGTCAATGCAAATAATGGGTAGGCAAACAAGGTCGCAAACAAGTCCTTTTAAGAATTTCCGATATTCGAAATAGATTTAGGTTTGTCTGTTTTCTGCAATTTGATTGGTTGATATTTTTACCATCATATAGGTTTTAAAAAGGACGAGAAGCAGGGCTCATGTTAGAGGGCGAAGTAGTTGCCTTGTGAAGGTTGACTTCGATTTCTCATTGGTCACATAGCCAGAAATGATGGGTACTTTGCTCATTTGCATATCTAAGATGGCGACGCCGGGACGTCTGCAATTTTCATATGATCTAATATAGACGATATCATTCATAATTGCATATGACATGTGTCATTTTCTGAACTTGAAAATGATACATTGAATCAAGCTGAATTAAATGAAATAAAAATTAATGAAAACAATTAAATATTCGAGGTTCCTGAACTAAATGAAAATCCGAGGCGACGAACCCTTTTTTTGGCCTTAAGAGTCTATGTAAAAATGTCTGAAATACATGAAACTGGTGGCCTGCGACACAAAATTTAACAATGAATGACATTTGGCGACATATTTTCTGAAATTAATTTAGATTCCTCAATAATATATGCAATTATATTAACTAACCTTATATTTCTAGCTTCTAAACTCGGGGTACCCACATTAAATATAATATGATCATTTTTGCATGATCGCGATATCAAAGACATGTCTAAAATCGTTACAAAACAAAAATATTTGAATTTTGACAGAAGAAAAACTTTGCGGAAATAAACAATAACTTTTAATTTTCGAATCATTGACGGACACATTTAATTTCCGTACTATAGGCTATTTTTTGACAAATCTAATAAACGATCCATCAAGCTTGAAACTGAAGTCACGTGATCAAAATCTAATTTAAATATGATGAATATTTATGAGGAAAGTACCCTCAATTTCTGGATATGAAAAGCGAAGTTCAAGTAGCCTTGTAATTTTGAAGAGTCACCCTATGTTGCCCGCGTATTTTTGCCACGTGCCATTTATGAAAATATCGACATCGCGTTTATGGAATTCTATGAAAGTGACTTTCTTGAAAAGTAATCCATTTCGGTTTAAAGAAACTTTGGATAATATGAAGCAGCCGGCCGCGATACTGGTACTACAATACTGGTACACAATACTGGTAATACCAGTATTTTACCAGTATCTTCCAGTATCTGCAATACTGGTACAGATACTGGTAAATAATAGTATCCCAGTATCTTCCAGAATTTTCCGGCTGCTTCATATTATCCGAAACTTTAATTTCGTTCAATATCAAATAAAAAAGGCACCACGAGAAAGGGGGCGCACACTGTGCTACGGGAAATGTTAAGCGAAGCTAACAAACAAACTTTTGATTAATGTTTTTCTCACTCCTGTGATATAAAGTCTGAGTTCTCATATATAATATGTTCATATTTGAGAAGGTTGGTCATCATTAAAAATTCGTTGAAATGCACGGAGACACTTCAGATTTTTTTCGATCCGCTTCCAAATCCGATCGGTATTTTTTATTAATTGCGATCTATTTATAGAACTGTTGCTGATAGACCTGTGTCTACGTTAATACCTCTGCAGTTAGAAAATAGACTTTGAACTACAGTAGTTTTGTTCCATTGTTGCACTCTGATTTGAGGTCTGACAAATAATAATTACAATCTTTACTTGCTTCAGTTTATGACTGTCAGTGTCAATATACGTTCGTGCTATATTTGCATTCCCTAGCTATCTATATATAGTTGGACCGTTGAGCAAATAGGCATATACATATTTCTTCTGCTGAAGGCTACACAAATATGACTTTTTGCATTTTGTGTGGTATTAATTCAAAGCATAGTGATATTTAAAAAAAAGGGGGGTACATATTAAAAATTATCACCAAATTATACATTGTATGTCACACACAAGGATGATACCACAAGTTTTTGTTATAAGAATCTTATAACAATATTGGTTGTGATGAGGAGGAGGTGGACAGTGATGATATGGAATATACTGAGGATGCTATTGACAATATGATTTTAGAATTTTCAGGAGATTAATATTAACATGAATCCAAAATAAATTATAAAGTGTCTTTTTGGTTTTTTTTTATACTTGCATTCTGGTCTTACCTAATGCATAATTGACATGTCCACATAATATTTGGTACATCATCATGTTTTGAGTTTTGGTGGTTTTAATTAATGGTCATTAATGTAGTTTTCAAATTCGGGCCTGTAGAATTGATGGTGGGCCTGTAAATAATTGAACTTACAGGCCCGGTGGGCTTGTAAGGTAAAAAGTTAAGCGAGAAGACTGCTGTTAAAGTGTGCTATATATACAGAATTAAAATAATAACAGTTTCTTTTATTTGGTTCAAATATATCTGATATAAATAACCCACCACAGCAGTCAAGCATATTAGCCTCAATGGCTCTCCACAACAGGGAATTCCCAGTACATCGAAACGAGGTTAAGGTAAAAATAAAGGTGCCATCGGAGAACTGTCAACAATCGATAACTTGAACACAAGGTAAACACTCCTGTTTTAAAAGGATATTATTATTTTTTATTAGATCATAGCATAATATGTTGGTATAAATACAGATTCATTCAAACAATAGGTATCGGATATTATACAAGGTGTGTTTCCATAAGACCATCGGAATGAGGTAAACCCAGTATACTATTAATTCCAATCAGTTTGTAAACTTAAAGGATCAATATTGTTACAAATTTATAAGATTATTACATGAATATTGTCCTTAGTAGAATATTACTTTGCATGATTTTACAAGTGAAATTAATATTCTATGAGGGGCAGTATTCAGTAAGTAAACGCTGCATCAATCCATGGTAGACTTATATCCATCTGAAAATTTTAATGCATGAAATCTTCTTTCTGTCCGACATTTTGTTTGCAAGTTGCTATTTCACGTGCACTTGCCTCGTTTTGCAGATATCCTTATTTGGATCCATTGCAGTAAACATCGTATTAAAAGTTTTCCATATTTGGCATTCAGATCCATATATGGATAGGCTGTGCCCATCACGAGAGTCTACGTAAGGTGTCATGGCAGACAAGAAACAATTTTCGAATACGAAATCGATCGTGAAGGTAGAAACAGGTATTGCAACACTTGTTTCATATCACCATTACTTAAAAATTGTAGGGAATAACTGATAAGTTATGACCACATATTCAAAAAGAAAGTTGAAATATTCACGGAACGAAAATTTTAATTTACTCCATTACGTTAAATGGGACCGAATTGTAACCCTCGCTGGAGCAAAAGTGGACCGAGTGTTACGTTATCATATCTAGAAAAACGTACGAGGGTACCCCAAAGACCCATATTTTTTTTCCTATTGAAAATAATACCACCTTTTTTCTATTCTTTTTTTGAATTCTGAATGTTAGCATGTATATGATGCTTTTGGTGTGTTGTTTTTGAATACTTACTAAAAAGAAAAGGTAAAGAAAAAGTTGGGCTAGTTTTTTCATAAAATAATTTTTTTTCCAAAAAATAAAAGGTGCCTACCAACCTATGAAAATAAACCCATATCTTAGTTTTAGAAAAGCAGTTAACTTCAAATCTTTATTTTTTCAATTATTAAGATGTTGTACAAAGAATTAAAGAGAAAAAATATTGATAAATATGATATTTAGGAAAATCATGCCAGTTGCTATTGATAGAAACATGTCCGTCATGTGCCTATGGGGGCGATACCCGATTCAAGGTGATCCGCTAAATTTTAAAATATACTGTCTTAGTGTCTGGCTAGATACGATAACGTAACCCTCATTCCGCTTGTGCTCCAGTTAGGGTTACGAATCGGTCCCATTCAACGTATGGGAGCAAATTAAAATTTTCGTTAAGTGAATATTTCAACTTTCTTTTTGCATATTTCAACTTTCTTTTTGCATATCTGGTCATAACTTATTATTCCCTACAATTTTTAAGTAATGGCGATACAAAATAAGTGTTGCAATACCTGTTTCTACCTTCACGATCGATTTAGTATTTGAAAATTGTTTCTTGTCCGCTATGGCACCTTACGTATACTCTCGTGATGGGCGGAGCCTATCCATATATGGATCTGAATGCCAAATATAAAAACTTATTACGATGTTAAATACTACGATTGATCCAAATAAGGATATCTCCAAAACGAGGCAAGCGCACGTGAAATGGCAACTTGTAAACAAAATGACGGACAGAAAGAAGATTTCATTCATTCATATTTTCAGATAGATATATAGTCGATTTGAAAAGCTCTGTAGAGCTTGTGTTTTATGTATGTTGTGATATGTATCGACTCTAAATAAAACTTTATTTATTATTTATTTATTTATTTATTTATTTATATAAGTCTACCATGGATTGATGCAGCGTTTACTTAACACCTCAAGCTTTACCTAAATATATTTATCTTTCACCGCCGTCAGTTATATCAGTTTTTCCAACCACTTCAGTGCCTGAAATGGACGGTCGCCCAGTCCCCAAATGCGACTAATATCTTATTCGGGCGACCAAAAGCTTCTCCAAATTAGGTAGTCACTGGCCCAACAAAAAACGTTTGGGCGATTGCCTATTAGACCGTTAAAAATTGTTGTTTTTCCGAAACCCGACATAAACTGTAACGGTAGATAACTCTTCTGTCCTAGTCGAAAACAGTTTGTTTCGAGCACAGCAATTGGTCCAAATACATTTTTGTAGCCAATGAATACACAGTTAATGTAATTTACTGTTCTCCCCAATTATGTATTTTTATCGAGCCAATCAATACACACGTTTCCTACACGTTTTCATGTAATACACAAGTATTCACTAAATATTAGAAAAGAAACATGTTTTTTGTTTCTTTATGATTTAATTATTAAAATTGTTAAAAATCACGGACGAAGTGGAAAGTTGTGAACAATAAAGAGAATTCTGTCAACTTATAATGTTTGCGATCTGGTATCCACGACCACGGTTCGGAAATTTATTCATTCAATCTGCTGCAAAATGTACATCATACAACATGTACGAATTTCATTTTACAGAAATCGGAAACCTTTTTGTGTCAATCCTTAGGTAATCATTGAAAAACTTTTCCCCAACAACGGAGAGAAAATCGTTGACAGTAATGTCAAACTACGGAAACGATCTGGCCTGTCACTTCTTTTAAACTTTTCATAGTTCATGTGTACACTGCTACATTTTAATGACAATTGGGAGTGGTTTTCTTTTTTGGAACAAGAACTTTTGTTTACAAATTAAAACAAACAGGAAAAGTTTAATATATAACAGAAAATGACAGCACCGTTTGTTATTTCAACAAACTGGTGAGATACTTGTTTGGAATGAATAACCAACTGACGTTACCCCCGAACTGAGAGGTTATTTTATCTTTAATGTGATCATGGCATTGATCTCCCCTTACACAAACCAGCCTTCTATTGTCCCCATCCGATGGACTAGCATCGTTTCTTAAGACCACCCTAGCCAATGGCGTCAAGGTTGTCAAAAAGGTTATAACAAGTAAATTCAGGTTTCATTAGATAGCAATATATGCATTGGGGTGTTTTCGGCTTGGCAAATATTTCTCAAATAAAATTCAGCTTGTATCGTCTTTTGAAGTCAAACAAAAGATTAAAGCATTGATCTATGATTAAAGAAATTAAATTTGGTAATTAAAGCTATCTAATTAACACATTTATATAATCAAAACAAATGAAAATAATCATCCCGTTAAGTTTATCTGTGATTTATTGATAAAGGGACTTAGTTATCAAAACAAAAGTTATTTACAAATATTAATGAATTGCCTCTTTGATGTCCATTTAATAAAAGATGATTAAAAAAAACACATAAAAATTTGTATAAACAACATCTACATGTAAAAAAAAAATTTAAAAAGTTTTTAAATTCAATCAAATTATTTTTATTATTTAGTACCGAAATAAATAACGTGTGCATGTAAAAAAAAATTAAAAAAGTTTTTAAATTCAATCAAATTATTTTTATTATTCAGTACCGAAATTTCCAGTACCGAGATGTCCAGTACCGAGTATCGAGATGTCTCGTATGTTCAGTACCGAGATGTCCTGATACCGAAGATTGGGCCACCATTATGCCATTTGGACCTGTGACTCAAATTTTTTACTGGCCCAAAAATTTTTTTTTGGGCCAGCCAAAGGCTACCCCTCATTTCAGGCACTGCATTTAGGGAACGACCATTTAACTTGAAGGGGGGGGGGGGGGGGGGTTATGGTTTTTTTCTAAAAAAAATATTCTGATTCCTAATGTTGCTGAAAAAAATATTCTGATTTTGGTGGAGGAAAAAAAAATAATCTGAGTAGAGTTTTTGTAATATAACCTAATGTTAAATTCTGGAAAAAAAATTTGCCCTTTGCGCGACAAAAAAAATAAATATTCTAACTCTTGTTTTGTCCGATAAAAAAAATCGGAACGAAACAAAAAACCATAACCCCCCCTTCAAGTTAAATGGTCGGTCCCTTACAACGGAATTAGGACAAAAAACCGCCCGGTGTGAATCACTCCGGGCACTTCTCCCATACGTTGAATGGGACCGATTCGTAACCCTCGCTGGGAGCAAAAGCGGACTGAGGGTTACGTTATCGTATCTAGTGTCTGGCGAATTCTCTATTTAAAAAAAAAAAAAAATGTTCAAAAGCTTTATTTAAAGACGATACATAGCAATACAAATAACACAAGCTCTATTGAGCTTTTAAATCGTCTATCAAACAAACATAAAATAGTAATAGAAAACATGCATGATGATGACAGTGGTCAGTACATATAATACAGCAAGGCACATATAACACAGGTGCTCGTAGACAGGACCCCATATGGTACCCCATGTCGTGGTACCGCCCACCAATTTATTTTTGTTTATTTTCTTATTTCTGACATATTTCGCTTGGAAAATATATGGGAATACTGACAAACAGGAAATATGTCAGAAATAAGAAAATAAACGAAAATAAATTGGTGGGCGGTACCACGACACGACCTGTGACATACAAGGCATACATGATACAATCATAAGACATTACAACATTAAATGCTATAGCACATATACCGTATATCATGCATACTTGCTAATAAATAAAATTTAGAATGTGTTTATTCAGTACTTACAAACCAGATGTGTTCTTCCAGTCGATTTACTCATGGATCAAATAATTCTCACATGTGCGGCCATCATCGATTTTCCTGGCGCGAAACATTTTAAGTACACGTCACTGGTGTGAAACTCAAATCAAATCAACAGAGCTTTTTTTTTGTTTTGTTTTTGTCACAGGCAATTCTACCATGTATCCATTTAGATAGGGAAATAATTGCTGTGATGGTACTAGCCAAAGGAATCAACAAGTTTTAACTGACAATATATTTAATATCCAACATTCAACACTAGGAAAAATACAATATTCATTCACATATAATAACAAATGACGACAGGAATAAACAAATATGACTATGACGAATTCTACGATATACTGACTCATTATATTAAACTTATAACTGAATTTTAATATAATAACTTTTAAATAAATAAATTAAAGCATTAAATCTAACTGAATCATTTATAACTTTATAACACAAATGTAAATACCTGAAAATATATGCGACGCTATTAGGTGTCCGCCTATTAAGAAGTCCTGGAAGTTAATGAAAAATATATAAAAAATCGCGGTGCGTATTTATACTTGGGTCTGCTCGATTATTTTTTTTTAATTTTCGTGACAAGCATGCAAGTTAGTGTTGGAAGTGTTAGTATAATTAGTCGTCAGTCACAGTCATACGTCATGATGAATATGATAAAACAATGAATGAATAAACGAAACAAATAACATAACATCTATACTTTTTTTTAATAGAAAAACTATTACGGTGACATTTTTTTTTTTTTTCGTTTTTTTTTTCTTTGGCAGTAGCATAGCTATGGGGGGTTGTCCGCCCTGGTGACACTTGTGGACCTGTTGCATAAGCCTGTATAGACTGCATTGAAAAATGCCGGGATCACTACATAGGTTGAAGGATGTTTTCATCTTTGACTTTGGAGTTACTTTACACATATTTTAAGACATATAGAATCTAAAACCGGCAAAAGTGCAAGACAGGGATATCTCCGACACCCGAGGGTAAGATTTCAATCGTTCGCTGACGAGGCTCGATTGAAATCTTATCCGAGGGTGTCGGAGATTTCCCTGTCTTGCACTTTTTACCGGTGTTTGATTTTTAATTCTCACTTTTATCAGTAGTTGTGTATTGTTTGACAGCTATGTACTTTTAGCAGACGATCATGTAAACAATGTGAGTTATTTCCCCTTCATGTCAATCACAAAAGTAATTCCGTATTTTTGTGTATTGCGAGAAGGTTATTATGTAATAATATGGCCGATTGTTAGGAATTGTGTGTTTATAAAAGATTGAAAACTTATATACAGTGATTTGTTTATTTTAAAAAGGAAAAGCATGGAGAATTCGGGGGGGGGGGGGGGGGGGGGTGACATAAACTGTAAAGAATGCATTTGCCGGTAAAACGCACGTGATTTTCTTGTCTTGTAAGAAAATCTCACATCGGTAAAAATAGGAACTGGTCTGTCTCAAAAGTGAGAAATAATAGTCTCCTATGTTAAAGTCAGGGGGCCGCACCCGGCGCACGTCCCCACTTAAAAAATAACGAGGCTCCTGAGGGGAATCGATACTACGAATTTAGCATAACTATTATAATTAATGAAATAACGAGGCTCCGGAGGGAATCGATACTACGTATTTAGATACACGAGACAAGAAACATCAGACAAAAGAAGGAGCCATTCCACTAAATATATATGCATCACACAAACAAAAAAAGACGATCAAATCTCAAAACAGGAATAAAAAAATATTGAACTTTTTTACCCAAACATAGCGTATGTTTCTATTGTATCGTTTCAAAAGTACTTGGTATCGGTGCTAACCGGCACAGAAAAAGAAGACATGGCAGTGTGCTTCCCAGAACATTCCAGTTTTCATCTGGGTGGAGAATTGTATCTGAGGGCAGAAAAAGAAGAAATCACTCTTAAACAAGGAGCAATAGAAATGTGTTTCCCCTTGATTCGTTGGAAAATGTTTGAAACGTATTTGGAAGACGTGGACGAAGCGGTCGAACAAATAAGAAACAACAGATATTCTAGCGTATAGAACATTTGGGTGGAAACGTGTACCTGACTGTGGATAATAACGATAAAACTGACTGTTGTGTAGATATAAGTTATCGCCGGTGTTACATACTCATTTTTCCCCCTACTCCCGGAAAAATGAGTATATACTAGTTTTTCCCCCGGAAAGATCAGTATATACTCATTTTTTCCCCCGGAAAGATCAGTATATACTCATCTTTCCCCCTGATTTTTAGGGGGGAAATCTGAGTATATACTGAAGTTTCCCCCTCATACTCAATTCTCCCCCTTTGCACTGATAGACTATGCAAGGGCAATAACTCCTATAAGGGGTCGACCCTATGGAGACTTTTGTAGAGCTTTTGATGCTGAAGAAGGAAGATCACCTCTATTTTTCTCTATATGTAATACTTTTTGAAATATTAGCCAATGACTGCAGTTTGACCCCTATGTTCTATTTTTAGCCATGGCGGCCATGTTTTTTCTTCGACGGATATATAATTCACAAACTATAGTCTACACACCCTAAGGATCATTCATACCAAGTTTGGTTAAATTATGTTCAGTGGTTCTCAAGAAGAATATCAAAATGTAAAAAGTTAACGGACGTACGACGGACGGACGGAAGGACGACGAACGCAATGTGAAGGACGGGGGTGGGGGGGGGATCCGACCACCGGAACCCCCCTGGATTCGCCAATGGTTATCTACTAATTTATTCTTAAGAATTTCAACTGTTTACAGTACACCGAGACACAACATAATTAGTTTTAAACTAAACAAACTATTTTGTGGTAGCTTGTTTGTTTGTAATCGATCATTTTAAATAAAGATCAGTAACTATAGAATGGCAGTGTCCATCAATGACGCATAACTATGAATGATACAATTATTAGTTCTACTGTCAGAGTGTGGATTTGTTTTACCGAACATAATTATACCAATTTATCATATTATGTTCATTTCAAATGATGAACTAAACGGTAACAGTATTCTCTAAATTAAACTACTACTATGAGGGGGGAAGGACCCTTTTGAGGACTCCGGGATGGTGTTTTTTTAAGCTCGAGAATTCGGGATTGACCATTTCGGGATTCGGGATTGAAATTTTATTATATTCGGGATTTCTGGATTTCAAGTTTTTTAGTTCGGGACTAAGGGTATTTCAAGTTTTTTAGTTCGGGGTTTCGAGGTCAGACCCCCTCCTAACCCCCTCTACTATATCAGCACAACTATTTTTTGCTTCGTTTCATGATCAAATTATTATAAAATTGAGCCATCTTGATAAATGCGTTTGTCTCCATCTTTTTTGATTGATCTACCGAAAGTGGTAGCACTATAATACCATATTCACACGTATTCCGGATTGAAACTGAATCATTAGATCGAATTTAAATCCGTTATAATTGTCGTATCGGATTTGAAATCAGTTAGCGTTCGCATATGGTCAACCAATGCGTAATTGTTCGTCTGCATTGAATTTATCTGTGGTTTACATATTGACTAGAAATTGTACTGAGGGATCTGGTGTTTGTTTAGATCGGATGAGGGATTTTTTCCGATTCGTCAACAAATGGTCATCAGGAGACATTGGAAACATTGTTAGTTTTTCAATAATCTTTTTTCAAGAAACACTGAAGCGATGGTATGGAAACGTGATTTGTATGTTCATTTTAAGGTCCTTGACTGGTCTTGTTACTTTTTGAGCCCATCGGAAATTCAAAATCGTTGCCAGCGGAGGTCAAAGTTTGCTTTGAAACCATATGTAAAGCAACATTTTCATGGTCTACTTGGAAAACACTGAACAGAATTTAACCACACTTGGCAGAGGTGTTCACTATTATGTCCTACGCAAGTGTTGTTACTTTTCATGCCGATTCGCTAAAAAATTAATAAAAGAAGAATGTGTCTGAGGACACGGAGTTCTCCGCTTTCAGCTAAGTGGGCCTAACTTCCAAGTCGTATATGGGATCTGGCTGCAATTGAACCTGACCTGCATATTATGGTTGTAAACATTGTCTTGAAATTTCAGAGTCCTTTACAGGTGATAATGGTTTTATGCCGATCGGAAATTCAAAATAGTCGACAGCGAAGGTCAAAATTGCTTTGAAAACCTATGAATTACATTTTCGTAATCTCATTGAGAACCACTGAACATAATTTAACCAATTTAACTTTGAGGGTGTTCACTATGAGGTACTACACAAGTGTTGTTTCTTTGGTGCAGATCGATAGGAGACTTTGAACATTCTGATTAATCGATTTTCAAGAACCACTGAAGGCATTGTCGGGGGAAATTTATTAAAGTAGTCGTCCTCCTCACTACCTTTCTCATCCTTCCTCCCCATCCTCTTCCTCATTGCCTCTCTCTCTCCTTCTTCTCCATCCTCCTCCTCACTACCTCTCTCCCTCCTTCCTTCCCATCCTCCTCACTACCTCTCTCCCTCCTTCCTCTTCTCTACTTCTCTCCCTCCTTGCTCTCCTCTTCTTACCACCTCTCTCCCTTCTTCCTCTCCCTCCTACTCACTGCCTCTCTCCCTCCTTTCTCTCAATCCTCCTCCTCACTACTTCTCCTCCCTCATTCCTCTCCATCCACTTCATCACTATCTCTCTCCCTCCTTCCTCTGAGTCATCCTCTCCCCCTCCTTCCTCTCAATCCTCCTCCTCACTACCTCTCTCTCCTTCTTCTCCATCCTTCTCACTACCTCTCTCCCTCCTTCCTCTGGCATCCTCCTCACTACCGCTCTCCTTCCTTCCTCTCAATCCTCCTCACTACATCTCTCCCTCCTTCCTCTCAGTCATCCTCACTACCTCTCTCCCTCCTTCCTCTCAGTCATCCTCACTACCTCTCTCCTTCCTTCCTCCCAGTTATCCTCACCACCTCTCCATCCTTCATTCCTTTCAATCCGCCACCTCATTACCTCTCTTCTCTTTCCTGTAATATTATCATCCAACCTCATTACCTCTGTCTTTCTTCCGTCTCCATCCTCCTTATTAACTCTTCCTAATTACCTTCTCCGTATACTTTTCTCCTCCGTCGTCATCATCATCCTCCTTATTACCTCCTCCTCACTACTTCTCTCCTCCTCGTTTACCTTTATCATTTCGTCCTTTCTATCCTCTTCCTTCAAATCTCCTCTTCAATACCTGTTTCACTACTTCCTCATCATTATCCTCCTCACTATCTCCATCCTTTTCCATATTGACTCCCTTCCTAATTCCTCCCCGTCATCCTCCTTATTTTATACCTCTAGTATCTCTCCTTCCTCTCCATCGTCTTTTTACCATTCTCCCTCCGTCCTCTCTATCCTTCTCTTTATATTCCTTCCTTCCTGCCCTCTTCCTCATACCTGTCAGCTGTGCCTTCCAGCACTTAGCAAACTTGAGTTTTTCTCACTTGCACTAAGGAAGATCGCTTTATCACTCAAGTGTTTTTCCCATCCTTTCCTCCTACCTCCTTATCCGTTCTCACTCCATGTTCATGCTTGCCTTAGTTATTACTATTATCATTGTTGATACCCTCTTTCGTCCACATTTAACTATTATGTCTTCCACCATATACATGAATATAAGTGTACACAAGAAAAACCCTATTAAAAAAGGAGAGGGGAAAAACTAGTATGAGGGGAAAAATGAGTATGGGTTAACACATACTTGGATTTCCGGGGGGAAAATTCAGTATATACTCATTTCTCCGGGGGGGAAATCTCAGTATATACTCATTTTTCCGGGGGGAAAACTGAGTATATACTCATTTTTCCGGGGAGAAAAATGAGTATGGGGGAAAAATGAGTATGTAACACCGGTGCTCTCCCATCGACCATAAGATGTACCCCACACCCCAGGGACTGTCTCTAACATTCGAACAATTCGATAAACTGAAGGACGTAGCCAAGGTGTTACCGGATCTCATTCCCGATCTGAGTACGACCATTCCTTGTTACATGTCCCACCAAAACGTAGAGGGAGCTATATATTGTGGTGAATGTAATCCCAACGGACCCGATTTCGACTAGGCGTATCTCTGGCACATTCCGACAAAAGTGACATTAGTATTTGGGGAACATATCTTAAAGGACAAACCGTAATATAATGGAACAAAGGATCGGCAGTTCAATGCTACTTTAGAGTGTCTACAATCCCGTTAGATATTTAAATCTGTGATATAAACTGTAAATAATAGACTGTTTAAGATTTTAAATAGTTTTCTTTTCTTCCCGTGGATTTAAAAAAAATGTTTACCTGTAAAGTTCTAGTTGAATATAAAGGAAAAAAATTGTTAAATTGAGGTCAATATACCTCGGTGATTTTCTTTGAAATGGATTTTCTTTAAAAGAAAATGCATTGTACATTGTTGTATATATTTGTATTTATAAAATAATTGAAATTGTATAACGGTGTTGGGTCTTTCATATGGATGATCAAATATTGTATTTGGTGTTGAACGCCACTTTCAGCTATATCGTGGTGGAGGAAACTACCGACCTAACGCAAAGTCACTGACAAACTTATTTCAAAGATGAGGTGTCTAGACGGACATTATTTGATCTTATCTTGAAATCCTATTATACAAAGAAGAGTTTGAAAATACCAAAGGGGTAATCAAAATCGAAGGACAACAACATACACATACAACAAAGGACAGCACATTAAAGTACACAGTATGAGCCCCACAGGGACAACACATTAAAGTACAGAGTATGAGCCCCACAGGGATAGCACATTAAAGTACAGAGTATGAGCCCCACAGGGACAACACATTAAAGTACAGAGTATGAGCCCCACAGGGACAACACATTAAAGTACAGAGTATGAGCCCCACAGGGATAGCACATTAAAGTACAGAGTATGACCCCCACAGGGACTTCACATTAAAGTACAGAGTATGAGCCCCACAGGAACAACACATTAAAGTACAGAGTATGGGCCCCACAGGGAGAGCACATTAAAGTACAGAGTATGACCTCCACAGGGACTTCACATTAAAGTACAGAGTATGGGCCCCACAGGGACTTCACATTAAAGTACAGAGTATGGGCCCCACAGGGACAGCACATTAAAGTACAGAGTATGAGCCCCACAGGGACAACACAACGGCCACGTCAAGTTTAAAACAATGGTGTGGTCAAAAGCCTATGAAAACAGAAAAAAGGGCAAATATATATCATTCAGACATGGACAACGATAGAGTACAGACGTATAGAAGGATTGTGTCTACTATGTTCAATGACGGTGTTATCAACATGGGTCGTGTTATTTGCCTTCACGAGTCAAATGGGGCAACAGTACCCCACCGATGCATGGAAGTTTTGGGACATTTACCATGCCGTTCTTAAAGGGACAGAATACGAATACTTCAATCGATCGCTCATCCACCAATCAGAATAGAGGAAAAGGAACCAATCAGAAAGCCCCATTTCATAAACAACTGACCAATCGAAACACAGAATGACTGTCCAATCAGATACGACGTTACGAAAGAAATCGACCAATCAGATACGTCGTTATTATTATTCATCTTGGATATAAGATGAAGTAACTAGAACTCTGCGTCATTTACTGGCTGGAACCCGCAACATGCCAAGTCAAAAAGGTAAAAGAGCCAAAGGCGTTCAGATGACAGAACAGCAGCCTAAAACCCTGCAGATAATTGATATAGTAGAAATGACACCAACTGCAGATATCGTACAGAGTCCACCGACACAAAACGGCTCACAGACGCCCGATACCGCACAAATAGAAGACATCTTGCAGATGGCAGCCCAGATGGTCCACATTCAGCCGCTCAAACGAGCCCTGGGAGGAAACATATACTTGGAGTTAACAGAATGGAACGGATCCAAGAGAGTAGACTTACGATTCTGGAAAGATGCCACAGTCCCTACGAAAGAAGGAGTGAGTTTACATTTGGATCAATGGAAAGCCCTGTGCAACATGTCGGACGTCATAGACGATTTGCTTACCAGAGTCATAGAAAAAGAACCAGTAGAGTGGCGATACCATATCGGAAACGACGTTTTCGTGACGATCAAGGCACCGTTTCCCTTCGTTCACATCAGAAAGCACTTTATTCCCGCCGATGAATGGACCTACCGTCCTACCAAGAGATGTGTGGCTTTACACTTTGGAGAATGGAAAGAACTGAAACAGATCTTCCCATTGTTGGAAGAAAGAGAGCCAGAACTGAGACAGTTAGTTCCCTTGTATAGAACAGACTTGTAAAATAAAAGTTAGAAATGTATTATTTGTTTGTTATAAATATGCCCCCATCTACCCTAATTCAGTCAGTCGTATCCAAACCGTCAAAGAGGAAAGACGTGTTTTACGAGATGTCTTCAACATGCCCCGTATGTAAACTGAAATGTTCGAGAAAAGATGCCATGTTGAGACATAAAAGAAATAAGCATGGAACAACTCATCCGTATCCACAGAGCAGTGATGCGTATCCGCCGCTGAGAGAGGGATATACGCCGCCGCCGCCGCTGAGAGATTGATATGCGCCACAGCAGCCGCCGCCGCCGCTGAGAGAGGGATATACGCCACAGCCGCCGCCGCCGCTGAGAGAGGGACATACGCCACAGCCGCCGCCGCCGCCACAGCAGCCATACTCACAGAGTAATGAAGAAGAACCCTATTATATTTTGAAAAACCAACAATCCTTACACATTTTACGTTCCAGACGGATACGATCCCGATCATTTCATGCCGTGGGTCCATCTATTTACCAGTGTAATCTCGGGACCAACCGGATAGTTGACCGATTTTATAATTATACGAGGAACTCTATAGAAGAATTCGGTTCTCCTGACAAAGGAGGGAACTTCTGGATAGGTAATCAGGTAATCAGGTATGAAATAGTGTCCGTTGCTATGCAATTGTGGTTAGGGTTGGGGTTAGGGTTGTTAAAATGTCTGCTGGACACTATAACATATGTAAAAGTATCCGGCGAACACTTTGAACTGGAGTACACAATTAAATGCTGCACAATAATAAATAATGGGATAGGACACAAGTTTCACAACTTACACTGAAACGTTTTCTCCAATACATATAAGAATTAATACAACATGAACTTATAAAATACATACATACATATTTCATATACCCCCTCCCCCCCCCCCCCCCCCTCCAATGTTAAGCATCATGCAAATTGATTATCCAAGCTAAAGTCATTTAAGAAATAAATCATGGAAGCCAGAACGTGTTGGGAGTTTTAACATGGATTGGCGGATATTAGTATTTTATCCCGAGCCAGAAGCGAGGGATAAAATTTACTAATATCCGCCAATTCATGTTAAAACTCAAAACACATTCTGGCTTCCATGATTTATTTCGATTCTGATATGTCTTAGAGTACAAATACGGTAGTATATTTTAATTGGAAGACTGTCATTTATATTTACGCTTGCGGAAAATGTAGCACACAATTTATGCTGCCAATGGAAAAATCAGACACATTCACCGGCGCATGTGCTAATGAGATTATACCGAATGGATAACTCGCTCGTTTGTTAACAAAGCGAAAGGAGGTTATGTTAGAATCCCTTTTATCTTAATGACACGAACACACCGAACATTCAATTTGGATAGAACTTTCTAATGGATTTATATTTAAAGTTCGGTAAATGTTCTGGGTGTTGTTTTTGTTGTTGTTGTTAAAAACAGTTATTTATGATATGACGACTCGTGAGTGATTATTGTTTAGCGGCAATTCAAAAAATGTTCAGCTATATCACGGCGAGAATAAGTTAATTTTCAATGAGATGATGATGAGGTCCGCTGAGTTAGATCTTTATAGTGCTAGCTCACTGAAACAACAGTCCATGGGTAGTCATGTCGCTCCACCCGGGCACATTATTCTCATTCCGAGCCAACCGGTATTTGCTCTTTCTTCTTAATGTTGTGTGCTTAGCGAAGAAGCAACAAATACCAATCTTATAGTCTTTGGTTTGACCCGACCTGGGCTCGAACCCATGATCTAACACACTCGAGGGGAGCTTGCTAACCATTACGTGGCCGGTGCGGTTATATAAGGCCTGTTTTTTAATTCTTAACCATTAACCTGGTTTTAAACTTTTTTTATGGTTGAGTGTTTTTTTACGGTGTGGTTTTAACCATGCGGTTAAAAGGTTAAGGAACATCTTAACCGGGATCGAAGCACGGCTGAATATGTTTGACCCTTGTTAATTACCAGTATATGTTTGTAATAGGAACATCTGTGTATTATAAACCCATTTCCAAGTTGTTTATTGACATTCTGCATTGTTGTATTTGTTTATAAAGAATTAAATTCTTTTATTTTATTGTTTTTTGTGTTGTTTTTGTTTTGTTTGTGTGTTTAACAGTTGAATTGTTTTATTTGTTAATGAAGAATTAATTTTAATTTGTTGATAAATAATCAATGAACTAGAAAATTTCTCTAAATATTGTTCTTCAACCATTGCATTTTTTATCTATCTTAAACATGTTTATGGTTCATGATTTAAACATGTTTCAGGTTGTTTTCAACCATAAACAAGTTTGAGAATAAAACAAAACAGGCCTATAATATGACGACTCGTTAATCCAGTTGCATGAGACTGTCTCGAAACTAAATCATACGATCTTGATCAATAAAGTAAGACATATATCTATTATAACCCTGTTTCATGTTACAAATATGACTAATTTACACATATATATATAACCATGACATAGAAAAGCGACAGGTGTCTTTAATGTAGTTTTGTATAGCCAGAAATATGCAACAAATTACATCACAGCTAAGTTTTTCATTTCAAAATAATAAGGGCCTGGTGGCTCAATGAGTTAGGTAGTTGGATTATCTAACGACTCATACAAGCCTATCACCAATACGGAATGGGTTCGAGCCCGACTTTGTAAATTACAAAAAAGGGTGCACTCGACTCGCAAACGCAAGTGATAAAGTTTACCAGTTGCTTGCGCATGGTCAGCGGTTCTCTCCGAGTACTCCGGCTTCTTCCACCACTAAAACTGGTCGCCATGATATAGTTGATATATTACTGAAAGTGGCGTTAAATACAATAAATCAATCAATCAATCAATAAAAATAATGATAAGTCAATATTTACCGGAATTCCAATCAAATTCAACTTATTTATTTCAAATAACATAATAATACGCATTACGGAAAATCTGTAACAGTGTGAGAAGTAATGCTCTGAACTGTAGCCCTTTTCACAAAAATTCTTTCGATAAAAAATTGTCGTTAGTGTAAAACTAAGATTAAAAAGAGTTTCACAAAAATACTTACGATAATCTTAAGTGTAAAAATAGTCCTAACTTTACGTGTAAAACTACCCTGTCCTAAGTGTAAAATTTTGATCGTAAGAGAAATTGTGGTCTTATATTTTATCGCAAGTGAAAAAAATAGAAAAAAAGATGGACGATGTATTGGCGCTTCGACTTGAAAATAAGAGAGCAATTCATCGTTAGCGCATTTTCTCTGACCGTATGACAAACCTATTTACACATATTGATAAATGTTTATTGAAATGCATATGGTTTAATACAAACAGACGCTACAAATGTCATTGTTGTTTACTCCTTTTTGGCGTGACTAATAACAGAGTCTGTCTATAACGATGCATTCCGTACATTTACCTCTTCAATGCAGCAGTGTATCGTTTACATGACAAAAAAATCAGGATAATTCTCATTCATTTTCGATTTCAAATTGGGAACGATCGACAATCGAAAAAACTACATGTACTTGCAAACTTGGGGAGAACTCTTTTTTAATTCTTTTTTTTTGGATAAAAACAGGAATACGGGATTTTCTTCTAGACATCTACTTCGCTTACAAAAGTTTTGTATGAACAGCCGCTTTAGGACTGGAATTTTCTGGATCCAATGATATCGTTTTGATTTTGCCTTTATATTAGTAATACATACACTTGTGTACATTCTTCTGTTATATTAATTTTAATATTTAACAGGGATATTTATTCGTCTTCATGATTGATAGATGATAAACACATCTTTATTTGGGTTGTCTCAGAAAAATCGGGATAAATTTTCATCAGTAAAAGAACAAGCGTTTAATTTTATGTGGGATGGGATTAATTGGAAAAAAGGCGTAAATGTTTTGCTGACAAATAACCGATAAAATGAATTATATGAATAGGGTTTTTTTCACACTCCAGATGCACTCCCTTAAAAAATACTTCTACCAAAAGTAACCACGCGTGGATGATGACGCACAACTCCAAGTAATGATAATTATTATAGATCATTTTAATTTACATGCATTAGAAATGTTCCTCTATACGAAAATCATACCCGTTCATATTTTGTGCAGTTATTGGTGACCGATTCATATACATTTTTTTGTATTAGATAAAAATTCAATATAAACATACAAACGCATCATAGCTTAAAAATTGCTTATAAATTAGTGCCGGGGATATTTTTTAGAATAATTCTATTAAAAAAAAATGCTTTGTTGTGCTATGGAAATGAAACTAGGTTACTAAGGAAGATGGTTTATGGTGTTCAACGCCCCTTTCAACAATATATCGGTCAGTTTTATTGGTAGAGAAAACTGGAGTACTCGGAGAAAACCATTGACCTGTCGCAAATCACTGACAAACTTTATCACATAATGTTGTATCGAGTACACCTAAGGAAGAATTTTTTATCGTAAGTGTAATTTTAGTCGTAAGATTAAAATTTGTCGTAAGATAATCTTTGTGAAAAGGACTTAGGAATTGTCGTAAGATAATCTTAAGTGAAAATGTTAGGACTATAGTTACGAATTTTTGTGAAAAGGGCTACTGGAGTGTCATTAACGTATCCACATAAACAATTAGAATTTACAATATAGAGGATATTGATGATATAGGGAGGGGCTCCGGGGTGCCAATTGATAAACTATTGTTGAATATGGCGTTAAACACCATAGCCCTTTTCACAAAAATTCTTACGATAAAAAATTGTCGTAAGTGTAAAACTAAGATTAAAAAGAGTTTCACAAAAATACTTACGATAATCTTAAGTGTAAAAATAGTCCTAACTTTACGTGTAAAACTACCCTGTCCTAAGTGTAAAATTTTGATCGTAAGAGAAATTTTGGTCTTATCTTTTATCGTAAGTGAAAAAAATAGAAAAAAAGATGGACGATGTAACGGCGCTTCGACTTGAAAATAAGAGAGCAATTCATCGTTAGCGCATTTTCTCTGACCGTATGACAAACCTATTTACACATATTGATAAATGTTTATTGAAATGCATATGGTTTAATACAAACAGACGCTACAAATGGCATTGTTGTTTACTTCTTTTTGGCGTGCCTAATAACAGAGTCTGTCTATAACGATGCATTCCGTACATTTACCTCTTCAATGCAGCAGTGTATCGTTTACATGACCAAAAAATCAGGATAATTCTCATTCATTTTAGATTTCAAATTGGGAACGATCGACAATCGAAAAGACTACATGTACTTGCAAACTTGGGGAGAATTATTTTTTTTCATTTTTTTTTGGATAAAAACAGGAATACGGGATTTTCTTCTAGACATCTACTTCGCTTACAAAAGTTTTGTATGAACAGCCGCTTTAGGACTGGAATTTTCTGGATCCAATAATATCGTTTTGATTTTGCCTTTATATTAGTAACATAATTTATTAATTTCTGGCAACTTCGATGATCATCGAACACTCTGGCAATACATAAACGTGTGTACATTCTTCTGTTATATTAATATTAATATATAACAGGGATATTTATTTGTCTTCATGATTGATAGATGATAAACACATCTTTATTTGGGCCGTTATCTCAGAAAAATCGGGATACATTTTCATCAGTAAAAGAACAAGCGTTTGATTTTATGTGGGATGGGATTAATTGGAAAAAAGGCGTAAATATTTTGCTGACAAATAACCGATAAAATGAATTATATGAATAGGGTTTTTTTCACACTCCAGATGCACTCCCTTAAAAAATACTTCTACCAAAAGTAACCACGCGTGGATGATGACGCACAACTCCAAGTAATGATAATTATTATAGATCATTTTAATTTACATGCATTAGAAATGTTCCTCTATACGAAAATCATACCCGTTCATATTTTGTGCAGTTATTGGTGACCGATTCATATACATTTTTTTGTATTAGATAAAAATTCAATATAAACATACAAACACATCATAGCATAAAAATTGCTTATAAATTAGTGCCGGGGATATTTTTTAGAATAATTTTATTTAAAAAAAATGCTTTGTTGTGCTATGGAAATGAAACTAGGTTGCTAAGGAAGATGGTTTATGGTGTTTAACGCCCCTTTCAACAATATATCGGTCAGTTTTATTGGTGGAGAAAACTGGAGTACTCGGAGAAAACCATTGACCTGTCGCAAATCACTGACAAACTTTATCACATAATATTGCATCGAGTACACCTAAGGAAGAATTTTTTATCGTACATGTAAGTGTAATTTTAGTCGTAAGATTAAAATTTGTCGTAATATAATCTTTGTGAAAAGGACTTAGGAATTGTCGTAAGATAATCTTAAGTGAAAAAGTTAGGACTATAGTTACGAATTTTTGTGAAAAGGGCTACTGAGCACAATTGATGTCCTAGTATCTGGAGTTTAAATGACATGTACTGAGTGCACAGTTGATGGTCGTCTGAGATCTAATAGATTAACAACTCTCTGGAGAGAACTTCATATAAGTTGTTCAATCCTATTGTATATATTTGACAATAAAATATGTTTAAATCAACTCCTTGTAGTCTGAACTTCGTTGTTGTTTACATTATATTCAAACAAGGAGTCTATTGGAAAATCGAGTCATCATTATATATCACATATACTATTTCACTAAATGAGCTTCTGCCATTTGATGTTAAACAGAAGCCGTTGGACATACATAGTATTCGATCGTAACTCTTTGCACTACCTATTTACAAAAATACATTCATTATACATACGGATATTACTAGTGGAGCAGCTACTAATCACCTTTCCGGAACACCTGAGTACCTATCACCTTTCCGGAGCACCTGAGTACCTATTTGTTATCTTCAAAGGTTATTCACTGCCTCTTTCAAAACCATATTACCTGTACAACTCATGTTTGGAGAACCCTTTCAACTTTGCTTGATGGTTTCTAACGCCACTTTCAACGATATTTCAGCTATATCGTGGTGGTCAGTTTTATTGGTGGCGGAAACCGGAGGACCCGGAGAAAACCACCGACCTATCACATAATGTTGTACACCTCTCCCTGATCGAGATTCGAACTCACAACATCAGTGGTGATAGACACTGATTGCATAGATAGTTGTAAATCAAACTACCATACGATCACGACCACGACGGAGAACGCTTTTAAATCTGTGAATTCAAATCAATACAAGCTTACAGTAACGTCTCTGATGTTGTTCATCACTAGGGTTAGGGCATACGTCAGTGACGTCATTGACGGACATAAGTTTGAGAGTTTTAAAAAGATCATAGATTTAAGATTTGTACGCTGATTTGAGTTTTTGAAAGAAAAAAAATGACATAGATCTGAGGTACAGATATCTGTGACGTAGAAAACGGACATGAATTTGAGGATTGGACGTCGGTTATAAGCTGTACGTCGAACTGGGTCTTACATATATTGCGTAAAGTTTTTCCCTAGAATATTCCAGTTACTACATGTTGAAATCAAAACCACCATCTATTGCATGTTAAGCGTTCCAAATGTCTAAATATAAACCAGAGGCTTAGCATATTCCGAGGTCGTTCTCGTGGCCTCGATCGCTTGGTAAAAATTTTTAAAGTTATCCATTCAAATCATTTCAAATTTCAGAAATATATTCCTAGATTTTCGTATATTTTTTCTAGAAATATAGACACATTTAGCATCCCGATATATTGTTTTCTCTAGGAAATACACCACTCCCTATATTTTCTCTAAACATTAACACCACTTTAGTATTCAGATATTCTTCTACATTTTCTTAGACACAGGACAGATAAGACTTTGAACAAAGATCTGACGCCTGCTCAGCCGATTCATATAATCATATATTCTCCCATGCTTTGGTGGGGTCTGTGTTGCTCATCTTTTTAGTTTTCAGTGTTGTTGTTTTTCTTTTGTTTGTCTTCATTATGTGTCTTGTGTTCCCAATGTTGCCAATGTCTCTGGATTCTCCATTCTTTGTTGCCCCTTCGGTATTCTCTAACGTTTATTTACAGTGTCTCCGGGTTGCATATTCTGTATTGCCCCTTACGTATTCTCTAACATTTATTTACAGTGTCTCCGGGTTGCATATTCTGTATTGCCCCTTACGTATTCTCTAACGTTTATTTACAGTGTCTCCGGGTTGCATATTCTTTTCTGCTCCTTCGGTTCTCTCTAACGTTTATTTACATAGTCTGTGGATTGTCCATTCTTGATTGCCCCTTCGGTATTCTCTAACGTTTATGCACAGAGTCTGTGGATTGTCTATTCTTGATTGCCCCTTCAGGTTTCTCTAACGTTTTATTTTAAATGGTGTCTCAGGATTGTCCATTCTCGATTACCCATTCGGTTTTCTTTAGTAAATAATGAAGGATTTTTCAAATTATTTTGTCTGAAATTGTAGACTTAATGATATTATTTCTAATGAAAAATAGACCTACATATTCTGGAAGGGTAATCCTATTCTTTGAAACTACTTTCTCGTAAGCAATTAAATAAATGCAATCATCAAAATAAACCTCTTTGTAAACATAAAGATAATTTACAAATAAATCTTTTGTCCTTGAAATATATACTTATTTTATCTATAAAACAGAATCTCAAAGAAATAAAGAGCTTGTTTGACTTTAACATTTGCCAAGTTTGAACAGAGACAAAATAAAGATGTATTTGTATGTTTGTTAAATACGATAAGCTTATGGTATTGTATGATCTATTTTAATGAAGACGTAAGAAGAGTTTGAAGATACCAAAGGGGTAATCAGAATCCGTGAATCAAAGAAGAACAAACAACACAATGACCAAAAGAAAAAAGTACAAAAGGACAAACAACGATCTACAAAACATACACATAAAACTAAATATCGGATTTAACGCGGACGACGTGTTTCTGGAATAACCTTCATTAGGTATGCTCATAATCAATAGATTACAAAGCCAAATAATTAAACGTATTTGGGAGTAAGCAAATCAGAGGGCCTACACAGTATTACCAAAATCACATAAGGTCAAGAATGCTTGAGGGAGGAGAACCTTGGTTTTATTAACAATAACATGATTTACGAACTTGATATTTGCTTGTTTGTTTGTTTGATGGTGCTTAACGCCACTTTCAACACTATTTCAGTTATATCGTGGCGGTCAGTTTTATTGGTGGAGGAAACCGGAGAAAATCACCGACCTGTCGCAAGTCACTGACAAACTTTATATGTTGTACAACTCGCCCTGATCGAGATTCGAACTCACAACATCAGTGGTGATGGGCACTTATTGTATAGGTAGGTTTAAATCGAACTACCATACGATCACGGCCACGACAGCCCCTAACTTAATACAATGTATTTACTTATATGCTGACATCCAGTTAGGTTTAGGTAAGAAGACGTATGGTCTCTCAAGAGTTTTCCATGTAAATTTCCGCTAGATTAAGAGTTAATGCAAAGTAAATATGACTTCATCAAGCTCGTAGATAAGGGTAATAACAAAATTACCGAACTCCGAGCAATCTTACAAAGGGAAAGTCAAAACTCATAAGTATATAAACAGACAAAATCAGTCAACAACCGGAAAACTGTGAAAACCGTAATGACCCTGACTTGAGAGAGTTTTCAATAGAAGTAATGCTGTACATATTTTGTTTTCATCTCTGATTACTTTATTTTATGTTTTCGAATTGATTAATCATATGGCTTAGATTATGTGAAATATTTTTGATTCTAAAGGCAACAAAATGAAATAAATAAAGAAAGAAATAAATAAATAAATAAATAAATAAATAAAGAAAGAAAGAAAGAAAGAAAGAAAGAAAGAAAGAAAGAAAGAAAGAAAGAAAGAAAGAAAGAAAGAAAGTAAATGTGAGTTTGTAAATAATTACGATTTCCGCAAAAAACAATGTTCGGTTCCTCTTTACATACAGTTGTTTGTAGGAGGACTCATGTCGTATTTACGTTATTTGTGTTTGTTTTTGCATATTGCTGTCCAACACATATTGTGTTTCTGTATTGTTTTTCTTCGTCGTATCCTATGTCGCCAGGTTCTCTGGATTGTACATATTGGATTGCCCCTTCGGTACTCTCTAACGTTTATGATTTATGTTATTTGTACACAGAATCAATCTGTTTATATCCACTTTACCAATGTTTCTACGATCTTGATATTGACTTTTGAACTGTTCTAACAGTGTGGCATATTCGTGTTTTTTCTGGAACTGTTCAAACAGTGTGGCATATTCGTGCTTTTTCATTTTATTATATGAACCATATGGCGTTATCTATTTTTGTCAGTAGTTTCAGGTGAGATGGTTGGTCGTTTTGTTGATGTTGGTCTGTAACTGTCAATTAAATCCTTGTATATTAGACTGATACATTATAGCAATAGTAATACGACAGTCCAATAAATCTTTGGTTTCTATGGTTACGAAGTATACCACTGTAACTGTCAATTAAGTCCTTGTATATTGGACTGATCCATTATAACAATATTAATATGACAGTCCAATAAATCGTTGGTTTCTATGGTTACGAAATAGGCCACTGTAACTGTCAATTAAATCCTTGTATATTAGACTGATACATTATAACAATATTATTATGACAGTCCAATAAATCGTTGGTTTCTATGGTTACGAAATAGGCCACTGTAACTGTCAATTAAATCCTTTTATATTAGACTGATACATTATAACAATATTAATACGACAGTCCAATAAATCTTTGGTTTCTATGGTTACGAAATATACCACTGTAACTGTCAATTAAATCTTTGTATATTGGACTGATACATTACAACAATATTAATATAACTGTCCAATAAATGGTTGGTTTCTATGGTTACGAAATATACCACTGTAACTGTCAATTAAATCTTTGTATATTGGACTGATACATTATAGCAATATTAATATGACAGTCCAATACATCGTTGGTTTCTATGGTACGAAGTATACCACTGTAACTGTGAATTAAGTCCTTGTATATTGGACTGATACATTACTACAATATTAATATGACTGTCCAATAAATGGTTGGTTTATATGGTTACGAAATATACCACTGTAACTGTCAATTAAATCCTTGTATATTGGACTGATACATTACAACAATATTAATATAACTGTCCAATAAATGGTTGGTTTCTATGGTTACGAAATATACCACTGTAACTGTCAATTAAATCTTTGTATATTGGACTGATACATTACAACAATATTAATATAACTGTCCAATACATGGTTGGTTTCTATGGTTACGAAATATACCACTGTAACTGTCAATTAAATCTTTGTATATTGGACTGATACATTATAACAATATTAATATGAGAGTCCAATACATCGTTGGTTTCTATGGTACGAAGTATACCACTGTAACTGTCAATTAAATCCTTGTATATTGGACTGATACATTACAACAATATTAATATGATAGTCCAATAAATCGTTGGTTTATACGGGTACGAAATATACCACTGTAACTGTCAATTAAATCCTTGTATATTGGACTGATACATTACAACAATATTAATATAACTGTCCAATAAATGGTTGGTTTCTATGGTTACGAAATATACCACTGTAACTGTCAATTAAATCCTTGTATATTGGACTGATACATTACAACAATAGTAATATGACTGGCCAATAAATGGTTGGTTTCTATGGTTACGAAATATACCACTGTAACTGTCAATTAAATCTTTGTATATTGGACTGATACATTACAACAATATTAATATAACTGTCCAATAAATGGTTGGTTTCTATGGTTACGAAATATACCACTGTAACTGTCAATTAAATCCTTGTATATTGGACTGATACATTACAACAATATTAATGTAACTGTCCAATAAATGGTTGGTTTCTATGGTTACGAAATATACCACTGTAACTGTCAATTAAATCTTTGTATATTGGACTGATACATTACAACAATATTAATATGACTGTCCAATAAATGGTTGGTTTCTATGGCTACGAAATATTCCACTGTAACTGTCAATTAAATCCATGTATATTGGACTGATACATTATGAGAGTATGAAAGTCCAATACATCGTTTTCAGGCTTACGAAATATACCACAGTAACAATTTTTTTTCATACTGGGCTCATAATACAGTATTGTGAACAGCCAGTCATACTGTAATTCCAACAATATCAGAAACAAGAACAGTCATCTATCACCTCAAAAATTGAACATATAAAACACGACATATGACGTATGCAAGTATCAGTCCAATAATTGTTTGTTTGTTTGATGGTGTTTAACGCCACTTTCAACAATATTTCAGTGATATCGTGGCGGTCAGTTTTATTGGTGGAGGAAACCGGAGGACCCGGAGAAAACCACCGACCTGTCGCAAGTCATTGACAAACTTTATCACATAATGTTGTACACCTCGCCCTGATGGAGATTCCAACTCAAAACATCAGTGGTGATAGACACTGACTGCATATGTAGTTGTAAATCGAACTACCATACGATCACGGACACGATGGTCCTCTCAATCCAATAAATTGTTAACATTACGTATAATAAATCATTAGGCAAGTGGCTTATAAAACTGTATTCCATGAGTCATAGGCCAACATAGATTTGGCTTGTAGGCTGATAATACCTTATGAAAGTATGGATCTTGTAAACTACTGTCTTCTAGGCTGATGTTATATACAGTATCAGTCTATTAAACATTGAATAATAGTTCGATAATACCATATGACAGCTTCAAGGTACAATGAACCAGTCTGTTAGGCTGCAGATAAATACAAAAGCTGCATAATTCATCCCCGGTTTGCTTTGGGATTTGTGCTGTTCGATCTTTAGTTTTCCGTGTAGTATTTTGTAGATCATTATTTGTTTCTTTTGTTCTTTTTCATGTGATCATTGTATTGTCTGACCTTCTTTGACCTACCGTGTGTGCTTACCACTTTGGTATAGTCTAATTTGTCTTAAAGTCTATCAAATATTTCGATACTGGGCGGATAATAATTCATGAAAGTCACGGAAAATATACAATGACATTTAAATAACTGATTTTAAAGCTCACAATACCTCATAATAAAGACAATCCAAGTAATAAGTTGCCATTAGACTGACAATAACCTTAAGTAGCAAAACATATATATATATATCTTTATTTCTCATAACCAAATTACATGGTAAAGAGATCATTATGTGTAATGTTTTGTAGATCGTTGTTTGTCCTTTTGTCTTTGTACTTTTGGCCATTGCATTGTCTGTCCATCAATTTACGGATTCTGTTTACCCCTCTGGTATCTTCAAATTCCTATTACAGCAGCGCTGTTCACCAAATTATATGTGAAACCTAATCTTTAGTCATTGTCAGGGGACATTCTTTGCTATCACGTGTCTATATCTTATATATTTGACCCATAAAGCTTATCTAACCCAATTCATGTTTTGTTGAAGTAGCTGTGCCAAGCCTGTAAAATGAGCGGTTATGTACACATGTGCTAAGGGTATCGATTTTGTCTCTATTTTTCTTACGATTTTTCCGATTGCAGTTTAGATCTGTTGCCTTTCATTTTATATATATAATTTACATTGTATTTTATTATATTATTCCAGACATATAATTTACATTGTATTTTATTCCGACAATATATTTTTACATCAATGAATAATATATTATATACAATGAATAACAAAATAAACAAATGTAATATTTTATCAATAACATACTGTTAACAAACACAAAATGAAAAAACCGCACTATTTCGATCTTTCTGAGAAAACAATTCGTAATACTTGCTAGCGTAGGGACCCAAAATGCTGAACACTCATAAACCATGGAAAATTCCCCATCATGATTCTTCAAAATGACAAAAAACCATATCAATAGCAATAGATGTGCTTACAAAAACGGCAAATTAAACACCAATACACCATGGACAAACTGCTGTCTAAATCCTATTTCATAGAAAATAAAAATCATGGACCACAATCAGGGAATTCCCCATCATCCCATTTTGTCAATAACATCCCTTATAATTATCTCCCTTTGTCATCTAGTTACAAATCAAGGTGTATTAAGTCTCTTTTTGATGAACCTGAGAACAATCATTTGTGTTCTATGTTGCCATGACTTTAAAAGTTGAAAATCTGTGCTAACGAAATCACCCTCAAGTCTGTCTAATAACGTAACACAGGCAACTGCTCCTATAAAAGTCGAAAAAATAACTGTTATGCTCCATTTCGCAACATTGGTAATCTAAGGCAAACATTTCCCCGTTCTTTTTGCCAACTAATAAAAAATATTCCTTTATGAAAATTCTTTATTACAGCCATTTAAGATATAAAAGCAAAACATCAACACAAGGAAATTATAAATCAGGATAATTTTGAATACATGATTACGGTCGTATATAAAGCCATCAATCACGGATAGCTCAATCTTGTAGCATATTCTGTTTAGTGCTACTGGCAACAAGCATGATTACATAAAAAGCGAACATTTCCAAATATCACTGAGATTTCATTGTTGGTGCTGTTAGACGTACATGCATACTACTGCACAGAACACAGCATTAATTCGGAACACCTCTATGGCATATCGTATGTGACGAGGCAGTTATATTTAGATCACAGTCACCCGCAAGAATTCGAATTGAACAGACGTACTCAATCGCCATCCTCGATGTATACGACTAGTTCCTAGTTACCAAAGGCCTGGAAGACATTATTCAGGTATAACACACCATAATTTATTACACTACTCCTGATTGCACAGATTTCATTTTAATGTTCCATACTGTGTGCTATTTTCTTTTAAGAACATGTTCTTACAGATAGTAAACAAATACGAGGGATTCCATTTTTAGAGGGCGTCGTGGCCGTGATCGTATGGTAGTTGGACTTACAACTACCTATGCAATCAGTGCCTACCCCACCACTAACGTTGTGACTTCGAATCTCTCTCATGGCGAGGTGTACTCGATACAACATTATGTGATAAAGTTTGTCAGTGATTTGCGACAGGTCGGTGGATCTAACCGGGTACTCCAGTTTCCTCCACGAATAAAAGTTATAAAACTGACCCCTATGATATAACTGACCCCTATGATATAACTGAATATTGCGATAAACACCATAAACCAAACAAAACAAAACCATTTCTAGGGTAAATACCATGATAAATGTTACTACAAGAACATACATGGTACTCCATGGTCATTACTCAGTCAAATATCACACCAATTTCATGTCCATGTCACATTCAAAATGACATGTTATTAAGCGAACATACCTGGTACACCTGCGTGATTACAAAGACCTAAGAGAACATACCTGGTACACCTGCGTGATTACAAAGAGCTAAGAATCCTAGAGATTCCATTTCTATGTTACACACTCCGAGTTCCTTCACACTAAGTAAAAATGCCATCTTATCTTCCTCCTCATAATCACAGAAAGCTCCATCTAATCTAGCCTGACCTATAACAGGAAACAAAAGAGTCACTCACCAGTTTAACCCCGTTGCCTTTTAAACCCTTCATCTTTTTAATAAGTGAGCGGTGATGTATATATGTGTGCTAGGGGTGTATATATATGTGTGCTAGGGGTGTATATATGTGTGGTAGGGGTGTATATATGTGTGCTAGGGGTGTATATATGTGTGCTAGGGGAGTGGATTTTGCCAGTGTTTCTACAATTCCTTATAAGATGTTAGAACTGTTCTGACATTGTCGTATGTATGTTTTTCATTTTATCACCTGATTTTACATATAGACCACCAATACGTCTCATGGTTAGCGTTCTCATCCTACATTTATAATTAAGTAGATCGTGGATTTAATTTGCCAAATTAAAACAGTGAATTAAATCAACTTTAATGTTGCCCGTAAGATGATCAAGAGCCTGAAAACTAATTTTCTTTGACATACAAACAATAAACGTTAGAGAAATTGGCAACATTGGGTACACAAAACTACGAAAAACAAAACAAAAAACACAATGCAATATGTGTTGGATACCACTATGTGTAGACAAACACAAATAACGTAAATAAGACATGAACCCTCATACAAACAACTGGAGGTAACGAGGATTCGAACATCGTTTTTATGCGGAAAACCATGTTCGGTTCGTTTTTACCACCAGTTGTTTGTAGGTGGGGTCATGTCTTATTTATGTTATTTGTGCTTACTTGCATATAGTTGTGTCCAACAGGACTTGACTACATGAGTAAATAAGGGTAATAACAAAATTACCGAACTCCGAGCAATCTTACAAAAGGTGAATGGTTTCTGATAAGAATCAAGAACTGCTTACCCTTCGCATCCACATGGGTTCAGCCCCGGTTATTTGATGGGGTCCCTGTGACTCTTTTTATTAATTTTCTGTGTTCTGTGTTTTTGTCTGTTTGTCTTCGTCCTGCAGACAATGCTGCCAGTGTCTCTTGGTTCGTTCTGCAGACCATGCTGCCAGTGTCTCTTGGTTCGTCCTGCAGCCAATGTTGCCAGTGTCTCTTGGTTCGTCCTGCAGACAATGCTGCCAATGTCTCTTGGTTCGTCCTGCAGACAATGCTGCCAGTGTCTCTTGGTTCGTCCTGTCGACAATGCTGCCAGTGTCTCTTCGTTCGTCCTGCAGACAATGCTGCCAGTGTCTCTTGGTTGTCCATTCTTAATTGCCCCTTTGCTTTTCTAACGTTCATTTTTTAACTATAGTTTCAATTTGATATTGTTCAATGTTCACTTATATCCACATCCATTACTTGAATGAGTGAGTGATTGTAATCTAAAGACATTTATGTAGCTATATCAATTACGATGAGAACAAGTTAGATTCAATGCAATGATGATTATACCCACTTTGTACCTGACCAACACTCACTGAAACAACAGTCTGCGGGTAGACATGGACACTTTGTCCTGAATCCGAGCCAACCAATCTTTACCCGTATACCTTAATGCTGTGTTTTTAGCGAAGGATCAGCTAATACCAATGTCATAATCCGTGGTTTTCGCGACTGTGGGTCGAACCTAGAATCTACCACACTTGATGTGTGCACGGTAACCATTACATGACTGATGAGGTTTCCGTTACTCGAAAATTTAACCAGGATTTCCTTGTGGTAAAATTGTCGATTCGAAAGTGTTATGCCTGCCATCATAACTTGATTAACCGCTACAGAAGATGTGTGTAACATATGACCACGGATATGTTCTGTTTATAGTTATCACAATCAATCCTTTCACTATTCTCCTTAATTGGTTTGTAACAAGAGTAATACGAGGTGTGTCCCTACTGGAACCTGCAATGCTTACCTTGCGGTATCACATAAATTCAATCCTGTGGTGTTTGTGTTGCTTATTCCTTCGTATTCTGCGTAGTGTTTATCGATCGTTGTTTGTCATTTTCCTGTCGGCAGTCTCTTTTCGATTTACGGCTTCTGATTATCCCTTTGGTATCTTCATAATTTTCGTATCGGTGAAAATAGTTCTTTATTATTGCTTTGACCTCATTGTAAAACGTTTTGATTGTAAAATAACTGGGAGAAAATGAACAACCTAAATTTCAATATTGTAGATTGGTACATTTGTATATGAATTGGAGTTGATAGTAGAACGGTTTGAAGATACCAAAGGAGTAATCAGAAGATACCAAAGGAGTAATCAAAAGATACCAAAGGAGTAATCAGAAGATACCAAAGGAGTAATCAAAAGATACCAAAGGAGTAATCAGAAGATACCAAAGGAGTAATCAGAAGATACCAAAGGAGTAATCAAAAGATACCAAAGAAGTAATCAGAAGATACCAAAGGAGTAATCAGAAGATACCAAAGGAGTAATCAGAAGATACCAAAGGAGTAATCAGAAGATACCAAAGAAGTAATCAAAAGATACTAAAGAAGTAATCAGAAGATACCAAAGGAGTAATCAGAAGATACCAAAGGAGTAATCAGAAGATACCAAAGGGGTAATCAGAAGATACCAAAGGAATAATCAGAAGATACCAAAGAGATAATCAGAAGATACCAAAGAGATAATCAGAAGATATCAAAGAAGTAATCAGAAGATACCAAAGAAGTAATCAGAAGATACCAAAGGAGTAATCAGAAAATACCAAATGAGTAATCAGAAGATACCAAAGGAGTAATCAGAAGATACCAAAGAAGTAATCAGAAGATACCAAAGAAGTAATCAGAAGATACCAAAGGAGTAATCAGAGGATACCAAAGAAGTAATCAGAAGATACCAAAGGAGTAATCAGAAGATACCAAAGAAGTAATCAGAAGATACCAAAGAAGTAATCAGAAGATACCAAAGGAGTAATCAGAAGAAGAACAGACAACATGATCTACAAAACACTACAGAGAAAGCACTAATGATTGAGCAACACGAACCCGACTTAAAACCCGGTGAAACTCAGTAGTTCCTCAATGACAAGTGATTCTTGCTCCAATAATGGAACCCGTTGTGGTGCTCTTGTTACAAACAGTGCAATAGATTTGGATAAAAATAAATATATTCACCTTCATAAAAATCGTCCGTGCACATGGTAGTACCAATAACAGTTTTAAAATCGTCAGTCTTTTCTGAACAGCCTTGTAGCTCCTCTAGTAATTCAGGTTGTACTGTAGCTGGTCTTTGTACTTTCTTTCCTAGTATAGCCTGGGGATGTCAATAAATAAATACACAGTATATACGTATCGTGTTGGTACAGCTGTATTGTTTTAATAATTTTTTGTTCTTGTAATGTTCCATTTTTACATACAATACAGACATTACAATTCATTTACACAGCAAGACATAAGACACACTATATTGGCATTTTCCGATCTGGATATATATATTTATACATTGAATTAATCACTAGTTATTACATATGAAATGGTCATGATCAGTGCTCCAGATAATTTTTTAATTTGATGGAGTTATTCCCACTTATTTTTTTTTCGGAAATAGGAATAGGCGCAGCTGTATGCATCAAGAAGAGTTTGAAGATACCAAAAGGGAGGTAATCAGAATCCGTATATCAAAGAAGAACAGATGGCCAAAAGAACCAGAGGCTCTCAAGAGCCTGTATCGTTCACCTGGTAATAAAAAAAAACAATTGGTCCTATGTAAAAACTATGTCCTGCGTCATCTTGGAATTACGATCAACATAAAAAACATAAAGTTTGTAAAGGACCTTCCAATGATTGATGCACAGTTTAGGTTCAATCAGTGCAATAGCTTCAGAGAAGAATATATTTCTGTATTTTCCCCATATGGTTCTGTGTTAATACTATGACCTGTGGTGGCAGCCATCTTGGATTTCCGATCGGCATAAAAAACAGAGGACCTTCCAATGATCATTCCTGGGCAGTTTGGTTTCAACTGTCCAAGTGGTTTCAGAGAAGAAGCATTTTGAAACATTTTTCCCATAGGGTCCAATGTTAAACTAAGTCCTGCCGTAGCCGCCATTTTGAATTTCATATCAGAATAAAAAACGTATATTTTGTAGAGGACCATTCAATGAACATTCGTGTACAGTTTGGCTTTAATCATATTTGTAGTTTCTGAGAAGAAGGCATTTGAACATTTTCCCATAGGGTCCAATGTTAATCTATGTCCTGCGGTGGTGGCCATCTTGGATTTCCGATCGGCATAAAAAAACACACACTTTGTAGAGGACCTTCCAATGATCATTCCTGGGCAGTTTGGTTTCAATTATCCAAGTGGTTTCAGAGAAGAAGCGTTTTGAAACATTTTTCCCATAGGGTCCAATGTTAAACTAAGTCCTGCCGTAGCCGCCATTTTGAATTTCATATCGGAACAAAAAACGTAAAGTTTGTAGAGGACCATTCAATGTACACACATATGGACAGTTTGGCTTTAATCATATTTGTAGTTTCTGAGAAGAAGGCATTTGAACATTTTCCCATAGGGTCCAATGTTAATCTATGTCCTGCGGTGGTGGCCATCTTGAATTTTCGATCGGCATAAAAAAACAGAAACTTTGTAGAGGACCTTCCAATGATCATTCCTGGGCAGTTTGGATTCAATTGTCCAAGTGGTTTCAGAGAAGAAGCGTTTTGAAACATTTTCCCCATAGGGTCCAATGTTAAACTAAGTCCTGCCGTAGCCGCCATTTTGAATTTCATATCGGAACAAACAACCTAACGTTTGTAGAGGACCATCCAATGAACATTCATGTACAGTTTGGCTTTAATAATATTTGTAGTTTCTGAGAAGAAGGCATTTGAACATTTTCCCATAGGGTCCAATGTTAATCTATGTATTGCGGTGGCGGCCATCTTGGATTTCCGATCGGCATAAAAAACATAAAATTTGTAGAGGACCTTCCAATGATCATTCCTGGGCAGTTTGGTTTCAACTGTTCTAGTGGTTTCAGAGAAGAAGCGTTTTGAAACATTTTTCCCATAGGGTCCAATGTTAAACTAAGTCCTGCCGTAGCCGCCATTTTGAATTTCATATCGGAACAAAAAACGTATTGTTTGTAGAGGATCATCCAATGAACATTCATGGACAGTTTGGCTTTAATCATATTTGTAGTTTCTGAGAAGAAGGCATTTGAACATTTTCCCATAGGGTCCAATGTTAATCTATGTCCTGCGGTGGCGGCCATCTTGAATTTCCGATCGGCATAAAAAAACAGAAACTTTGTAGAGGACCTTCCAATGATCATTCCTGGGCAGTTTGGTTTCAATTATCCAAGTGGTTTCAGAGAAGAAGCGTTTTGAAACATTTTCCCCATAGGGTCCAATGTTAAACTAAGTCCTGCCGTAGCCGCCATTTTGAATTTCTTATCGGAACAAAAAACGTAAAGTTTGTAGAGGACCATCCAATGAACATTCATGTACAGTTTGGCTTTAATAATATTTGTAGTTTCTGAGAAGAAGGCATTTGAACATTTTCCCATAGGGTCCAATGTTAATCTATGTCCTGCGGTGGTGGCCATCTTGGATTTCCGATCGGCATAAAAAAACACACACTTTGTAGAGGACCTTCCAATGATCATTCCTGGGCAGTTTGGTTTCAATTATCCAAGTGGTTTCAGAGAAGAAGCGTTTTGAAACATTTTTCCCATAGGGTCCAATGTTAAACTAAGTCCTGCCGTAGCCGCCATTTTGAATTTCATATCGGAACAAAAAACGTACAGTTTGTAGAGGACCATTCAATGTACACACATATGGACAGTTTGGCTTTAATCATATTTGTAGTTTCTGAGAAGAAGGCATTTGAACATTTTCCCATAGGGTCCAATGTTAATCTATGTCCTGCGGTGGTGGCCATCTTGAATTTTCGATCGGCATAAAAAAACACACACTTTGTAGAGGACCTTCCAATGATCATTCCTGGGCAGTTTGGATTCAATTGTCCAAGTGGTTTCAGAGAAGAAGCGTTTTGAAACATTTTCCCCATAGGGTCCAATGTTAAACTAAGTCCTGCCGTAGCCGCCATTTTGAATTTCATATCGGAACAAACAACCTAACGTTTGTAGAGGACCATCCAATGAACATTCATGTACAGTTTGGCTTTAATAATATTTGTAGTTTCTGAGAAGAAGGCATTTGAACATTTTCCCATAGGGTCCAATGTTAATCTATGTATTGCGGTGGCGGCCATCTTGGATTTCCGATCGGCATAAAAAACATAAAATTTGTAGAGGACCTTCCAATGATCATTCCTGGGCAGTTTGGTTTCAACTGTTCTAGTGGTTTCAGAGAAGAAGCGTTTTGAAACATTTTTCCCATAGGGTTCAATGTTAAACTAAGTCCTGCCGTAGCCGCCATTTTGAATTTCATATCGGAACAAAAAACGTATTGTTTGTAGAGGATCATCCAATGAACATTCATGGACAGTTTGGCTTTAATCATATTTGTAGTTTCTGAGAAGAAGGCATTTGAACATTTTCCCATAGGGTCCAATGTTAATCTATGTCCTGCGGTGGCGGCCATCTTGAATTTCCGATCGGCATAAAAAAACAGAAACTTTGTAGAGGACCTTCCAATGATCATTCCTGGGCAGTTTGGTTTCAATTATCCAAGTGGTTTCAGAGAAGAAGCGTTTTGAAACATTTTCCCCATAGGGTCCAATGTTAAACTAAGTCCTGCCGTAGCCGCCATTTTGAATTTCTTATCGGAACAAAAAACGTAAAGTTTGTAGAGGACCATCCAATGAACATTCATGTACAGTTTGGCTTTAATAATATTTGTAGTTTCTGAGAAGAAGGCATTTGAACATTTTCCCATAGGGTCCAATGTTAATCTATGTATTGCGGTGGTGGCCATCTTGGATTTCCGATCGGCATAAAAAACATAAAATTTGTAGAGGACCTTCCAATGATCATTCCTAGGCAGTTTGGTTTCAATTATCCAAGTGGTTTCAGAGAAGAAGCGTTTTGAAACATTTTTCCCATAGGGTCCAATGTTAAACTAAGTCCTGCCGTAGCCGCCATTTTGAATTTCATATCGGAACAAAAAACGTAAAGTTTGTAGAGGACCATTCAATGTACACACATATGGACAGTTTGGCTTTAATCATATTTGTAGTTTCTGAGAAGAAGGCATTTGAACATTTTCCCATAGGGTCCAATGTTAATCTATGTCCTGCGGTGGTGGCCATCTTGAATTTTCGATCGGCATAAAAAAACAGAAACTTTGTAGAGGACCTTCCAATGATCATTCCTGGGCAGTTTGGATTCAATTGTCCAAGTGGTTTCAGAGAAGAAGCGTTTTGAAACATTTTCCCCATAGGGTCCAATGTTAAACTAAGTCCTGCCGTAGCCGCCATTTTGAATTTCATATCGGAACAAAAAACCTAACGTTTGTAGAGGACCATCCAATGAACATTCATGTACAGTTTGGCTTCAATAATATTTGTAGTTTCTGAGAAGAAGGCATTTGAACATTTTCCCATAGGGTCCAATGTTAATCTATGTATTGCGGTGGCGGCCATCTTGGATTTCCGATCGGCATAAAAAACATAAAATTTGTAGAAGACCTTCCAATGATCATTCCTGGGCAGTTTGGTTTCAACTGTTCTAGTGGTTTCAGAGAAGAAGCGTTTTGAAACATTTTTCCCATAGGGTCCAATGTTAAACTAAGTCCTGCCGTAGCCGCCATTTTGAATTTCATATCGGAACAAAAAACGTATTGTTTGTAGAGGATCATCCAATGAACATTCATGGACAGTTTGGCTTTAATCATATTTGTAGTTTCTGAGAAGAAGGCATTTGAACATTTTCCCATAGGGTCCAATGTTAATCTATGTCCTGCGGTGGCGGCCATCTTGAATTTCCGATCGGCATAAAAAAACAGAAACTTTGTAGAGGACCTTCCAATGATCATTCCTAGGCAGTTTGGTTTCAATTATCCAAGTGGTTTCAGAGAAGAAGCGTTTTGAAACATTTTCCCCATAGGGTCCAATGTTAAACTAAGTCCTGCCGTAGCCGCCATTTTGAATTTCTTATCGGAACAAAAAACGTAAAGTTTGTAGAGGACCATCCAATGAACATTCATGTACAGTTTGGCTTTAATAATATTTGTAGTTTCTGAGAAGAAGGCATTTGAACATTTTCCCATAGGGTCCAATGTTAATCTATGTATTGCGGTGGTGGCCATCTTGGATTTCCGATCGGCATAAAAAACATAAAATTTGTAGAGGACCTTCCAATGATCATTCCTAGGCAGTTTGGTTTCAATTATCCAAGTGGTTTCAGAGAAGAAGCGTTTTGAAACATTTTTCCCATAGGGTCCAATGTTAAACTAAGTCCTGCCGTAGCCGCCATTTTGAATTTCATACCAGAACAAAAAACGTTAAGTTTGTAGAGGACCATCTAATGAACATTCATGTACAGTTTGGCTTTAATCATATTTGTAGTTTCTGAGTAGAAGGCATTTGAATATTTTCCCATAGGGTCCAATGTTAATCTATGTCCTGCGGTGGCGGCCATCTTGGATTTCCGACCGGCATAAAAAACAGAAAATTTGTAGAGGACCTTCCAATGATCATTCCTGGGCAGTTTGGTTTCAACTGTCCAAGTGGTTTCAGAGAAGAAGCATTTTGAAACATTTTTCCCATAGGGTCCAATGTTAAACTAAGTCCTGCCGTAGCCGCCATTTTGAATTTCATATCGGAACAAAAAACCTTAAGATTGTAGAGGACCATCCAATGAACATTCATGTACAGTTTGGCTTTAATCATATTTGTAGTTTCTGAGTAGAAGGCATTTGAATATTTTCTCATAGGGTCCAATGTTAATCTATGTCCTGCGGTGGCGGCCATCTTGGATTTCCGACCGGCATAAAAAACAGAAAATTTGTAGAGGACCTTCCAATGATCATTCCTGGGCAGTTTGGTTTCAACTGTCCAAGTGGTTTCAGAGAAGAAGCATTTTGAAACATTTTCCCCATAGGGTCCAATGTTAAACTAAGTCCTGCCGTAGCCGCCATTTTGAATTTCATATCGGAACAAAAAACCTTAAGATTGTAGAGGACCATCCAATGAACATTCATGTACAGTTTGGCTTTAATCATATTTGTAGTTTCTGAGTAGAAGGCATTTGAATATTTTCCCATAGGGTCCAATGTTAATCTATGTCCTGCGGTGGCGGCCATCTTGGATTCCCGACCGGCATAAAAAACAGAAAATTTGTAGAGGACCTTCCAATGATCATTCCTGGGCAGTTTGGTTTCAATTATCCAAGTGGTTTCAGAGAAGAAGCGTTTTGAAACATTTTTCCCATAGGGTCCAATGTTAAACTAAGTCCTGCCGTAGCCGCCATTTTGAATTTCTTATCGGAACAAAAAACGTAAAGTTTGTAGAGGACCATCCAATGAACATTCATGTACAGTTTGGCTTTAATAATATTTGTAGTTTCTGAGAAGAAGGCATTTGAACATTTTCCCATAGGGTCCAATGTTAATCTATGTATTGCGGTGGTGGCCATCTTGGATTTCCGATCGGCATAAAAAACATAGAATTTCTAGAGGACCTTCCAATGATCATTCCTAGGCAGTTTGGTTTCAATTATCCAAGTGGTTTCAGAGAAGAAGCGTTTTGAAACATTTTTCCCATAGGGTTCAATGTTAAACTAAGTCCTGCCGTAGCCGCCATTTTGAATTTCATACCGGAACAAAAAACGTTAAGTTTGTAGAGGACCATCTAATGAACATTCATGTACAGTTTGGCTTAAATCATATTTGTAGTTTCTGAGTAGAAGGCATTTGAATATTTTCCCATAGGGTCCAATGTTAATCTATGTCCTGCGGTGGCGGCCATCTTGGATTTCCGACCGGCATAAAAAACAGATTATTTGTAGAGGACCTTCCAATGATCATTCCTGGGCAATTTGGTTTCAACTGTCCAAGTGGTTTCAGAAAAGAAGCATTTTGAAACATTTTTCCCATAGGGTCCAATGTTAAACTAAGTCCTGCCGTAGCCGCCATTTTGAATTTCATATCGGAACAAAAAACCTTAAGATTGTAGAGGACCATCCAATGAACATTCATGTACAGTTTGGCTTTAATAATATTTGTAGTTTCTGAGAAGAAGGCATTTGAACATTTTCCCATAGGGTCCAATGTTAATCTATTTCCTGCGGTGGCGGCCATCTTGGATTTCCGACCGGCATAAAAAACAGAAAATTTGTAGAGGACCTTCCAATGATCATTCCTGGGCAGTTTGGTTTCAACTGTCCAAGTGGTTTCAGAGAAGAAGCATTTTGAAACATTTTCCCCATAGGGTCCAATGTTAAACTAAGTCCTGCCGTAGCCGCCATTTTGAATTTCATATCGGAACAAAAAACCTTAAGATTGTAGAGGACCATCCAATGAACATTCATGTACAGTTTGGCTTTAATCATATTTGTAGTTTCTGAGAAGAAGGCATTTGAACATTTTCCCATAGGGTCCAATGTTAATCTATGTCCTGCGATGGCGGCCATCTTGGATTTCTGATCGGCATAAAAAACAGTAACTTGGTAAAGGACATTCCAATGATCATTCCTTTACAGTTTGGGTTCAGTCAGTTCATTAGTTTCAGAGAAGAAGATCTTTGAAATTTCAGCCAATCAGAGCATATTATTGGCCCTGGCAGCCATATTGAATATCCGACTGGAACGAAAAACAGTAACTTTGTAGAGGACCATCCAAGGAACATTCCTGCTACGTTCGGTTCCAATCGGCCAAGTGGTTTCGGAGAAGAAGCTTGAAATGTGAAAAGTTTACAGACGACAAACGACAGACGACAGACGACGGACACCAAGTGATGGCAATAGGGTCCAGGTGAACTAAAAAGTACAAAGGGACAAACAACGATCTATAGAACATACACATAAAACTAAAGATAGAGTAACACTAACACCACTAAAAACCGGGGATGAAATCAGGTGCTCTGGAATGGTAAGAAATTCCTGCTCCACTAGTGGCACCGGTCGTATTAATCTAGTTACAAACCCGCATAGCGTCGAGTAGTGATTCGGTTTACACACCTGACGAGACATGATACAAACAATTGTACCCACACATTTATACATACAATACCTGTATCTAACATTTTCATAGAGTACACTATGATAATAATGTTAGATTTTATTAATATATTTACTTTTCTAATTAATAAGATTCTGAAATTCACAATAATTATATGCGTCACAGATAGTGCCACGTCTCCAAACAACATTTATTCAAACGTTTCATTCATCAATCGCTGTCATTGTCCGAATACAGAAAGTAGGCCCGACTAAAGTACATATTGTATATGTGATACTTAAGAAATAATTCATGGCAGCCGTAGATTTGTGCTCATTTAACCATGAGTTGGGCATTTATATTCGATTATTTTTTCCCGAGCGCTAGCGAGGGATAAAATACGAATATAAAAGCTCAACCCATGGTTAAATGTATACAAATCTACGGCTGCCATGAATTATTTCTTTTCTAATATGACAAATACGGTAATTTTTATGACACTAGGTTACCTTAGAATCCGCCACACAACGGCTGTTCCGTTTAGCCCCCTTCACATATGAATATGAGTATTGGTTGTTTACGTCGTCAAAATTTCACGTGGGAGGTGGCCGGAAGATCCGTCGGGGAAAACCCCAGATGAGTGCGTTTTCATTGCATATTTGTGTATACATGTAAACAAAGTAATATAATGTGTAGTTGTGTATGACCTCATGGAAACGGCCTTGTTGGCTTTTATTCATTACAGAAACTTTTTAAATTATGTTTTGTTTCCAATCGATAATTTGAGTGCGCAGGTGCTAAAGGTAGATATATAGGCCGTCGTATTAGAAAAGGTGTTTTATCAGGTGGGTTGTATCAAATGGTTAAACCGCCAAAATATAACTAAAATAGTGTTGAAAGTGGCGTTAAGCACCATAAACCAACCATCAAATGGTTAAAATCCATTACTTCTATAGAATACATATTAATGTTAGATAGTAACGTTTATCTGTAATAATACAGCAGTGTATATCAAGAAAATACAATAGAAAAAATGCAAACAAAATAACAAGTATAACAGTGATTTTTCCGCGAGACAGGCCCTCTTTTCGCCATTATAATTATTGCTCTACACAGTAAGTCTTCATTGTTGAAAACTCGGCAGTATTCATATTCCTTTGCCAGGATTCGTGCACTGGTCATAAATTGACAATGCCCCCGCACATTTAAAAATTACTACAAAAATCCTGACTCGCGATACAAACATAAATTACTACCTTATCGAAAAAGACATAAATCTTTCTTATTCTTCTTCTAATAAAGTAAAACATAAAATGTCTGGTGGGAAAAACCGGATCACGCTAATTAGGGTCCAGTGTAAAAACACTAGAGGGAAAAGTATCTGTAGCAAGACATGAAAGTCACCGGTCATGTATTAGTGTGTTAGGGGTATCATATAGGTTAACCCCGCCACTTCACATCTAAGTGTCTGTATCAAGACATGAAAGTCACCGGTCATGTATTAGTGTGTTAGGGGTATCACATAAGTTAACCCCGCCACTTCACATCTAAGTGTCTGTATCAAGACATGAAAGTCACCGGTCATGTATTAATGTGTTAGGGGTATCACATAGGTTAACCCCGCCACTTCACATCTAAGTGTATGTATCAAGACATAAAAGTCACCGGTCATGTATTAAGATAAGATAAGAAAACTTTATTTTGATTCGGCACATAATAAAACAGTACAAAATAAGCTCTAAGGCGCTTTTTACCGAATATACATTAACAATAAAACAACACAAGTGACATGCAAAGCTACAAACTAAAATAAGCTAAGACATACAGGCATAAAAAGGAGGACTGTGTATAGATCTGAACAAGAACCCACGTGGCAAGTGCCTCTTTGGACTCTTGTTCAAGATCCACACACAGATGCTCAAACATAAAGCAGCATTCAAAAAAGAAGCAGCAGGTAAAAAAAAAATAATAATAATAATACTGAATACTTAAAACTAGTACCAACATAATCAGTATTAGTATTAGTGACGTGTTAGGGGTATCACATAGGTTAATCCCACCACTTCACATCTAAGTGGCTGTATCAAGACATGGAAGTGACCGTTCATGTATTTGTGTGTTAGGGGTATCATATAGATTAACCCCTCCACTTCACATCTAAGTGGCTGTATCAAGACATGCAAGTCACCGGTCATGTATGTGTGTGTTAGGGGTATCACATAGGTTAATCCCACCACTTCACATCTAAGTGGCTGTATCAAGACATGCAAGTCACCGGTCATGTATTTGTGTGTTAGGGGTATCACATAGGTTAATCCCACCACTTCACATCTAAGTGGCTGTATCAAGACATGAAAGTGACCGGTCATGTATGTGTGTGTTAGGGGTATCACATAGGTTAATCCCACCACTTCACATCTAAGTGGCTGTATCAAGACATGCAAGTCACCGGTCATGTATGTGTGTGTTAGGGGTATCACATAGGTTAATCCCACCACTTCACATCTAAGTGGCTGTATCAAGACATGCAAGTCACCGGTCATGTATTTGTGTGTTAGGGGTATCACATAGGTTAACCCCTCCACTTCACATCTAAGTGGCTGTATCAAGACATGAAAGTGACTGGTCATGTATTTGTGTGCTAGGGGTATCACATCACATCTAAGTGGCTGTATCAAGACATGAAAGTGACCGGTCATGTATTTGTGTGTTAGGGGTATCACATCACATCTAAGTGGCTGTATCAAGACATGAAAGTGACCGGTCATGTATTTGTGTGTTAGGGGTATCACATCACATCTAAGTGGCTGTATCAAGACATGAAAGTGACCGTCATGTATTTGTGTGTTAGGGGTATCACAACACATCTAAGTGGCTGTATCAAGACATGAAAGTGACCGGTCATGTATTTGTGTGTTAGGGGTATCACATTTGCCTCATTCTATGATTTTTCTATTAGAACTGTTCCGACAGTGTGGTATTTTGTGGGGTTTTTTCTAATCTTACATTCAAAATAAACATGACAAGTACATGGTTTTAAGCTTGGGATTTATCTTCATGCAAGCTCAATTTTTTAATCATAAATATTGTGTCTTTGATTAAGTTAGATGTCGGTTCTCTGTTTCGATTTAAGTGTTGAATTTAAAACAAACTACAGTCAAACTTGCCTACCTCTATTAAGCAGTCACCTGTATTAAGCAGTCACCTCTATTAAGCAGCCACCTCTATTAAGCAGTCACCTCTATTAATCAGTTACCTGTATTAAAAGGTCACCTCTATTAAGCAGTCACATCTATTAATCAGTTACCTGTATTAAAAGGTCACCTCTATTAAGCAGTCACCTGTATTACAAGGTCACCTTTTAATTGTCTTGTCAGAGGATTTCATATAAATTGAACCTCTTTTAAGAGGTCATATGTTTTATAAGGGCAATTTGTGCCATAGGGGACCTCTTAATAGAGGATTGAATGTATTTATACCATTGATAGATAGGGCCTGAATTCACCATCTACTGCCTTCTCTGTCAGTACAACTGTTCCTGGTTCTAAACCTTGAAATAAATAAAACCATATTTTAAGTAACCCATTCATTAAGGAATATGTTCAATTTTTGAACAGGTTATACGAAATAGCCTGGTGTGGGGCAGTTTTCGCTTAATAAACCGCGTAGCTGTAACTGTTCCCAACCAGGTTATTTAAAACTGTTCCATACCAGGTTATTTAAGGAATATGTTCAATTTCTAAACAAGTTATATGAAATAGCCTGGTTTGGGGTCGGTTTACCCTTAATAAACCGTGAAGCTGTTTATGAAAAGTGTAGACTGTTCTAAACCAGGTTATAGAAGTATAACATGTTCAACAATTGAACATATTCCTTATAATTTACTTTTTACAACAAAATGAAATGATTCCTCGATTTTAATTCCGATTATTTCAGGAGACTATTTGAAGTTGGCGAATGGACATGTTGTCGACGTCACAATACCAATCCAGGTTATCAAGTATAACCAATGTTGCTCCAGGCGGATTGCAGATTGCAGTTTTCACATCAAACTAAATTATTCAAGGTTAATGTTTGTGTTCCATTTTACTATTGGAATGTCAGTGGAATTCAAAATACACTATGCTTTAGTAGTGGAATGTCAGTGGAATTCAAAATACACTATGTTTTAGTAGTGGAATGTCAGTGGAATTCAAAATACACTATGTTTTAGTAGTGGAATGTCAGTGGAATTCAAAATACACTATGTTTTAGTAGTGGAATGTCAGTGGAATTCAAAATACATTATGTTTTAGTAGTGGAATGTCAGTGGAATTCAAAATACACTATGTTTTAGTACAAGAATGTTACATTTAATAAATCACCCTGTCTTAGTGCAAAAATACCAGTGTAATAATAAAAAAAAATGCTTCAAAGCTAGATTTCCAGTAAAATTCGTTCTAATCTTAATGAGGGTTTAGGGTTTGGGTTATGGCATTTAACACCACATTCAACAATATTTCAGTTATATCGAGGTAGTCAGTTTTATTGGTGGAGGAAACCGGAGTACACGGAGAAACCCACCGATCTGTCACAAGTAACTGATATACAATAATGTTGTATCGAGTACACCTCGCCTGAGTGGGATTAGACCTCTTAACGTTAGTGGTGATAGGAACTAATTGCACATGTAGATATAAATCTTACTACCATACTACTCTTAATGAAATACTAATCGAAGGTTATATACATCTTATTGTAAAACGCTAAACATTCCCAATGAAGTAATGATTCTTTTTATATGTATACAATATAATGTGAATTATCCTGAAATAATGTTGTTATGTCTAAGAGTCTTACAACGGGAGTCATTAACAGAATTTCTGGAAAATTTCTTACCCTATCATCACAAATGCACTTGTTATCTACAAGTTATCTACATGTTATCCACATGTTATCTACATGTGATCTACATGTGATCCACATGTTATCTACATGTGATCTACATGTTATCTACATGTTATCCACATGTTATATACATGTTATCCACATGTTATCTACATGTGATCTACATGTGATCCACATGTTATCTACATGTTATCCACATGTTATCTACATGTGATCTACATGTGATCTACATGTTATCCACATGTTATCTACATGTTATCCACATGTTATCTACGTGTGATCTACATGTTATCTACAAGCTATCAACATGTCATCTACATGTCATCCACATGTCATCCACATGTCATCTACATGTCATCCACATGTCATCCACATGTCATCTACATGTCATCCACATGTCATCTACATGTTATCTACATGTCATCTACATGTTATCTACATATTATCTACATGTTATCTACATGCTATCTACATGTTATCTACATGTTATCTACATGTTATCTACATGTTATCTACATGTTATCTACATGTCATCTACATGTTATCTACATGCACATTTATGATTGTTATCCTACAATATATGACATACAGTCACATCTGTCTATAAATGCCACTCAAGTGAATCTGAAAACGTGGCCTTTATGAGCAGTTGCCCTTTATATACAGGTTAAAATTATATAAACTATTCATTAATGGGGGAAATGAGACTGTCCTTTATAGACAGTGATTTGTTATATAGAGGTGCCCTTTAAGGCAGGTTAGACTGTATTCTCTTTAATTAAAATACTGATCTAAAAGTTTCTGTTATATTGTAATAGAGACATATTTTGTCTTACAGTAGCAAATGTTGTTGGTTGTAAAAGTATGACTCTGTGGACTCCTGCTTCCTCTAAAACATTGTTTCGCCATCCATGATATAACTGAATTATTACTAGAAGTAGCCTAAGCGCCTGTAGAATTCATTCACTACTACGTAGCGATCTGTTCCTGCGGCATAATTTGTAGGCGAATCGCCTCCATCTGGTTCTAATAATTATAATGCTTGTTCTAATAATTATAATGCTCGTAAGCGGTAAGACATTAGGGCGTTCCTGGAAAGGATTAGATCATATCTGTCTCGTTCAAATAATATCTAATAATCGATGTATTTTACATAGATTGTTACACAAGCCGAGAATACAGTTCAGTTAAAGTAAAGGAATAGCGCTTGTATTGCTGTTCTACATTTCACAGTCACATTAGTGTTTTCAACAATACATGTATATATTTTTGACGTACCTACACCGCCGCATGTTCCAATCCTGAAGAACGTGACGTCAGAACATTTGGCGTAATGGAGCAGCTTGACTATCTCGTTGAAGACAACTGAAAGAGAAGGGACACCAATGCCATGCTACAAACAGAAGGAAAGAGCTATAATTATCTATCATGTATATATGGTAACATTCTACAGAGACATTATATATTTATACACAATAGTCTTGCCTGGCTGAGACCTAAGGTCCCAAAACATAGAAGGCCTTCGACAAAGATGTATGACATTTTGACACTGTCATAGGTTGTAGACTCTAAAATGGCGTTCAGAAATTGTCCCTCTACTCCATTTCAGAATAATACTGTCTTAATTCTTCAGTCCTTTAGTACTTTAAGCATATCTTATTGTTCAATAAACATTTGGAATATTGTTGAAAATGGCGTTCAACACCATAATTCTTCTAATTCTGAAACACACGTTTCGCAACTTAGGTATTTAGCAATAACAACGTATATCCTTTCATAAAAGTTTGAAGATACCAAAAAAAATCGGAAGCCGTAAATCGAAAGACAGACAATACAATGTTTTTTTTTAGTCTATAACAATTTTATTTGCTCATAGAGACAAAAAGGATAAGACACAAGCTTTACCAACTTATGAAGTCTTCTCCTTGGAATTATATAACAAATATAACACATATGCATATGAAAATGAGCATACACATTAATGAAAATATACCAGTAACAATTACACATGTAAAAGAGAACAGAAAAAACATTGACAAAAGGGGAAAAAGAGAGTTTTGTGTGGACACGATGATCATGTTGGATATATTGATAAGTTTATGCAATGAGGAATCGCTTAGATCTTCTAATAAACTTGAAAACTTCTTTAAAGATTAGACAGTTATCTTCACAAGTTAGATTTTGGTTACCTCTAGTTTAATAGTAAAGCAAGATCGATTTTCATTCTAAATCGATTTAAACAAATTAACAGATTCCTCCTAATATCGGTGTATTTACTACATTCAAAGAAGAAATGATATGCATCTTCTCGAGGAACACCACAAGCACAATTTGGACTCGATACTATATTTGATTTAAATGAATCGTTGTTCAAGAAAGAAGCTGAACATCGAAGTTGTGTTAATATCACATTTAACTTCCGTGGACCATACATGAAATGTTTGGGAACATTATTTATTTCATTTCTATTGTTTAGTAACGCACGTTTGAATTTTAATGGGGTGTCAAGATTACGGACAGAGTTATCAAGTTTATTCCATTCTCTAACAGAAGAAATAATGAATAATGAATTCGTCGAAGAAAGTCTACAAAAAGGGAATATTAGATCGCTGTCATACGTAATGGGTAGATTGTTGTACTCTGAATAGTGGGGGGAATTAAATCATGCAGATATTGCGGTGTGTTGTATAGTTGTTGTGCATGGTCAGAATGTCAGAGTCATTTCCCTTTGTATGATCCGTAATTGTAAACCGTCATTGTTCAGAAGTTTATGTCACGATATAAAAATATGGAAACACGAAAGTTTTGTTTGTGATTTTAAGCCAGTCCCCCACCGTAAATAGGCAGAAACAACGACTAGCTCGTAACAGGTGCGAGACCGTTGTATATCTTATAAAACAATTGCAGTTTTCTTCTGTGACGCCTACTATGTAATGGTTCCTTGCCAGTTTCGAAAAATAAAGAATCGGACTTTGTAAATATGGGCAATCCAGTTACAATTCTGGCAGCTTCTAACTATATTTTTTTCTAATTTGTTTCAATGGCAGGTACCACAGTTGTCCCAAACTCCGCGTATTCAAAGATGGGATGAATATAAATTAATTACATTTTTTCTAAGTTTTGTCTATTCAATTTAAATTTTAATTTTCTTAATACTCCTAAATGCTTACTTATAGTTTTGGCAATATTTTCTACGTGCTCGCTCCACTTTGCGTCATGAGATAATGTTACACCTAAATGCTTATGACTGGAGGTATTGGATAATAATTTACCATTGAATGAAAAATTTAAATTATTCGGTATTTCCATATTTGAACAGATCATTATTTCTTTTTTGTCTGGATTAAATGACATGAGCCATTTTCCAGACCAAGTACTAAGTTTATTTAGATCATGATTTATAACTAATTCCAAAGTATTTCGACTGGGGCTTGAATACTCCAAGGATGTATCATCAGCAAATAACCTAGTTAAAGGAAAATTGTTCACCAATATCGTTTACATAAATGAGGAATAATAGGGGACAATGGTCACAATAAAGGACAAACAATGATCTACAAAATACTACACAGAAAACTAAAGATTGAGCCATACGAACCCCACTAAGAAAAGAGTTGAACTCCGGGGCTTCGGTAGGGTAGGCTGTTCCTGCTTCACATAGGTCACCCGTTGCCAACAGAATTATGAATTGCTAAATTATAAACGCCCGTCATCATCATTATTCAAATTGTTCAAAACACTCTTCCATCTTTCTTTAGTCGTGAGGGTGGGGATTGGATGGGGGTCTCACAAGTGAAATAGCCCAGAATTCTCTTCAACGAAACCTGCAACTGTTTATACATTCAGGTGGCAATCAATCACAAGTTTTATTTAAATTCGGTACAGTTTAGAACATACAACATAAGCTCTGAAGAGCTTTTAAAACCGACATGACATAAATAATATATAAAACCATAGCATGCGATTTACAAACACATTACATACAATACAAGGTAGTTACATTTGACAAGTAAAATGAAAATGAAAATTTTAGCAAGCAAAGCATGAGATTTATAGCAAGCATATGAATTTGAACTGAAAATAATCAAGCAAATTTATGACAAACAAATAAATTTGAACTAAGAATAAGCAAGCACTGCTACACACTAAAACAGCAAAGTAAAACAAAATAAAATAAGCATGAGCAATACATAAAAGATGTTGATAAACTATGTTAGTGTCGCTGTAATATAAGTAACGGGTCATACTACGTTTAAAGGTAAGTAGTAGTATCTTGCATCATTAATATATTTCATTCATAAATTCATTCATTCATAAAGACGGATGGAGAAATGACTACACCTTTCTACCTTTTTGCACGAATATCACATGCATGTATTCCCACCCTGGTTTTGGATCTATATATTCGCTAACTTGTCCACTGATTAACATTCACATTTCAGTACAGTACACGGCTGGTTGGGATTGATAACTTGTTCCCTATTTTTAGGTAGGCGTTTATGCTTTTGTATACTTTAATTCATTACGGGTTGTCCAGCTTTTCTAAATTATTCAGCGGTTCATTTCAGTAAATAATAATTTGCTTCGCATTATAGTACATTCTTTTTATAATGTATTTTTAGTGTGAATCAAATAAAATGTAGATGGTTGAAAAGACGGTTATTTTATGGAAAGTCACGCCATATATCCTAATGCCCACACCACATCAATGAGGCCCAAAAACACTGATATTAGTTTGAAGACAAAGCACTAGCATGAACTACCATTCCATGTGTTGATAAGATTTTTAAATTGATTTGACAAAAGAATGTATTTTTCCAATTTTACCTGTGTATTTCGTGTAAAAACACAATTTAAAAAAACTCAATTCCTTAATTCATTTGTAGACTAATTTGTATGATTTTATGCTACAGTTAATTCATAATTAACCAATTTTAACTTACACTAACTGCCAATACTGGGCCAGCTTTATATAGCGCGTAACGATCTGTTCCTGCTGCATAATTTGTAGGTGAATCGCCTTCATGTGGTTCTAATCCTAGTTCTTCGATTACAAAACTCGTAAATCTTTCCATCCGCGAGACTTGTCCACCAAAACAAACAAACTGTAAGATAAATGTATATAAAAACTCTAAATTTGTTAATAATTATCTAAATAGTTGTTTTTCTATATAACTTGATGCTTATTTGTTTAGAGGTACAAAGTTTATTTATACAGAATTAAAGCAGTAAAATCAAAAATCCAAATGATAAAAGGGAATGGAAGTTCGTCCGTGATCGCCAATACACGACGCACTATATCATTTTTTACTATTTTCTGGACGAATTTTATACCCGTCAAATTGTGCACTCTGCGATAATATATAAGCCTAACTATAGATCAGCCTCTTTTTTCTATTCTTGAGCCAATCAGTCTTTGCTCTTTCTCCTGGATGCTGCGTGCTTAGCGGAGAAGCAACAAATACCAATGTTATAGTCTTTGGTTTGACACGATCGGGGTTCGAACACACGATCTGCCTCACTCGATGAGAGCACGAACACACGATATGCCTCACTCGATGAGAGCACGCGAACGATTTTACCACCGATGTGCTTCTTTTTGCGTGTGTGACGTAACAGTATAAACACAATATTGTACATTGTCGGGGAAATATAAAAAGTATTTGTACTCGCCAGAGGCTCGCTTTTCTTCTTATTTCTAAAATTCGCACATATACATTTTATATTATATTTGTGTCTATGCATATTTAGTATCAATTTGCATAGATTCGTGTTCCCAGTCTCAATTGAAAGTCCTGGGTACTGTTGATTGTTCCCATGCCTTAACCAACAGCTCTGTCCAGCACGAACACATGGGGGTTTTCGGGATATAATACGGAAAACCTAACCATAGACCATATACAGTAGGTGCCGTGCTTGGAGAGTGCCAAGCTCATAGCATATTAAAAATTCCTTCAAGCTGTTCATTTCGAACATGAGCAGCCATGACAAGAGTTTCGTTTTGAACATCAACCCTCAACTCTCCACACTTGTTCAGTCATTTCTGTATACTTCTGACGTTATGTTGAACTTGTTCTGATCCATGCACGAACTATTTGCCACTGGATGTTACGAAGTCATAAATCAATCAATCAATCAATCAATCAATCAATTAATCAGTTCAATTTACTACAGAATATTCGCGCTTCCTTGATATACTACATAATTATCTAAATATATATAACGACAATCCAGTTATTAAGACGGCTGGGATCCTATTAATCGGTTTAACTCTCGCCATATTTTTATACCTGTCCCAAACCAGGACTTAGATTATCAATGTCATATGTCGTCTTGTTAGTGTTCAGTGAGTTACGGTGGGAGGTTTTTGTTCGCTTTGTTGGTGGAATTGTTGACCATAAACTTTATAACATGCATTTGAAAGGAAAATGCTTTGTATATCTGTCCTTCCTTTAAACAAAATAGTTGTCCTAATTTTAGTAATGTTCAGTTTATAGACTACAAGGTTAATCATGTAAATTTTACATGTCTGATTTGTTTATATCTTTTTAATGGGATTCATTTGTCAAAATGCTTTCTAAATTCAGAGTGTCATGTCACTTTAGCTATTGTTTTTGTAAACCAAATAAAACGCTCCAGTTAATTGACCGATTTGTTTTGTCCTCGATCTATGCCATATGCAAAATCATTGTGTCAACAAATATTTTATCGTCAACTTCGTTCTGAGTGTGTACGTCCTTTAGTGTACTGCTCTTAAAAAAAACTTTAAATTATTTGGCTTTCTAATCTTTTGATTGTGAGTGTACCTGATGAAGGTTATTCTAATCTTTTGATTGTGAGTGTACCTGATGAAGGTTATTCCAGAAACCCGTCGTGTGCATTCAATTTGATATCTACGTTTTTATTAAAATATGCTATCTTTAAAAAAAAAAAAAAAAAAAATCATTTCGAGTCCGCAGTGGTACATGTACATGCTGTTATATTGTCTTTGAGCGGACATTGTATGCCTGATGAAGGTTATTCCACAATTTAATTAAAATACGATGTTTGTTGTATCTTTCGATATTTGTTTTCCTTTTGTGATAATTAAGAAGAAAGAGACGACAAACAATTTCATTTTTACATTTACTTCACTGAGTTTGGCGCTGATTTGACAACTGTTTTACCTGTTTTGTTCAAGTATTGTTGTAAATACTGTTATAGTGACAGCCGGAAACTTTGATCCGTAATGAAAGGGGGGGTTTGGCGCTTTAAAATCTGATTCAACCCACCATTTCTTTAGAAATGCCTGTACCCAGTCAGGGTCATTACGGTTTTCACAGTTTTCCGGTTGTTGACTGATTTTGTCTGTTTATATACGTATGAGTTTTGACTTTTCCTTTGTAAGATTGTTCGGAGTTCGGTAATTTTGTTATTACCCTTATTTGATTAGATTTGTTATTTCAGAACGTGTCATGAGCACAAAATTAGATTTCTACATTTTTATTACAATCAATGGGTCGATGCCTCTGTCAATGAACTACTGGTATTAGCCCCCGTGGGTATCATCCGCACAGTAGTTCGTTTATATAAGATATATACACTTTTATTAAAATTTACAGTTCTTAAATCATGTAATTATTCATAAAACTAAGGTTCTCCCAGTACATTTTTTCAGTAAGGAATCTTTATTATTTCATCTCTGTTTTCCTTTATTTAACGTGTTCTGTCCATATCCATACAATCTTCTTGTAACAACAGCTTACATGTGCTTTATAATAATAAGAGTAAAGGGTCGACACGTGTAAGCTGTTGTTACCATTAGATTGTATGGTCACGAACACATTAAATAAACGAAAAATATATGAAATGATAAAGAAATTTTATTGAAAATAAATATATGAACAGAAAGTTCAAAAAGGTAAGTAATTCCATGCTACAAACGCCTGTTATTAGGCGAGTATTCTTCCTCAAGTGATCTGCAACTCTACTGGTAACCAGATAATGGTTTGGTTTGGTTTATGGCGTTTAACGCCACTTTCAACAATATTTCAATTATATCGTGGCTGTCAATTCCATTAGTGGAGGAAACCGGAGTACCCAGAGAACACCACCGACCTGCCGCAAGTCACTGACAAATATCACATAATATTGTCCCACGACGGCCCCTAACCAGATAATACCTCTTACTTAAAGGAGATGACGTATATTATGTACCTTGACATCTCCAAACATGGCTTGTAGGTCATCTTTCTCTGTGTCCAGGGCTATATGGTACAGGTGGTCAACTTTAAGTCTGACAAGTTTACTGTTTTTCACGTGAACGATGCCATTCCTGAAAGAAATTGAAAAATGTAATCGCTGATATATAATTAGTGTTCTTGCCTCGAGTCCGGTAAATCGCGGGTTCGAGCCTCGGTTGGGTCAGTCCACAGACTAGAAAGTTGGTATCTGTTGCTTCTCCGCTCAGAATCAGGATAATGAAAATCAGTAGGCATAATGCTACATGTTTACACAGGGACTGTTGTTTCAGTGAGCTAGCACTATAAATATCCAACTAAGCCTGGTGGGTCTAGTTCATCATCAGTTCGACATCATGACCTGCATGTTTTTAACAAAGTGTTCATATGGTGCTAAATAACAGTTACTAACTCAAGTTCCAGAAATAATACACGTAGATCTATAGGTAAAATGCTTGCAATGTACTGATTGCTGATCAAGGTAACACATGTTTAATATCAGATGATACATGTAAGTAGTCAATCGATACCTCTGTTCTTAGATTATTAGTCCCCGGGGGTATCACCCACACCGAGTAGTCAGTGAGTACTTCAGAACTGACATGGTTTATTGAATATATCTATTGTCTACCTTTGGAAGCTATAGCTCCTAAATAATATAATTTAAACTAAAGTTAATCTCCATCTTACTCATCTCCCTCTTGGTTTCCTTGCTCCAAGATACTATAAATTATACAGCGTCAATCTACATGTGTATACATTTCATCTTCTCCGAAATCCTTTGAATTTTGGACAAGTCGTATAGATGTAGTTGCACAGACCCCCCACCCCAGTTTTTTTTTAATCTGCAGTTTCAATAACAAATTCTTTATATTCTTTTTATCCTACGAATACCTACTAACAAAGTTTTTGATAAAAAGACAATAAACGATATACAAATAGAGAGAAGACTGAATAAAACAAGAATGGTCCAGATATTAGACATAACAGTGTCATAAAACAAGAATGGTCCAGATATTAGACATAATAATGTCATAAAACAAGAATGGTCCAGATATTAGACATAACAATGTCATAAAACAAGAATGGTCCAGATATTAGACATAACAATGTCATAAAACAAGAATGGTCCAGATATTAGACATAACAATGTCATAAAACAAGAATGGTCCAGATATTAGACATAACAATGTCATAAAACAAGAATGGTCCAGATATTAGACATAACAATGTCATAAAACAAGAATGGTCCAGATATTAGACATAACAATGCCATAAAACAAGAATGGTCCAGATATTAGACATAACAATGTCATAAAACAAGAATGGTCCAGATATTAGACATAACAATGTCATAAAACAAGAATGGTCCAGATATTAGACATAACAATGTCATAAAACAAGAATGGTCCAGATATTAGACATAACAATGTCATAAAACAAGAATGGTCCAGAT